>OW818032.2:63343386-63943386 GCA_942486065.2 Calliphora vomitoria | reverse complement strand
TCTTACCTATAAAAGCAATTGCCACACACAATCTCCTCTGATAGCCACCCGATAGCTCTGAGGCCTGATAACTTTCATGCTTTCCAAAATTCAAATTCTTTAAAGTTTTATTAACCTCCGCTGCGTAACCATTTTTCAGCTTTATTTTTGCATACATTTCCAAATGCTCGCGAGCCGTAAGATTTGGTATAAGAATATTATCCTGTGCACAAACGCCAATTTTATCGTATTCAGTAGAGTTGGACATAGCCTGAGACAGAATAACACGGCCAGTAGTTTGCACAACTTGACCTGTAAGCATTTTTCTAAAAAAAAAAAAATAAACAAATATATTCAATTTTCATTTATTTAAAGATATCACAAACTTACATGATCGTACTCTTTCCGGCACCATTACGGCCCAGCAAACAAGTGACTTGATTTCTGGGAAACGATAGGGAAATGTCACTGACAGCAATTTTATCTTCATTGTAGATTTTAGTAACATTCGTCAATGTGGCACCCACACTGGCATCTAGATCTTCTCTTTGCACCTCAGTAAAACGGTTTTCATCTATAAAACAAGTAAAATCAAAATTTACTTACAGTTCTATTAAAAATTCTAATTTCCTCCACTCACCATCCTTAAATCTTTGATGCACATAACCAATAAAAGTATAAATGCATAAATCCAGCACAAGCATAAACAAAGCAAAGCCATATTCTCCTCTTAAACCCTCTCGAAATACTGCCTCAAAACTTAAACCCACTTCTTGTAATTCCATGCGCATTATATGGCTCCAGCCATGAGCAAATGCTGTGGTAAAGGATAAATTGATGGCAAAATTTTGCAAGGAACTCAATTGAGCATCAAACAGCAAAACTATAATGTAGGGACAGAAGGTTATGAAGAATAGGACAGCGGTGGCCACAGCTCCTATGGTGGCTGACATAAAGAAGGTGGAGCACAAATAGCTTCATGACAAAAGTACATATTTTAATTTAAATTAATTGCTTAATAATATAAAAGTATGGATGCTTACCAGAATGATATTAGACAAGAGCCAAAGATACAGAGATATATCATAACAAACAACCATTTAGTATGGGCCACCATACCTCCTGCATATAAAATAATGCTACACCCGACAAATATCACAAGTAACTCCAAAAATGTAACTATACACCAGGAAGTTATCTCTGAACAAGGTTTTAAACCCATAGAGCGCATGATCTAAAAAGTAAAAAGTTCTCTCTATAAAAATTACAATTTCTGTGTTACAGTAACAGTGATTTTTTAAATAGAAAATGTCTTTATTTAACAGTGATTTCTTCCATAGAAGAGTTCTGTGTTTAAAAGTAATATTTTCCATAGAAAATTTCTCTTTGTATCAGTGATCATTTCAATAAAAAAGTTCTCTGTTTACCTGTGATCTTTTTCATAGAAAATTTGTCTATTTAACAATGATCTCTCCATTGAAAATTTCTCTCCGTATCAGTGATATTTTCCATAGAAAAATATTCTGTTTAAATAAAAATTTTCTCTGTTATCAGTGATAATCTCAATAAAAAAGTGCTCCGTTTGCCGGTGATCTTTCCATAGAAAATTTATCTGTTTAACAGTGATCTTTTCCATAGAAAAGTTTTCTGTTTAACAGAGATTTTTACCATAGAAAAGTTCTCTGTTTAACAGTGATCTTTTCCATAGAAAATTTATCTGTTTAACAGTGATCTTTTCCATAGAAAAGTTCTCTGTTTAACAGTGATCTTTTCTATAGAAAAGTTCTCTGTTTAACAGTGATATTTTCCATAGAAAAGTTCTCTGTTTAACAGTGATCTTCTCCATAGAAAAGTTCTCTGTTTAATAGTGATCTTTTCCATAGAAAAGTTCTCTGTTTAACAGTGATCTTTTCCATAGAAAATTTCTCTGTTTAACAGTGATCTATTCCATAGAAAAGTTCTATGTTTAACAGTGATCTATTCCATAGAAAAGTTCTATGTTTAACAGTGATCTATTCCATAGAAAAGTTCTCTGTTTAACAGTGATTTTTCCATAGAAAATTTCTCTGTTTATCAGTGATCTTTTTCATAGAAAAGTTCTCTGTTTAACAGTGATATTATCCATAGAAAAGTTCTTTGTTTAACAGTGATATTTTCTATAGCAAAGTTCTCTGTTTAACAGTGATATTTTCTATAGAAAAATTCTCTATTTAACAGTGATCTTTTACAGAGATATTTTCTATAGAAAAGTTCTCTGTATAAGACTGATCCTTTCTTAGAAATGTTCATGAAAGAGTTTCCAAAATTTGAACTTACCATGGAATTTCTTGATTCTCGCATCCATATTAAATGTCTGACACAAGAGGCAATTTCTGCCACCAGGCCCAAAAAGAAAGCACATTGTATGGCTTGAGCCAAATAAATACCAGTTTTGAAGCTAAAAATTATATAAAATATATGTAATTAACGAATACAATTTTAAAACAAAAACTTACTCATCCTCAGTATAAGCTGGATACGGGAATTGTTTCGTATGAAATTCCAAATCATCTACAGCGTATTTTAATGAACCATCCGAGTCATCAGCAAAACCAAGCAAAAAATCAAACAAATTTTGACGTTTTTGCCTCCTTACGATATCTAGATTTAAATCATCCTCTTCTGAACTATCATTTAAATCTGGATAGAAAGTAGTGGCTTTGGTGTCTTCTAGCAGCAATGAGGTAATAGTGGAATCATTTAAATTTTCCTCAGTAGTGGCGGAGAAATCATTTAGGTTGACTTGATTGGTGGGTTTAAGATCAGTTAAACCGTCCGATATAAAGCTTGAGATTAAACTTGAAGTAGTTCTAGGCAAATTGGATTTTTCTGTAGTATTCGAGTCGGTGAACCAATCATCATCATCCTCTTCATCATCTTCGTCCACATCATCTACGTCAGTTACCACCTTTATAGAGAAGGAGCTTCTAGGTGTGGTCGAAACCGGTACATCTGTTATTAAACCTTGTTTTTTCAATTTCTCCTTTTTATGCTTAATAATACCCAAGTCTAAGGACTGTTTAATTTGCACAAAACCTCTATGGTATTTCATATCCATTAACATGCTGCCCGCCGGGCCGGGGAACCAAAAGCGATTTCTATTCTCTATGGTAGGCTGTGTGTTTTGGGTATCCATGTGGAATTTATAGGAAACCTGTTCTGTCTCGGTTTCATTGAAGTAGATGGCAGCGTAGAACAGCCTTTTGTGATTAAGTTCGAAAGCTTTACGTCTTAATTCGGCTTCCGAATCGTAGGCCTCAAAACGATCTACTGAAAAGCATTCGAGAATATTTTTAATGGTAGTTATGACATCATAGATAATGGGATCGGTACGTATGCGTTGTATGACGGCCTCAATTTGATCCATATCGATTTCATCACCAATAATCGAACGAACAAATGGGGTCTGAGCCAGTTTTATTAGACTATCGAAGCCATCCTGAAATGGTTTATCCTCACGTAGTTTGGTGAGAATTTGTTCCAAGGCAACTGATAGCATTTTCAAACGATTAAGCTCTTCGAAGGTGGAATTGGACTGAAAGGGAAAAATATTAAATTTATGTTAAATTAATGAGTTGATTACAGGTTTGTAATCATCAAAAGCTCCAGATTTTTACTAGTTTTTATTTGTAATTATTCTGATGTCTCTAAACATTTGTATAAAATCTGCGTAATATGTACTTACAAATTTCATAATTGAATTGGTATCCGCTGTATCGGGGGCATATAAAATCTTGCCATGTATAATAGGTTTAATTGTTTCCCAGGTAATTTTGCCATAATTCGTACTAGTCACATCCAAATATAAACGTTTACAATAATTGGCTAAAATTAAATAATTAAATTAATAGATAAATAGTTTTATTAAGCAAACTACTTACTGGGCATAACATTTAACTCATCTTGATTGGCCTGACTAAAATCTTCGCTATATAAAATGTCTTCCACCAAGGGAATAGTTTCAGTATTGGGAAATGGATGGCCACATAATAAATTGCCAGCCTTAACAAAGGTTTTGCGGTCTAAAAATCGTTATAAAATTTATCCAATTTGTACTAAAACCTAAGTCTCATTTTTAACTCACCCGAAAATAATTTCTTTATATCGAAACTGCCATTCAAAGACTTCTCCACATCAGGCACTAAAGCTATTACTTTCTCAATATTTTCTAAGGAAATCAAAGGTTTTTTTTTAAAAAACAATCAATCAATCAATAAATTCTATGAAATCAGTTTAAAACTTACTTCTTATATCATCAAAGTGACTGTTTGTTACTAAAGTTGTCACGGCACTTATAAAGTTTGCCTTTTCCGGCAATTCGACTAGAGCGGTGAACATGCGATCTTCATTAATGAATATTTGCACGATATCAATAATCGGTTTCATGCTGCAAACAAACAAAAAAAATATAATAATAGTACTCAGAATCTAATACTCAAATAGAAGACGTTTAAAGTTAGTAAACAAGTGTTTTAAATTAATCTTTAATCTGATTGTTAGTAAAACTAATATTTGTAAAGGTATAGTTTTTTTTGTTTGTTTTGTTAAACAAATAAAGTAATTAAAGTTTTGCTAATAAAATAAAATTAATAACTTACGGTGCCTTTTCTAATTTGGAATATTCTTCATAATTTTCCGTGCTACTGCATTTATTTTCAATACTGCAGATGTACGATAAAAATCCCGGCATTGTGTTACGCGCAGTCGGCAGCTGACGTGTGGGAAATTGGCAGGAATCATGATGAACCGGTTCGTATTTCAAACGTATCAGGTAGGGTAAGAGGAATATAATACAGGGCCATAAAATCTGTACAGCAGTCAACCACTAAAATGTTAATGAAAGGGAAATAAAAATGGTTATAATTAGATTTCATTAGGACTTATGTATTTTTTCGTAGTAGGTTCTTTTTTCATACAATAGTTCTCTGTGCAACAGTGATTTTTTCTATAGAAAAGTTCTCTGTGTAACAGTGATCTTTTCTACAGAAAAGTTCTTTGTGTAACAGTGATCTTTTCTATAGAAAAGTTCTCTGTGTAACAGTGATCTTTTCTATAGAAAAATTCTCTGTGTAACAGTGATCTTTTCTATAGAAAAGTTCTCTGTGTAACAGTCATCTTTTCTATAGAAAAGTTCTCTGTGTAACAGTCATCTTTTCTATAGAAAAGTTCTCTGTGTAACAGTGATCTTTTCTATAGAAAAGTTCTCTGTGTAACAGTGATCTTTTCTATAGAAAAGTTCTCTGTGTAACAGTGATCTTTTCTATAGAAAAGTTCTCTGTGTAACAGTGATCTTTTCTATAGAAAAGTTCTCTGTGTAACAGTGATCTTTTCTATAGAAAAGTTCTCTGTGTAACAGTGATCTTTTCTATAGAAAAGTTCTCTGTGTAACAGTGATCTTTTCTATAGAAAAGTTCTCTGTGTAACAGTGATCTTTTCTATAGAAAAGTTCTCTGTGTAACAGTGATCTTTTCTATAGAAAAGTTCTCTGTGTAACAGTGATCTTTTCTATAGAAAAGTTCTCTGTGTAACAGTGATCTTTTCTATAGAAAAGTTCTCTGTGTAACAGTGATCTTTTCTATAGAAAAGTTCTCTGTGTAACAGTGATCTTTTCTATAGAAAAGTTCTCTGTGTAACAGTGATCTTTTCTATAGAAAAGTTCTCTGTGTAACAGTGATCTTTTCTATAGAAAAGTTCTCTGTGTAACAGTGATCTTTTCTATAGAAAAGTTCTCTGTGTAACAGTGATCTTTTCTATAGAAAAGTTCTCTGTGTAACAGTGATCTTTTCTATAGAAAAGTTCTCTGTGTAACAGTGATCTTTTCTATAGAAAAGTTCTCTGTGTAACAGTGATCTTTTCTATAGAAAAGTTCTCTGTGTAACAGTGATCTTTTCTATAGAAAAGTTCTCTGTGTAGCAGTGATCTTTTCTATAGAAAAGTTCTCTGTGTAACAGTGATCTTTTCTATAGAAAAGTTCTCTGTGTAACAGTGATCTTTTCTATAGAAAAGTTCTCTGTGCAACAGTGATCATTTCTATAGAAAAGTTCTCTGTGTAACAGTGATCTTTTCTATAGAAAAGTTCTCTGTGTAACAGTGATCTTTTCTATAGAAAAGTTCTCTGTGTAACAGTGATCTTTTCTATAGAAAAGTTCTCTGTGCAACAGTGATCTTTTCTATAGAAAAGTTCTCTGTGTAACAGTGATCTTTTCTATAGAAAAGTTCTCTGTGCAACAGTGATCTTTTCTATAGAAAAGTTCTCTGTGCAACAGTGATCTTTTCTATAGAAAAGTTCTCTGTGCAACAGTGATCTTTTCTATAGAAAAGTTCTCTGTGCAACAGTGATCTTTTCTATAGAAAAGTTCTCTGTGCAACAGTGATCTTTTCTATAGAAAAGTTCTCTGTGCAACAGTGATCTTTTCTATAGAAAAGTTCTCTGTGCAACAGTGATCTTTTCTATAGAAAAGTTCTCTGTGCAACAGTGATCTTTTCTATAGAAAAGTTCTCTGTGCAACAGTGATCTTTTCTATAGAAAAGTTCTCTGTGCAACAGTGATCTTTTCTATAGAAAAGTTCTCTGTGCAACAGTGATCTTTTCTATAGAAAAGTTCTCTGTGCAACAGTGATCTTTTCTATAGAAAAGTTCTCTGTGCAACAGTGATCTTTT
Organism: Calliphora vomitoria; assembly: GCA_942486065.2. Lineage (NCBI taxonomy): Eukaryota > Metazoa > Arthropoda > Insecta > Diptera > Calliphoridae > Calliphora > Calliphora vomitoria. The sequence continues at coordinate 63,936,708 of OW818032.2, read as the reverse complement.
CTATAGAAAAGTTCTCTGTGCAACAGTGATCTTTTCTATAGAAAAGTTCTCTGTGCAACAGTGATCTTTTCTATAGAAAAGTTCTCTGTGCAACAGTGATCTTTTCTATAGAAAAGTTCTCTGTGCAACAGTGATCTTTTCTATAGAAAAGTTCTCTGTGCAACAGTGATCTTTTCTATAGAAAAGTTCTCTGTGCAACAGTGATCTTTTCTATAGAAAAGTTCTCTGTGCAACAGTGATCTTTTCTATAGAAAAGTTCTCTGTGCAACAGTGATCTTTTCTATAGAAAAGTTCTCTGTGCAACAGTGATCTTTTCTATAACATGTTTTGTTGGATTTCGCTTAGTAATACAGTTATCGATTGACAAATCTTTTTTTTTAATAGTTAATTAAAAAAGAACTAAATTTTTAAAGCTGACCCTTAAAAACAGACTATCCTAGAATCAATTTATAAATATTTATCGACTTGTAGCAAAAAAAAAAAACAATTCTTACAAAAATAAAATAGCAGTAAAAACTCAGCACATTAATTACTCACCTTCTGACGCCATCGCACCAAAAAGTCCTTGCGCAGCAAAGCTTTTATTTGACTGACACTTAATGACATTTTCAGGAATTTCATGGTGACTTTCAAGACGATCTATCTCTCAATTTTCACACAAAGCTGTTGAGGTGACTTGTTGTAGATTTTTTTCTTTTTATTATAACATTTAAATTGTTATTGTAATCATATTTGATATTTGAAGTGCCCAGGCAGAATGCTTTTTGTTTAATGGTAGCAGCAGCAGAATATTGTTTAACGATGAAATTCTGCAAAGAAAAAAAAAAATGAAATATTTTTATTGCTTTAATATTTATAATCTTTTTAAGTGCTTCATTAAATGCGTAAAATTGTGCAGCGTGTTTTTGTTAAACAATTTTTTTTTTTATTATTATTAAGTTTAAGAATATTTACACTGACATACATATATTATTAATAGTTTATTTTTCTGGTTTTCACATAAAATTTATTGATAACCTTTTTATTTGTAAGTGTAACTACTTGTATGAACTTTTCTTAAAGCGCAAATGTTGCGTGCCCATTCAATAATTACACACTGCACCACCATAGTGGAGAGAGTATATTGTGTTAGTGCTGATGTTTGTAACCCACAAAGCATACCACCTTAAAATATACCGATCGAGTCAGAATCACTTTCTGAGTCGATTTAGCGATGTCCATCCATCCGTCTGGCACGCAGTTCACGTAAACCTTGTTCGCAAAGTACAGGCCTAAGAATAGCCCCCATACGAATGTCCTCCCAAAATAGGACGTTTTTGTTGTCATAAATGTCTGATTTATATATGAGCTATCTACAAATAAGTTACATAAAAGGAAATCACATTTAAAATTTGTTTACGGATCAATCCATAATTGACCATTGCTTCCATATAAGGCCTTCTTCCTAGAATCACATTAAAGAGAATAAGTCTCTTTAAAATTTCATGACGATCGGTCCCACTTCCGTGAATTTTCTCCGATGAACTGGACCTTTTGCTGTCTCTTCGATTACCCGATGCCATCGATACAGCCGCGAGAAGAATCCGGGAACTGAATCTCGAAAATTCGACTATACATATCTATTTGGACAGCCTTGCATCAATCAAGGCTCTTAACTCCAACTGACACAACATCACGTCGAGTTGATATGGATCCCAGGCCATGAGGGCATCCAGGGAAATGAAGTATCTGACGAATGCGCAATGAACGGGTCGTCCCTAGGCGTAACTCTTGCGCAAAGGGATATTCACACTCCCTTGGTGACCGTATCGAAATTGATAAATGAATGAGCTTTGAGTGAGAAGGAACTTAGGTGGTCAAATATCATCACTTGCAGAATATCCAGATTGCTCTGGCCCACTCTGACAGAGGATAGGACTCTTTTGTCTTTTAGTAGTAATTCGATTAGGCTTCTTTACGGCTATAATCACTGGGCATTGTATGATTGGACACATGTCGGAACGTATGGGTTTCCCACGTTATAGCTATTATAGAAGTTGTTTGGATGAGGCGGAGGAAGAATCGGTACAACACCTTCTATGTGACTGCCCAGCCTTACAAGAGCATAGACTACTATATTTTGGCAGACCTCTTTTCCATGATCTGGACTGTCTCAGAGATGTGTCACTAGTAAATATGATCAGATTTATTAGAAGTACCGGCTGGTTCTCACGGCGACCATAAGAATCACATACAGTATCGGCAATAACTAAAGCACCCCGTCAATAGATTTTTTCATATCATAATTTTTTTTTGGATGTATTTTGTATATATTTTATTAACTTATATTGTTAATGTTCATATAGTGTTCATTTAGTAAAGGATAATTTTATAAAAAAATTAATTTAAAATGATAAAACATACAAAAACACAAAACGCGACGGACAAAACAAAAGCACCCCCTTATAAGATGTTTAAAACTTTTACTACATATTGTTACGAATGTCCAATGATGATTTGAATTCAACGGTCTGTAACGACTGCCTGCAGCATTCATCATGTTTGAAGGCACGTCCATCAGTAGCATGAGTTTATTGGCATTGTTTGTATGGCAACACTAAATGTTTAAGCTGCTGGCAATGACATCGAAGGCTCTGGAATTCGAACATACGAGTTTTGTCCGCTAAGAGCATTGTAGAAGGTTCCCGAGAGATGGCGTGTGTATAAATAGTGGCAGAGCTGGCAGTCGTGAGTTAGTTGATCATTGGCGGTGTTAGAGTTAACTTCAAGTGTCTTGTACGTGTATACTTGTACGTTACACAGTGTGTGTGTATATTTCTGCGAATTGATATACGTGTATAAAGACACTGAGTGACTATTTAATTATGTTGTTGTTGTACATTCTAAATAAATAAAGAGTTGTTACAATTTTAAACTATTAAAACTGATTTTATTTGCAATCAAAAGTATCCGGTTTATTTAAAGAAAATAAACCCATGTTTTTAAAAGGTAAAAACGTAACAATATGCTACTGCATATTTGCAATGTCAGTTAACGGAACTCACAATGGTTGCATTTAAAAATTCCGGAAGATAAAAATAAAGAAAGGCGTAGTCTGTATAATTTAAGTTCTATAAAGTTTATTCTGAAAAAAGAATGGATGGGAAGGAACAAGTACTCCATTGAATTTAAAATTAAAGTTATTGAACACTGGAAGCTGAGCTTATCACGGCTTACATTGAGTAAACAATATTCGATTAACAGATCAGTTATTTCCCGGTTGATTCCAAAGTTTTTCCAGACTGCTCGTATATCACCGGGGCTCTCGAATGACGTCCGCGTGAAAACCCACGATATGGTGATTCCTTGATCAAAGGGGCAATGCAAAAAGATCCTACAGCATCTGCTAGTCAAGTAAAAACAAGTTTAAGATTATGCGTTAGCGAAATAACAAGCAGTAGAAGCAGGATTATTCAGCCGACGACCAGCAAAAAAACCGTTTATATCAGCTAAGAACAAGAAAGCTAGACTGGAGTTTGCCAAAGCCCACATCGACTGAAGTGTTCAAAAATGGAAGACAGTACTGTTCTCTGACGAATCCAAATACAAATTAAAAAGTTCCGATGGAATAAAGCGTGTACGCAGACGAAAAGTGGAAAGACTGAATCCTAAGTATTGTAAAGCAACAATTAAACATGGAAGGGGCAATGTTATGGTCTGGAGTTGCTATTCTGGTCACGGAATTGGGTCAATTAATAAAGTTAATGGGATTATGGATAGGTTCATGTACCGTGATATATTGAAAGATGTAATGTTGACTTATGCCAGTGAAGAGATGTCTCTTATAGGGACGTTCCAACAGGATAACGATCCTAATAACACCTCCAAAGTTTGTAAGACTTGGCTACAGAGCAATAAGATTCAAGTTCTTTATTAGCCTGCTCAATCTCCCGATCTCAATCTTATTGAGAACTTGTGGGAAATTGATAATATTGTTACAAATGTGCAATGACGATTTGAATTAAACAGTCTGTAACGACTGCCTGCAGCATTCATCATGTTTGAAGGCACGTTCATCATTGACATTGTTTGTAAGTATGGCAACACTAAATGTTTGGGCTGCTGGCAATGACATCGAAGGCTCTGGAATTCGAATGTACTAGTATGTCCGTTAAGAGCATTGTAGAATATTGCCGAGAGATGGCGCGTGTATAAATAGTGGCAGAGCTGGCAGTCGTGAGTTAGTTGATCATTGGCGGTGTTAGAGTTAACTTCAAGTGTCTTGTATACTTGTACGTTACACAGTGTGTGTGTGTATTTCTGCGAATTGATTTACGTGTATAAAGACACTGAGTGACTATTTAATTCTATTGTTGTTACAATATAGAGTTGTTACAATTTTAAACTACTTAAAACTGCTTTTATTTGCAATCAAAAGTATCCGGTTTATTGAAAGGAAATAAACCCCGATTTTAAAAGGTAAAAACGTAACAATATGAAAATAAATCGTGAAAATTGCAGAAATAAGAATTCGCAATTTTCACGATTTATTTCAAGGCGTTATTATAACCTGGGAAGGAATATCGCAAGGCACCATAAAAACTTAATATCTTCTATGCCTACGAGATGTGCTGGTGTCATCCAAAACAAAGGATTTGCAACAAAATATAAATTAGAATTTTTTTTTATATTATATCCATGAAGGGGTGCTTCAGTTTTGTCCGTTTTATTTTATAGCTTTAAATATCTTTTGATTTAAAGTTACCTCTTATAGAAAGATTAACTTTAAAAGTATTTGTTTATCAATAGTGAATATATTAACAACTGAAAATAATACATAATAAAAATTTGTTTTTATAAAAAAAATTCACTGAGGGGTGCTTTAGTTATGGCCGATACTGTAGTCAACGAAATTAGTGAGGGAAACTATTCTCCCTTTTTGTATGATATTTCAGCATAAAGGAATGGTAATTCTAAGGGTATAACAATGGGCCACAGGGCCTTCGAGCTAACTTGCGAGCAACCCACGTAACCTAACCTAATAAATCAGGCGACCTAATTTTATGACTAACAAGAATTAGTATCATAGAAATCACACTACGTAATTTCATGGCGATCGGTCTACAATTGGTCAATGCTCCCATACGAAAATTTCTCGTGAGAAAAAATTATTGAAATTTTAAAAGAAAATTTATTTGCTCACATAGTCAGTATAGGGTATTTTACGGTCGGGCTTGACCGGCTATACTTTCTTATTTGTTTTAATTTTGATATTTGTTTGGATTTTTGCATTTATTTTTATAATTCGATTTTGTGTTTAAATTTGCGTGTTTTAGATTTTCTAAATATGTATGGATTATTCAATTTAAAATAACTGTATCTGTTTATGCGTTTTGAATTTAAAAAATCTATTTTCAAATGTAATCTATAGATTTTGAGTAAAGCTTTAGTTAATACATATATTGTAATAAAAATATGTGTAAATAATACAAAGAGAAATTAATTGAGAACAACAGTCTTATAGAGCCTTTCCTTTACGTGATTTGGTCCAAAATACTTGACTTGATGAAATCAAGTGATTTGTACATTATTTCCCATACACTTAAAATGTTTTGATTTGCTCTAAATCATGTCAAATCATGCTGGATTTGACATGATGTTTGTATTGCAAAAATATCGTATATGTACTACTTATATATCTCACCGAAACATCCTTGAATGTAATGAAATCTATAATGATTTTTGTCATTAATAATGTTTAGATTCGGTTCATGATATGACAGGTTAATGACAGAACATTTAGATATAAAATCCCCTAAATTTATTGTAAAGATAATTTAAAATTTTTTTTTACAAAATTAACGTGATAAATACGTTTTTGTTAAAGTTAAACAAATAAAATAATTAACACATTGTTAAACAAATAATAATAATAACAATTACAACAAAAATATGTTAATAGTATTGTAAAAAAAACATCCTAAAGTATTGGTTTGAAAATAATGTATTAATTAAACATATAAGAATTTAAATATTATAAAAATTCATTAATTTTTGGAATATACAAAAATTACTTAATTTAAATTAAGTAGAATTCAGATATTTATAAAAATATTTAGATAAAATTTTATTTATAAAATAAATGGAACCATATGTAGCAGGTATGAAGCAACTACAAGAAATTTGAAAAAAATACTTTGCCATCAAACAATACAAAATTATCTTTTAATTTATTTATATAATTTAACTTTTACTTAGTACAATGAATTAAATTAAATCATTGTTTATGCATTTTATGCCATTATTCACTCAATAATTTATATCTGTATTTTGACACTTGTCGTCGTTTATAATTATGCAAACGAAACAATAAAAAATTGTTAATAATATATCTGTCAATTTTATGATACAACCACTAATAAAAATCTAACCATAAATTATATATTTGTTGTTTTTAAATAACAATAAATAATAATGAATTTGTATTACAATACTTTCCGTCATAAATGTAGAACAAAATTGTTAACAAATTTCTATAAACCAAAAAAAAAAACACACGAACAATTGTTCTAGTTGTTAAATAGAAAACTCCAATTTAAATAGAACTTTTTTTATGTATGTAGTTTGAAAATGTATGGAGGTACTAAGTTAAATTTCATTAAAGCTATACTCATAAACGTATCATTGCAAATAAACTAACAACAAAATGAATAACGTCGATTAAACCTGCAATTGAAGCCAAACTTAGACTACATACAACGCTCCGACTGATGCACAGTGGGGCAGAATCAAATTTTTTTTGGAAATAAATCTGGCATTTAGAACTCCGTCCTTCAAAAATATTGCACTTTTTCAAACTAAAAAATTTGTTTAAATTTTCTTAATATTTTATTCACAACAAGTCAATGGTTTTGACTTAGTCACATTAAAATATGAAAAAGTGCAATATTTTTGAAGGACGGAGTTTTAAAGTGGCATATTTTTGTATATAATTGAGATATTGACTTGAATTTTTTTTTTTTTTGTAATATCAGAAATTAACTTATCTAAACAAAAAAAGTTAGTTCGGAAAAAATGTGGACCAAATTGTTCCAAATATTTGCAATCCTATTAAAATTTTGATAAAAATTTTAGTTTTAGAGCTCAATAAATAGGTAATATATTATAAAATCTTTATTTATTAACAAAACTAAACAAAATTTGCAGCGTTTTTTAAATTTCTCATTCTTAATAACAAGATGTAAAAAAACTTGTCAAAAGGTCAAAGGGAATCCCGCAATTCCTAAAAATTGGAGCGAAAATCCCAAAAATGGTATTTTTTACAATTTTGCCAACAGGTTCTACATTTTCTTTGGGGCAGGGAAAATGCTTTAAAAATAAATAGAAATCACATCAAGGTTTCCAAAGCTGCTTTCTGTTTTCTGATCCCAGCTTTGGGATTTTAGAACATGTGATCCAAAGTTAAAATTTCGATAAAAAATAGGTCAAATTCCGAAGGGCTTAGGGGCGACATATTCGAAAAATATGACATGTTTTGTATACCAAAATAAAGACATCTTACACAAAAACATAAAACTGTTATATGTTCTTAAAGAAAGTTTTATTTTAATAAAAAAAGAGTTAAGTCACCTTTTCGCCCAAAAAACAGCAAAAATCTACAAATTTTTGAATTTTTAAATTGAAAATCATTTATTTTCGGATCCGTAATCGATATTATTGGTAATTTAGTTATCTAACTAACGAAAAAAATTCGAGTCCATTCGTTTCAAAAGTACGCCCTATATTTTTAAAAAAGCAGACCAAGGTATGGCTATATTTGAAAATTTCAATTTTGAAATGCTTATAACTCGGAAATTATATGAGATAAATAGCACACGCAAGCATGTTTTTTCAAGAGCTAGCCGAGCGCTTCCCAAAAATTTAAAAATCTTTGAAAAAAAAGGCATGTTATTAAAAATTTTACATGTCGAAGGTACCCTACTTTGAGCCCCCATAGCGCCGCGCCTGGTCCATTTGTTGGGTCCATTTTAATAACTTAAACTCGAATACTCCTTGGCTACCTCCACGTCAAATTTTGTTCCGATCGGGCCATCCGTTTAGAAATGCCAGATTTATTTAAAAAAAATTTTGATTCTGCCCAACTGTGTGATGCTAAACCATGACTATATACAAACCTTCCATTAAAGCTAAACCCAATCTACATAAACCATCGATTGTAGTTAAACTCAGTTTATATATAAACAAACGCTTAAAGTTGAAGTCAATATATAAACAAGCAATTGTAGATAAACTATGACTAAACTAAGACTGAACATAAACCTACGATTGAATCTAAACTAAGACAATATAATCCTACGATTGAAGCTAAACTAAGACTAAATATAAAACTCTGATTGAAGCTAAAATAAGACAAAATATAAACCTCTGTTTGAAGCTACACTAAGACTGAATATAAACCTATGATTGAAGATAAACTAAGACTGAATATATACCTACAATTGAAGCTACAATAAGACTGAATATAAATATAAACCTCTGACTGAAGCTAAACTAAGACTGAATATAATCCACCGATTGAAGCTAAACTAAGAATAAATATAAACCTCTTATTGAAGCTAAACTAAGACTGAATATAAACCTCTGTTTGAAGCTAAACTAAGACTGAATTAAAACCTACGATTGAAGCTACACTAGCACTAAATATAAACCTACAATTGAAGCTAAACTAAGACTGAATTTAAACCTCTGTTTGAAGCTAAACTAAGACTGAATATAAACCTACGATTGAAGCTAATCTAAGACTGAATATAAACCTACGATTGAAGCTAAACTAAGACTAAATATAAACCTATGATCGAAGCTAAACTAGGACTAAATATAAACCTCTGATTGAAGCTACACTCAGACTGAATATAAACCTACGATTGAAGCTAAACTAAGACTGAATATAAACTTACGATTGAAGCTACACTAGCACTAAATATAAACCTACAATTGAACCTAAACTAAGACTAAATATAAACCTACGATTGAAGCTAAACTAAGACTGAATATAAACCTACGATTGAGGCTAATCTAAGACTGAATATAAACCTCTGATTGAAGCCAAACTAAGACTGAATATAAACCTCTGATGGAAGCTAAACTAAGACTGAATATAAACCTACGATTGAAGCTAAACTAAGACTGAATATAAACCTACGATTAACGCTAAACTTAGACTGAATATAAACCTACGATTGAAGCTAAACTAAGACTGAATATAAACCTACGATTGAAGCTAAACTAAGACTGAATATAAACTTACGATTGAAGCTACACTAGCACTAAATATAAACCTACAATTGAAGCTAAACTAAGACTGAATATAAACCTACAATTGAACCTAAACTAAGACTAAATATAAACCTACGATTGAAGCTACACTAGCACTAAATATAAACCTACAATTGAAGCTAAACTAAGACTGAATTTAAACCTCTGTTTGAAGCTAAACTAAGACTGAATATAAACCTCTGATGGAAGCTAAACTAAGACTGAATATAAACCTACGATTGAAGCTAAACTAAGACTGAATATAAACCTACGATTGAAGCTAAACTAAAACTGAATATAAACTTACGATTGAAGCTAAACTAAGACTGAATATAAACCTATGATTGAAGCTACACTAGGACTAAATATAAACCTACAATTGAAGCTAAACTAAGACTGAATATAAACCTCTGATTGAAGATACACTAGGACTAAATATAGACCTACAATTGAAGCTAAACTAAGACTGAATATAAACCTCTGATTGAAGCTAAACTAAGACTGAATATAAACCTACGATTGAAGCTAAACTAAAACTGAATATAAACTTACGATTGAAGCTAAACTAAGACTGAATATAAACCTATGATTGAAGCTACACTAGGACTAAATATAAACCTACAATTGAAGCTAAACTAAGACTGAATATAAACCTCTGATTGAAGATACACTAGGACTAAATATAGACCTACAATTGAAGCTAAACTAAGACTGAATATAAACCTCTGATTGAAGCTAAACTAAGACTGAATATAAACCTACGATTGAAGCTAAACTAAGACTGAATATAAAACGATTGACGCTAAACTAAGACTGAATATAAAGCTAAACTAAGACTAAATATAAACCTCTGATTGAAGCTAAACTAAGACTGAATATAAACCCACGATTGAAGCTAAACTAAGACTAAATATAAACCTACGATTGAAGCTAAACTAAGACTAAATATAATCCTCTGATTGAAGCTAAACTAAGACTGAATACAAAACTATTGAAGCTAAACTAAGACCAAATATAAACCTTTGATTGAAGCTAAACTAAGTCTGAATATAGTCCACCGATTAAAGCTAAACTAAGACTAAATATAAACCTCTGATTGAAGCTACACTAAGAGCTAGTTTCTTACTTGTCAGTTAAACGTAGCTTAACACACTGTTATATTAAACCTAAAATATATTTAGCCGGGATTTAACCAATGATTATGTTTCTCACTCATGGATTAATTTTGTTAGCATTGCCATACTTTTCAGTCAAATCACATGTGCTGTACTCAAAATTGTTCATATAAATATGGCAATACTTTAAATTTTATAAGAAAAAGCAACCGCGTACATAACTTTTTTGGTAAATTTTAACTTTGTAAAAGAAAAAGGGACATCAAAGTATATAAAATGTATATTAAAAGTTATATTGATGTTAATGAAGCAAATCTAAACAAAGAGCTGCTGTGCTGAATTGTTTATTTTATTTTCCAGCTGTTTGTGCTTTAGCATTTTATACTTAGGTTTAACTCGCCAATGATGCTCAGTTAAACCTTGATTATATCCTAAATAAACAATAAGTGAGAAACACAATTTTTAGTTTAATTTAGGTTTAAACGAAGAATGTAGGTTATCTTTATCCCAGAAACTAGCTCTAAGACTGAATATAAACCTACGATTGAAGCTAAACTGAGACTGAATAAAAAACCTACAATTATTGCTAAACCCAGACTATATATAAACTTACGATTAAAGCTATTAAACTATGACTTTATAAAAATCTACGATTGAACTTCAGATGCCATGTAGAACCCTAATATAAAAATGTATATTTTTTAATTAAATTAAAATGATTGTTAGATTTCATATAATGAACATTTAATCATTGATTTATAAACCAAGTTCATTGGAGGATTATATACTCTATCCACACATATATGTATGTATGAATCAAACAGTTTAAACATAAAGATATTCACCGAAAACTTTTATAAAACTTCTATTATATTCATATCAATTTCATGCTATTTTGTTTCTAATCTGGACAAATTGATACTCTTCATTAGAACTTTATTTTAAATAACATAATTCATTAAAAACATCTTCAAATCCTTCTTATTCATATTATTTTTAAATATTATTAAATTCTTCAAAAATGTTTAGATGTCATTAAGATTTGTTTTTTTTTTACAAAAAAATAAAAAAAAAAAAATCGTTAATTACAAGGAAAAAATACAGCAATAAATATACTTAACACTAAAACAAACTAACGTTTTATCAATTATCACGTTTCTCTTATTTGTTGTCTGAATAAATAAATACAAATTTAATTACTATTTTTTTTTTTACAATGGCTCTAACAATTTTTATATTAATCACATGGTAGATGATCAATTGAATAAGAAACTAAAAGCCAATCTAGACAAAATTTAAGCTGAATTTAAAAATAAAATCTATTTTAAAGAAAGAATAACTTAATAATTCTAAAGGCCCTTATTCACTTTATTTTATATAGTTTTGTATTTATGTATTTTATTTTAAGAGCTATAGCCAGACAATTCTATAAATATTTAATGTTGTTTTTTTTAATTAATCATAAGAAAAAAAAACAATTACAAAAAAATTGTTGCTAAATGGCAAAAAATTTAGAAAATTAAATGATTAAAGCATTTTTTTTATTGGTTTTGATTGCAACAACAAAAACCTGTTGAGGTACGCTACATGATAATATGCTTTTTTACATCATACTTTGAGCGCCACTGTATAGGTTGATCTGTACAAAACCTTGTACATCAAGAGAGAGGAGTAGTTAAGTTTTCGGAATGTTACACAGACATCAAATGTTGATTACAGGGGCGCTTTATAGAGGCAAAGTTAGCCAACTTGGATTTGAAGAGAAACAAAAATTAAGACTATATATAAACCTAGGATTATTGCTTAGCTACGACTATGTATATATAAACCTACGATTAAAACTGAACTATGGCTCACAATTGAAACTAAAACTTTGTATAAACCTAGGATTGAAGCTTAACTATGTTTTAATATAAACCTAGGCTTGAAGCCAACTTGGATTTGAAGATGAACAAACATTAAGACTATATATAAACCTTCAATTGAAGCTAAACAAAAAATATATGTAAACCTGCGATTATAGCTAAACTAAGTTTTTATATGAACCTAGTATTAAAGCTTAACTAAAAGTTTTTTAAGCCTAAGACTATATAGATAAACTAATACTATATTTAAACACATGATTATATAATGTTAAGATTGAAGCTAAACTAAGGAATAAATATAGAATTTAAACTAAATTAAGACTTTATATAAACCTAGGATTAAAGCTAAATTAATATAACTTTTCATAAATCTCCGATCAAATCTAAACTAAGATTTTATATAAACCTAGGATTGAAGTTAAATTAAGACTTTGATAAACCTACAATTATAGCTAAACTATGACTTTATATAAACCTAGAATTGGAGATGAACTAAGACTTTATATAAACCTAGGATTAATGCTAACCTAAGACTTTATATTAACCTACAATGAAACCTAAAGTAAAACTTTACATTGCCATTTAATTTAAGCTAAACTAAGACTGTATATAAAAATAGGATTAAAGCTAAATTAATACTTTTCATAAACCTACAATTAAAGCTTCATTATGACTTTATACAGTTAGGCCTCGATTATCCGTGATTCGATTAACCGGCAACATCAATTATCCGTGAAAGAAATAGAAAATTCGTTTGGATCGATTCAAATTTATTTTTCGATTATTTTTGAACAATCTAACGCAATGTGAATAAAACGAAAAAGGGGAATTCCCTCGATCGATTTGTAAGGCCAACATTTTTTGATATTGTGCCATCGATTTTTCGATAGCTTTTGGCGTAAAGAGTATTAGACATTATAAAAAACAAAGGGATTCTGTTATTGGCTTTGGAAACCAAAAAAAAACTTTAAAAACTGCTGAAGAACCTAAAGTAGATTGTGCAGTTTATGAATAATTCCGGAATTTAAAGGAATTCCAATTTATGGATTAAGGAAAGTCTAAAATATTCCACTCAAAATTTAAGAAAAAAACGACATTGTATTCACAAACTTAATGCTGCAGGAGAAAAATATTCAGCTGATTAGCTGCCAAAATTTTTGTGGAAAAATAAAATGAATTCAAATCAAGGAAAAAACTCACCAATGAGATAATGGAGAATGGAAAGTGTTTACTTGAGAGAAGTTTGAAAATTTCATAGAATGACACAAGGTCTCAAAGGACAGACTAACCTCACTAATTTTTGTTAATGCTGCTTTAAAAAATGTCAATGAGAATGGTTTAACAATAACTTAGTACCAGAATTGACTGAGAATTCTAAGAAAATCGGTCTAAAAGATGATGAAGTCTAATGATTCTGCTATTAGACTTCAATGTTGAAAACGTTATTGTGAAATTTTTTCCACCAAATTGAACGACTTTGATCCAACCGATGGATCAGTGTGCAATACGGAGCTTTAAACTAAAAAACTACTAAAAATTGGTACTCAATTAACCGGGAAAATTGATTATCCAGAATGCTCCCGGTCCCGACCATTACGGATAATCGAGGTCTCACTGTATAAACCTAGAATTGAAGCTAAACTAAGACTTTATATTGGATGATGGCGTATCTTTTAAAACCGGTTTTTTGTTTTTAATAGATATGTACCCAATGTCTATAAATAAGGTCTGTGCAACTAATCAGGTGATCGTTTTTTGCTCCTTTGTGTTTACATACTGTGCTTGTCAAAATGTTTGGCTGAAGCTGTCAAAGTTTGCCTTTTGTGGTGCTATTGACACCACTTTATATTGAATTCGCCTTGATATGTACGTTTGGATTGGTATTGTAGTCAGCTGTTTTTGACAAGCTCAGTATAGTTTTACACAAACAAAATGCCGGTTTATCTTATTGTTTTTTAATTGTTGTAGAGTTACACAGACCTTGGGTACATTCACTGTCTTATGGTGAATGCGATGAAAAATGGATACCGGCCAAACAGCCGAATCGACACGAAAGCCAAATATCTATTATGAGCTGCTGAAATATGACCATATCATCACAGGGAACCTGTACCGAACGCAACTGATTCGTTTGAAGCGAGCTTTGGACGAAAAACACCCAGAATATGCGGCTAGACATTTAACTGTAATATTCCATCATGACAATGCTCGGCCACATGTTGCAATACCTGTTAAAAAGTAAAGTTCAGACCTTGCCCCGTCCGATTACTAAGGACTGAGATCGAAAAATTCTTAACATACAATTTCCGTGGCCTCTAAATTTTTTATCAGGAACTTTTTGAGACTTGTATGTTTTTAAACCTGTCAGGTTTAAAATAGTCCAAGCACTGTGCTAACCGGGCTGCTTTCCTACCGGATATGTTGAGAGCTCTTTTGAAAATGCTATCTATTCTTTTGGCTTTAGAAACATCTTGTGGACCATTCCTTCTACTTGAACCAGGTTTTCTATTAACGGACAAGTTCTCCCGGTACCGTTTAATAACATTGGAAACAGTTTGATAGCAGACCATTGATTGTTTGGCCAACTTTTTGTAGGACCAAGTTGGGTGTAGTTGAAAATATTTTATAATTTTAGTACGGACTTTTTTCTGGTCACTGATTTTAATCAGATTAACAACAAATGAATATAATAAATCAAAGAATACTTGGGTTAAAAGTTTTAATGAAAAACGTGTGTTAAGAATTTTTCGATTTCAGTCCTTTTTTGTTTTGATTGAAGCAGAACGCTCTCTCTGGGATACGCTTCACTTTGGAACAGAGAATCCGATATTGGCTTGGTTCGTTGTTGGGCTCAAAAGATGAGCAGTTGTTTTGGCTTGGCATCCATATGCTGCCAGAAAGATGGGAAAAGGTCATAGCTAACAATGGCCAATACTTTGAATAAATTTATATTGTACAAATGTTTCAAAATATAAACATAAGATTGAAGCTAAACTTAGACATTATATAGAACATTACTATGAATAATTCCTAATACAGTATTTAATGACTGGCTGATTCAGTGGTCAATCATTATAATGAAGACCAGCCCTCTCTACTGCGTAACGCTACTGTGTTCACAATGTAAATAAAGAGTTTTATTTTCAAATTATATATTTAAATCAATTTTAAAATGCATTACGTCAATTGATTGCCATTACAGGTGTTGCCAATATTAGCATAAACTTAATCCAAACAACGAAAGAGTGTAGTGTAGGTTTTGTAAAAATATATTTCAAAATTGTTTGAACACAAACAAAAAAAAATGTGATAAAACTTTTAATAATTTCCCATGCAAAACCAGTCTGAAATGAATATTCTCATATATGGCTGGTCATACTTGACCTGATTTTACAGATTATACATACCATAAATAACAACAACGAAAAGTATATCAATAAAAAAAGAAGAAAAAAAGAGCATCATATTGGAAATTCTGAAATAAGTATATATTATTGTAGAATTAAACAGTTTTGAAAAGCAATGAAAGCAATGAAATAATAAATTACAAATGATTTGTTGTCATAAGACGGAAGCAAGTCAACTTAATACTGTCATAATTCGGAAATGCATATATTTATTTCAAATTTTCAAGTAGCCTTACAGAATTTGTTAAATAAATATTTAGTTAAAAGAAAATACAGTATTTACTTTTAGTGTATTTAACTATTGATTTAAGCTGCTTTTGATGTTTGATGAATAATACATTTCCGTCTCTTGATTTGTTACTCAGAGAAATAATTATATTTTTTACTTAAAAATGCCTCAATTGTTTTATAAATAAAATGAAAGGTTAAAATATCATATTATTATATGGTAATTTATAAAAAAATCAATGTAAATAACTCAATGGAAAATCGTTTTTATTTAAAATTAATTATACGCTTCGTTGTACAATACATTGCCAACTTTTAATTTAGAGGTTAATGGTTAAATTGCAAAAGGGTGCAGATTAAAAAAGAATTAATTTTGATTCTTGAAGTGAGAAAAATAATGAAATAAACGTGAAAGATCACCCGCTTTGATCCAGTGCTGTAATTTTGTATATTTATCTTCATTGAAAAGTCCAGCATTTTGCAATTATATTGTCCCAAGATTGAACTTTAAAAAAAATGGCTACACAGAGAAAACAGATTCGTGATAGGAACCGAATTTGATGCCAATTGAATGATTCTACCTTAGTGACCAAATTTTACACTTGTGGCTACAAAATTCGCGAAGAGGTAACAAAAGATTGATTGCTTCAACCGAAATTCTTCTTAATCAACTGACTTTCTGTCGGTTGCTATCACGAATCTGTTTTCTCTGTGTATATATAAGCCAACCAATGCTAAACCAACACTATATATTGCAAAACTAAGTACATATAAAACTATATAGAAAATCTTGTTATCACAAGATTTTCTATATAGAAAGTCTTGTTATCACAAGATTTTCTATATAGAAAGTCTTGTTATCACAAGATTTTCTATAAAGAAAAGTCTTGTTATCACAAGATTTTCTATAAAGAAAAGTCTAGTTATCACAAGATTTTCTATAAAGAAAAGTCTAGTTATCACAAGATTTTCTATAAAGAAAAGTCTTGTTATCACAAGATTTTCTATAAAGAAAAGTCTTGTTATCACAAGATTTTCTATAAAGAAAAGTCTTGTTATCACAAGATTTTCTTAAAGAAAAGTCTTGTTATCACAAGATTTTCTTAAAGAAAAGTCTTCTTATCACAAGATTTTCTTAAAGAAAAGTCTTGTTATCACAAGATTTTCTTAAAGAAAAGTCTTGTTATCACAAGATTTTATTAAAGAAAAGTCTTGTTATCACAAGATTTTCTTAAAGAAAAGTCTTGTTATCACAAGATTATCTTAAAGAAAAGTCTTGTTATCACAAGATTTTCTTAAAGAAATGTCTTGTTATCACAAGGTTTTCTTAAAGAAAAGTATTTTTATCACAAGATTTTCTATAAAGAAAAGTCTTGTTGTCACAAGATTTTCTATAAAGAAAAGTCTTGTTATCACAAGATTTTCTATATAGAAAAGTCTTGTTATCACAAGATTTTCTATAAAGAAAAGTCTTGTTATCACAAGATTTTCTATATAGAAAAGTCTTGTTATCACAAGATTTTCTATATAGAAAAGTCTTGTTATCACAAGATTTTCTATATAGAAAAGTCTTGTTATCACAAGATTTTCTATATAGAAAAGTCTTGTTATCACAAGATTTTCTATATAGAAAAGTCTTGTTATCACAAGATTTTCTAAAAAGAAAAGTCTTGTTATCACAAGATTTTCTTAAAGAAAAGTCTTGTTATCACAAGATTTTCTTAAAGAAAAGTCGTGTTATCACAAGATTTTCTTAAAGAAAAGTCGTGTTATCACAAGATTTTCTTAAAGAAAAGTCTTGTTATCACAAGATATTCTTAAAGAAAAGTCTTGTTATCACAAGATTTTCTTTAAAGAAAAGTCTTGTTATCACAAGATTTTCTTTAAAGAAAAGTCTTGTTATCACAAGATTTTCTTTAAAGAAAAGTCTTGTTATCACAAGATTTTCTTTAAAGAAAAGTCTTGTTATCACAAGATTTTCTTTAAAGAAAAGTCTTGTTATCACAAGATTTTCTATAAAGAAAAGTCTTGTTATCACAAGATTTTCTATAAAGAAAAGTCTAGTTATCACAAGATTTTCTATAAAGAAAAGTCTTGTTATCACAAGATTTTCTATAAAGAAAAGTCTTGTTATCACAACATTTTCTATAAAGAAAAGTCTTGTTATCACAAGATTTTCTATAAAGAAAAGTCTTGTTATCACAAGATTTTCTTAAAGAAAAGTCTTGTTATCACAACATTTTCTATAAAGAAAAGTCTTGTTATCACAAGATTTTCTATAAAGAAAAGTCTTGTTATCACAAGATTCTTGTTATCACAAGATTTTCTATATAGAAAGTCTTGTTATCACAAGATTTTCTTAAAGAAAAGTCTTGTTATCACAACATTTTCTATAAAGAAAAGTCTTGTTATCACAAGTTTTTTTGTAGAAAAGTCTTGTTATCACAAGATTTTCTATATAGAAAGTCTTGTTATCACAAGATTTTCTATATAGAAAGTCTTGTTATCACAAGATTTTCTATATAGAAAGTCTTGTTATCACAAGATTTTCTATATAGAAAGTCTTGTTATCACAAGATTTTCTATATAGAAAGTCTTGTTATCACAAGATTTTCTATATAGAAAGTCTTGTTATCACAAGATTTTCTATAAAGAAAAGTCTTGTTATCACAAGATTTTCTATAAAGAAAAGTCTTGTTATCACAAGATTTTCTATAAAGAAAAGTCTTGTTATCACAAGATTTTCTATAAAGAAAAGTCTAGTTATCACAAGATTTTCTATAAAGAAAAGTCTTGTTATCACAAGATTTTCTATAAAGAAAAGTCTTGTTATCACAAGATTTTCTATAAAGAAAAGTCTTGTTATCACAAGATTTTCTTAAAGAAAAGTCTTGTTATCACAATATTTTCTTAAAGAAAAGTCTTGTTATCACAAGATTTTCTATATAGAAAGTCTTGTTATCACAAGATTTTCTATATAGAAAGTCTTGTTATCACAAGATTTTCTATATAGAAAGTCTTGTTATCACAAGATTTTCTATATAGAAGGTCTTGTTATCACAAGATTTTCTATATAGAAAGTCTTGTTATCACAAGATTTTCTATATAGAAAGTCTTGTTATCACAAGATTTTCTATATAGAAAGTCTTGTTATCACAAGATTTTCTATATAGAAAGTCTTGTTATCACAAGATTTTCTATATAGAAAGTCTTGTTATCACAAGATTTTCTATATAGAAAGTCTTGTTATCACAAGATTTTCTATATAGAAAGTCTTGTTATCACAAGATTTTCTATATAGAAAGTCTTGTTATCACAAGATTTTCTATATAGAAAGTCTTGTTATCACAAGATTTTCTATATAGAAAGTCTTGTTATCACAAGATTTTCTATATAGAAAGTCTTGTTATCACAAGATTTTCTATAGAAAAGTCTTGTTATCACAAGATTTTCTATAGAAAAGTCTTGTTATCACAAGATTTTCTATAGAAAAGTCTTGTTATCACAAGATTTTCTATAGAAAAGTCTTGTTATCACAAGATTTTCTATAGAAAAGTCTTGTTATCACAAGATTTTCTATAGAAAAGTCTTGTTATCACAAGATTTTCTATAGAAAAGTCTTGTTATCACAAGATTTTCTATAGAAAAGTCTTGTTATCACAAGATTTTTTATAGAAAAGTCTTGTTATCACAAGATTTTCTATATAGAAAGTCTTGTTATCACAAGATTTTCTATAGAAAAGTCTTGTTATCACAAGATTTTCTATAGAAAAGTCTTGTTATCACAAGATTTTCTATAGAAAAGTCTTGTTATCACAAGATTTTCTATAGAAAAGTCTTGTTATCACAAGATTTTCTATAGAAAAGTCTTGTTATCACAAGATTTTCTATAGAAAAGTCTTGTTATCACAAGATTTTCTATAGAAAAGTCTTGTTATCACAAGATTTTCTATAGAAAAGTCTTGTTATCACAAGATTTTTTATAGAAAAGTCTTGTTATCACAAGATTTTCTATAGAAAAGTCTTGTTATCACAAGATTTTCTATAGAAAAGTCTTGTTATCACAAGATTTTCTATAGAAAAGTCTTGTTATCACAAGATTTTCTATAGAAAAGTCTTGTTATCACAAGAAAAGTCTTGATAACCCCAATAAAAGTCTAATCAAAACATTACACAGACTTTGTACATTGAACCATGGACTTGACACTAAATTAATTCTGTGTCTATATACAATTAGACATAAGTTTAACGAACTTTTAATTGTTGTTATTTAATATATTTATATCGTATTTACGTGTTTCCAAATCGTAATTAACTTTCTTTTTTTATTTTTAAATGGTTATTAAATAAGTGTGATTATGATTGCAATGACAGGTTTCAATTACTGCTAAACGTGTGAGTAATTGAAGGGCTTAATGTAGAAATAATATAAGTCATATGGAGTCGAAAATCGAGTTGCTAAATTCAAGGTTTTATATCCTTTTGCAAAATATTAATTACAGAATTTAAAAATAAATTTAAAACGAGTTATAGTTTGCTAAAGTATTTAAATAAATTTTTAACTTGAAGTTTATATTGAATGTTTTTTTTTTCAATTTAACATATTCACAATTTTTGGCCTCTAAACATGTTGCTGCAACATTGTTTATCTTACATGTTAAGACTAAAGTTTTATTTTAATGTGCCTGCCACCAACATCTGACAAATTTGACATTAATATCAAAAGATTCTTGTGCAACCAACTGAAATTCCCATGGCTTGCTAAGCAAACTCTATTTGAACATTTGAAGTATAAGTTGTGTGTTAATTTTTTCTTACAATTTGTACAAAAGATAAAATAAAATTAATGTAAATAAATGTGTCATTAATAAAAAGTAAATATTTATATATTATTTATATTTTGATTGCTAATAAATATTGAATTATTCTTAAGTAAAAACACATGTCGGCAGCTTTTAATGGTATTACGAAAAAATTTGTCAATATTTATAAAACTGTCTATCTATATTTTATTTAATTAAACAAAATGGAATTCAAAACACTTGTATTAAATTGAATAATTGAAAGCTATCAAATTTGCAATTAATCTGTCGATTGTTAAAATTTGATTCAAAATAATAAATATTCATTTTCATTTCTTGTCAGGAAGTCGAGTAAAAACAATAATACCTATTATAGAGTATTAAGTTTTTAGTAATAATTAGTATTGCATTATATATTTATATACAAAAAACCGATTGTAATCAAATAAATTTTGTTCAAAGGGCTTTTCGCAGTTATTTTCCATCAATGCTAAAAATATATTTATTCAATTACCAAATACAACTGGTCATTGCTAATGATGGTGACATAAAAATTATGTTTTAATAGTCAATATAGTAATGACAAATATAAAAAAAAAAAATAGCAAACCTGCAGAAAAAAACAACAATAACCTTCATAAAATCACTCAACTAAAAAATCATATTGAAATAGAAACTAAAAACTACTTATATAAATAAATACTACAGAACATCAGCGAATAATTATAAAATTCTTAAACAACATTTATTACACAAACCTGTACGAGTACATATTTTACAAAAAAATATATATTATAATATCTGTATAAATATTTATCTATTCACTTTTTATGTATATTTTTATTAAATAGGGGTTTTTTATTTAGATTTTGAAAAAGTATTTAGCTAAAGAATTTTAAAAGATATTTTAATTGCTGTTTTAATTAACATATAGGTTAAGGTAGTTGTTAGATTCTAATAGAAAAATAAAACAAGACTTGATTAATGTAATTACCAGATCTTAGTAATTATATAAAGCGCACTTGGGACTCTATTTTGTTATAAAAAGTGGGGCATTTTCTAACTAGTATAAGACAGTCTGAGTATAAGACAGAAGTCTAAGTATAAGGACTGAAATCGTAAAATTCTTAACACACGTTTATCATTAAAACTTTTAACCCAAGTATTATTTGATATTTTCTTTGATCAAACTACCTTTGTAAAGCATGTCAGTTATTATGTTTAATGTCAATTATACTCATTTGTTGTTAATCTGATTAAAATGAGTGACCAGAAAAAAGTGCGTACTAAAATTATTAAATATTTTCAACTACACCCAACTTGGTCCTACAAAAAGTTGGCCAAACAATCAAAGGTCTGCTATCAAACTTTTTCCAGTGTTATTAAACATTACCGGGAGAACTTGTCCGTTGATATAAAACCTGGTTCAGGTAGATGGAATGGACCACATGATGTTTCTAAAGCCAAACAAATAGAAAGTATTTTCAAAAGAGCTCCCAACACATCCGGTAGGAAAGCAGTCCGGTTAGGTCAGTACTCGGACTATTTAGTACGAAAAGTTAAAGCCAATGAAGGTTTAAAAGCATACAAGGCTCAAAAAGTCCCTGACAGGAACACTGCTAAAAATTTAGAGGCCAAAAACAGAGCACGAAAATTGAACTCAAATTTTATACAAAAAATATACCTGCTGCATAATGGATGACGAAATGTACGTATGGACAATGCTCGAGGGAATGTTGAAGAAAAGTTTAGGACCCAAAAGCAGACAAAATTTCCCAAAAAGTTCTTGGTATGGCAAGCAATATGCAGTTGCTGCAAAAGAAGCCAATCATTTGTTACAAAGAGCTCTATAAATACTGAAATTTGCATCAAGGAATGTTTACAAAAAATGATGTTTCCATTCATAAGACTTCTTAATGTGTCCACTTATTTTTGGCCTGATTTGGCATCCTGTCACTATGGTAAGCAAGGTCTTGAGTGGTACAAGAACAATAATGTGGTATTTCTACCAAGAGAGGCAATTCCTCCAAACTGCCTGGAGCTGAGTCCAGTGGAGAGATATTGGGCTCTTGTTAAAAGAGAATCGAAGAGCACAAAAAAGGTGTCCAAAAGTGTGGTAGATTTTAAACAAATCTACCACACTCGAACAAAGTGACATAAAACACTACAAAAACCATAATGGAAGGGTTTTCGAAAAAGGTTCAAAATTTCATTATTAGTGATTAGAACTATAAAAATATTTTTTTTTTTTTTTTTTGTAAATTGTAACAATAATTTCAATCAAATAAAAAAAATTCAAAACTGTAAGTTTAGTGATTTCAGTTTTATTACCACATATGTATGTTAAAAATTTTTCGATCTCAGTCCTTAAAACACTAGCCTGAGTATAAGACAGTAAGTCCCGGTCCACACTGTGAAACATTTGCTGCAAAACATTTTTAAATTCTCTTTTGAAACTGCATTCGTGTCCACACAGTGAAGTTTTTGCTTTTCAGTTTTTGACATTTCTGTACAGAACGAATATGAACGAATAAGTATCAATGACATACTTAACAAAAGTTTCATGTACATGAAACAGAGTACCCTTTTCCATTCCTCTTTCTCCTTTCATCGACAAACTCAATTGTTTTGCAGCAAATGTTTCACAGTATGGATGGGGACTAAGTCTGAGTATAACACTGTTAGTCTGAATATAAGACAGTAGTCTTAGTATAAAGACAATATAGTCTTTAGAAAGAAGGTATATCCTACAGTATAAAGAAGGTAATATTCATTAGTATAAAAACGGTGATATTACTTAATATAAAGACGGTTACAGTCTTTAGTATAAAGACAGTTACAGTCTTTGGTATAAAGCCGGTTACAGTCTTTGGTATAAAGACGGTTACAGACTTTAGTATAACGACGGTTACAGTCTTTAGTATAACAACGGTGATTGCCTTTAGTATAAAGACAGTGATAGTCTTTGGTATAAAGGCGTTAATGGTATTTAGTATAAAGACGGTATAGTCTCTAGTATAAACACAGAGATATGTTTTAGTATAAAGACGGCAGTAGTCTGAGTATAAAAATGGTGAGTTTTTAATATAAAGACGGTGATAGTCTTTAGTAAAAAGACGGTGATAGTCTTTAGTATAAAGGCGTTGTTGGTCTTTAATATAATGACAGTGATGGTCTTTAGTATAAAGACAGTGGTAGTTTTTAGTATAAAGACAGTGATAGATTTTGGTATAAATACAATGATAGACTTTGGTGTAAAGACGGTGATATTCTTTAATATAAAGACAGTATAGTCTCTAGTAGAGTTTCCAATTCGGTTTTAACCGAAACCGCGGTTTTTCAAGGCCTAAAACCGAAACCGACAATTATTCTTCGGTTTTTACTTTTAATCTATTTTCAGTAGAAAAATTCAAAATTTAAAAATGAAAAACAAACTTTTTCATCCAATTATTTATCCAATATCTCTAAAAACTGATCGGCAAAAGTATCTTAAGATTTGTTTAAATTTTTTAAATTATATTACAATAATTGCTTCAGATGATTTATCAAGCTACCTTTCGCTGGCTAGGCAAGGAAACCTGTTAATAAAGCATGACACAACATATTGGTCTACGAGTATTTTCTGACAATTAAACTTCAAATGACTGTTTATTTAATTAAAAAAAAAATAATGCAAAACTTTTATAACAAATTCTTAGTTATTTTCAAATATCCGATAAAAGTATGGAGTACTAGCTGAGCCGGAGCGCTTCGCCACCCCAATTGGAAGAAAGAAATATTAAGTCTCCCTTTGTAAATTAATACTAATTCAGGAAAACATGTCTCTAGTTTCATGTTCATTGGTTCATTGGAAAGTGGATTCTAGCTCATTTGAAACGTATTATTAGAATAAAAACAGAACCATAAATACCCACATTTTGTATTCCTACTCAGCATCATGAATGTCTAATTTCATATTTCTGTGTCCATTATTATAGAAAATACAATAGAAAGGTACCACTAAAATCACCTTTTGTGAATTCTAACTCATTCAGAATCATTTGAGCCTAATTTTCAATTGATAAAATATTCAAAAAGTACCTTTACAATAAACAAATAGTAACATTAACCATGACTGCTTAATATCGTTTTTCTAGGGTCCATCGTTATAAAATATTCAAAAACTACTATTAGTTGGGAAAAGTACCTGTAAGTCCATTTTTTATATTCTTACTCATTCAGGATGTTTAATTTCCAGCTTATAGGTTCATTATTATAGAAATTTCAATAATAGTTTTTGTTACTTCAATATCATTATGCCCTCTATCCTTGATTCATTCTTCACTCAGAAACATATCAGCCAACTATTATGTATACATATAAGTAAAATAATTTAATATAACAAAAAGTACCATGAGAAAAAAAAGTAACAATTTTCCACACTTAAACCACCGTCAACTTTGAAATTTCAAAGTAATTTCCTGATTCTAGGTTCAATATTATATATAAAACCAAGAAGTACTATTCGAAGAACGAAGAAATACTCCTTAGTTTGATTTAGTTCTCCATTTTTAGTATCATAATACCATTGAGCACCCTATTCTTGATTATTTCTTCACTAAGAAGCATATCAGCCAACTTTTATGTATATAAGCTAACTAATTTAATATATTAAAAAGGTACCATTAAAATAAAAAGTACCAATTTTCCTTTATCCTCTTGAACACCCGTCAAGTTTGAACTTTAAATTTGTTTAGCATTTCCTATATTATCAACTGATTTTGTTCCTATAACACTTAATATTTAATAAATTATCCCAAAACCGAACTGAACCGAAACCGATCAGTTTTCAACTTTTTAAAACCGAAACCGCGATTTTGAAATTCTTCGGTTTTTTGGAAACTCTAGTCTCTAGTATAAACACAGAGATAGTCTTTAATATTACGACTATTTAATATAAAGACCGTTAGTTTTTGGTATATGGCGGTGATTTTTAGTTTCTTGCAAATCAAATCTGATTTTCGTTCTTTTTAAAGTTTAAAAAGAACGAAAATCAGTGTTTAAAATTTAAACACTCATAAAAATGCATATTTTCAAAGGTCAAACTTCATCAGTTATTAATTTTGCAGTTGCCAAATATAATACAACCATTGTGCTTCCAACAATAATTAATGAACTGGCTGTTGTGATTTGTTATTCAATGAAATGTTTAAAGAAACTTGCTTAAAATCTGTTCTTTACCTCAGAAATATTTATATGTATCTACCACAAACAATGAAGAGTTTGGAACAATAACTAAAACTAACAAGTAGAAGACAAGATCTTTTGAAATCTTATTTTAAAACCACTTGCTATATAATTGGAACTTTATTTGGCTACCTTATTTTGAAGTTAAACAACTAGAGCTAACAAATTGAAAATCGTGAATCAAAATGTTAACAATTCACTGAATTATTAGTCAGCAAATGCATCTCAGCAATTGAATATTTACAGAAGCAACATTTGGATTTTGTTAAAATCAAAACAAATATTTACTAAATATACTTATTTAATTATTGGTTTCGACGTAGAACGTAGCTAAAGTTATAAAAAAAAAGTAAATATAAACAAAAATTGTAAATTTTACGTTTATAAGTTGTCAACCATTTATCATAATTTGGAAAATATATGACGTAGCTTCTAAAGAATAATTATAATAATAAATCAAATTGTTTTTTTTGTTTTTTTTTTTTTTTTTTTTTTTTGCTGCTAAAAAGTGCTAATTAATAATGTTAATATTGTTACTTACAAAAAAAAATATTGTATTTAATGATTTAAATTATTAGCATCAATTTTTTGTAGTTTATTTCAAGGTCAAGGTATTAATATTTAAAATTACCTCTTTTATTTATCTGCAAAGAAAAGAAAATCATTGAGAATCAGACATAATGTTTTTAAATATGTAGATCAGTTTATATGTGTTATATATGCTTAGGTGTTAAATTTGTAATAAAACTTGCTAACTTACTAATAATTTTGCTTAATTTCCTATATATTACTGAAAAACCAGGGGATAAATAGTCTTAAAAGAGAATACCATTAAGTCTACCTTTATTTCCTATAGTTTTTATTGAATTTATTTAAATGTTTCATCAAGCTGCGTATAATATTGTAGACTGAATATAAATAAAATGCTATTTTAAGTTTTCAATAGTGAGTATAAATTGAGACTCAAAAGTAGTATTTAGTATAAAGTTTGGTAGTTTTTACTATAAATACTGTTAGTCTTAAGTATAGAGACTGGTAGTATTTAGTATTAAGTATACAGTCTGCTAGTCTTTAGTGTAAAGTCTGGTCGTCTTTAGTATAGAAACCGTTAGTATAAAGACAGTTTATCAATATAGTCTTTAGTATAAATACTGTTATTCTTAATACTTTTAGTCTATATTAAAGACGGTATAGTCTATAGTATAAAGACGATATAGCATTTAGTATAAAGACCGTAAAGTATAAAGACTGTAAGTCTTTAGTATAAAGATTGTAAGTCTTTAGTATAAAGACTGATAGTCTTTAGTATAAAGACTGTAAGTCTTTAGTATAAAGACTGTAAGTCTTTAGTATAAAGACTGTAAGTCTTTAGTATAAAGACTGTATGTCTTTAGTATAAAGACTGTATGTCTTTAGTATAAAAACTGTTAATCTTTAGTATAAAGACTGTTAGTCTTTAGTATAAAGACTGTTAGTCTTTAGTATAAAGACTGATAGTCTTTAGTATAAAGACTGATATTCTTTAGTATAAAGACTGATAGTCTTTAGTATAAATACTGTTATTCTTAATACTTTTAGTCTATATTAAAGACGGTATAGTCTATAGTATAAAGACGATATAGCATTTAGTATAAAGACCGTAAAGTATAAAGACTGTAAGTCTTTAGTATAAAGATTGTAAGTCTTTAGTATAAAGACTGTAAGTCTTTAGTATAAAGAATGTAAGTCTTTAGTATAAAGACTGTAAGTCTTTAGTATAAAGACTGTAAGTCTTTAGTATAAAGACTGTAAGTCTTTAGTATAAAGACTGTATGTCTTTAGTATAAAAACTGTTAATCTTTAGTATAAAGACTGTTAGTCTTTAGTATAAAGACTGTTAGTCTTTAGTATAAAGACTGTTAGTCTTTAGTATAAAGACTGTTAGTCTTTAGTATAAAGACTGTTAGTCTTTAGTATAAAGACTGTTAATCTTTAATATAAAGACTGTTAGTCTTTAGTATAAAGACTTTTAGTCTTTAGTATAAAGACTGATAGTCTTTAGTATTAAGACTGATTGTCTTTAGTATTAAGACTGATTGTCTTTAGTATAAAGATTGATAGTCTTAAGTATAAAGACTGATAGTCTTTAGTATAAAGACTGATAGTCTTTAGTATAAAGACTGATAGTCTTTAGTATAAAGACTGATAGTCTTTAGTATAAAGACTGATAGTCTTTAGTATAAAGACTGATAGTCTTTAGTATAAAGACTGATATTCTTTAGTATAAAGACTGATAGTCTTTAGTATAAAGACTGATAGTCTTTAGTATAAAGACTGATATTCTTTAGTATAAAGACTGATAGTCTTTAGTATAAAGACTGATAGTCTTTAGTATAAAGACTGATAGTCTTTAGTATAAAGACTGATATTCTTTAGTATAAAGACTGATAGTCTTTAGTATAAAGACTGATAGTCTTTAGTATAAAGACTGATAGTCTTTAGTATAAAGACTGATAGTCTTTAGTATAAAGACTGATAGTCTTTAGTATAAAGACTGTTAGTCTTTAGTATAAAGACTGTTAGTCTTTATTATAAAGACTGTTAGTCTTTAGTATAAAGAGTGGTAGTCTTTAGTATAAAGAGTGTTAGTCTTTAGTATAAAGACTGTTAGTCTTTAGTAAAAAAACTGTTAGTCTTTAGTATAAAGACTGTTAGACGGCATTGAAAGTATTTACAATCTTAAACAAAATATTTCCTTAGGTGAAAATGAAATTGAGCTAATATTTTAACGATTTTGTGTTTTTTTATTAATAAAAAACAAAGTCATTCTGCACGATTTTATAATTACTATTATTTTTACAAAGTTTTTTATTTTTTTCTTTGTAACGTAATATTTTCTAGAAAAAAACTACAATTTGTGAATGTAATTTAACTTCCCAAAAAAAATTAGAGCACCATGTCAATGTCAATATTAAATTTTGTTTGTTTGACAATATTTTTATTATTCATTCTAAAATTTTGTAAGAAAAAAAAAGTATTAGCGTCATCATAAATTGTTAATGACACAATCATGAACAATGGAATTTTTTTTTAAAATAAAGTGGAACAATATTATTATTTTGACTTAAGCTAATTAAAAAAATAATGAATGCTTTTAGGTATATCTTAAATGTAAAAGGCACAATTTTACAGGATAAAAAACTGATAGTCAAACAAGTGAGATGCCAAATTGATTCTGCTATTAAAGATTATGTTAGTGATCCTAATTTATGAATTTTCATTAAAAATCGAAAATTGAATTTATTATGGGTTAAGCTATTTTCGCTGTTACTGCTCAATACATTTTAAAATAGCATAATTAAAAGGAAACTTTATTTATACCTATTAATTGCCAAACTTCTCACGACAAAACCGTTTTCAAAACCCTAAACTTCCATGTTGCAAACAAAAATCTTTAGCAAATACTGTAAATACGAGACACAAGTGAAAAGTTCTTGTAAAATAATAGGAACTTATAATGTTCGGTAAACTGATCATGATATTTCTAAACCAAGTTTGATTTTCTGAAATAATTTAAGAAATGGAGAAACCCAATATTCCTGCGTTTGTTTCAAATGCTAATTCAACTATAAGCTTCTGAGTTATCACAAAATTGGAATAATTTAAAAGCAGTCTATTGGTTTGTCTCTTAGATTTGGAAAGGGGGTTTCAAATGGCCCACGTAGCCGCCACACATCTGACAACAATTGTTTGTTAAATCTCTTTAAAATGCAACTCCCACAATTAAAATCAATAAAAACAAAATAAATAAAAAATAAACTTTATTATTGTTTTTTCGTCTTGTTGCTAGTATATGAATTTCATTCATAGTGCAACTTTTCACATGCATTTTAAATTTATTAACTAAATTTAAATTTGTTATTGTTAGTAATCTTTTCTTTGTCTTTTTCACTCTTAAATACTCACACGCACGTACTCACAACTAACAAACCTAATTGTATAAATAAAAAGTGCAACTAATAAATAAATAAAATAAACAAAGAATATCACACCATTTACAATCAAAATAACAACAACAACCACCATAAACAATATGTAATAAATAACTTAATCGTAAATTTTTAGGTTATAAACAATAGAGTGGTAACAAACATACACACACTCAAATGCATGCGTACATAAGAAGATGAAGAGTGTAATCAAAACAAATAAACAAAACTAAACAGTTTTAATAAGAGCGCACGTAAAAGTCTCTCATTTAATTACATTTGAGCAACTACTCTTAAGGAATTCGTTAACAATCAATTAATCTTTTCAATTAGCGTTTTAAAGTTAACTGTTATTTTCCTTCGCCATATCAAATCCTTTCTTTACATCTACATACTACAAATGGGTTAATTTTTGGTCTTAAGCCAACGTTTTGACATTTTGTTAATGCCACCCTTTTTGATGCAGAGTATTTGCGCCTAATTGTCACTATTAATATGCGGAAGTATTTGCATTTTTGTTGTCAGTTTTGGTTTGTTTTGTTTTTTTTCTGTATTCGCGTTTGTTTGCAGACGATTAAATGAAATCGAAGCGCTGAAATTGAAGAAGGCGAAGAAGAAGCAGTAGAGACGTTTGCAGCAATAAATTAACATAAACAAACTAAAAAAGCTCACGTTTACTTTCAGTTTTAAGCTACAACAACACATAAATTATTTAATTCAAATTAAGTTTAGTATTTTTGGATATTATTAGACTGGTAACAATTTACGGAATTAAAATAGGTAGAACTTATGACGTCGCACAGTGCTTTGTCCCCATATAACGAATGGACAAAAGTAGAAGGAGCTTTCGTAGAGATGTAGAATTTGGTACACAAGTACCGTTTTGCATTGTTAAAGAAAATACAAATTTTCTTCAAAATCGAATGAAGGACTTGCCTACCTGCCATATATCCTGAATATTAAAAATAACATTTTAGCTAAAATATTGATTCAAATGTCTAACCCATTTTCAGTTATCTCTAGAATTAAGGGTTTATTGTATGCCAAATTTAATTTTAAGGACAAGGACTCCTTTTGCTTCCATGTAAGTCTAATTTATGTAAAATTCGTTTGACGATTTTATACAAATACAAGTTTAATATTCTTTCGAAAATTCACTTAATTTATCCAATTGATTCTATTGGAGAATAAATGTTAGTAATTATAAAACTTCTTATTTATTGGAAATATATATTTTTTAAATAATTACATTAAATTTAATAATGTACGTGAGTAACCGTTTTAGTCTCAAACTTGCTAAAATTTAAAATGGTAAATTAAAAATTCATATTCAGTGATTTTTATTTCTTAATTAAATGTTTTAAAACAAGTAAGAAAGTATGGTAGGTCAAGCCCGACCATATAATACCCAATATTAAATAAAAGAGCAAAAACATTTTTCTTTTAAAATTTCAATAATTTATATTCGTGAGTGATTTACGGAAGTGGGCCTTATATGGGAGCTATGACTAATTATGGACCGATCAGCATGAAATTAGGTCCTGTGATTTATGTCTATATGAAATTTATTTATCTTGAATTTTATGTGTATACCAACATTTGTAGGAGATTTATGCTCGTTAAAGTGATTTTCGGAAGCGGGTCTTATATGGGAGCTATGACTAATTATGGACCGATCATAATAAAATTTAGTGACATAAATTCCGTATATATAAAACTTATTTGGAGCAAAATTTGTGTAGATACCTATATAAATAAAACATATATGACCGATAAAGTCCAATTTCGGGACGATATTTGTATGGGAGCTAGGTGAAATAATGGACCAATTTCAGCCAGTTTAAATAGGCTTGGTCCTTGGGCCGAAAAAAATATAAGTACCAAATTTTATTGAAATATCTTAAAAATTGCGACCTGTGCTTTGCGCACTATGTTTACATGGACAGCCAGACGGACGGACATCGTTTAATCGATGAACCAATTATTGAAAATAACAAAAAAAGCGCAATTTTTTATGAAAATTTATTCAAAATTCGAAATACATAAATTGTACAATTGGTATTATAATTTAAATGATTTAATATAATTTTTAATGTGGGAAATTATTAACATTTTATACTAAAATGAATAATAATAATCATTTTTTAAAAATTATTTTTTTCAAAATTGCGGCAAAAATTCCGTTAATTTTATTTTTATTTTAAATAAATAAAAGTATTAACTATAAAAAACAATAAGGAAAAAATACTACATTTTATACACTTTGTTTATATTTTCCACCAAAGTGTGATATTTTTTAATTTTTAATATGCACTTTTTAAAGCTATGTAAAAACATTCTAAGAGTGAAATTTCACAACAAGAATTTTTCTTTTTGTTGACTGTATACATAGTTATTTAAAATATTAAACCAAAAAACTTTTTTCCAAAAACCTAAATTTTTATAATATTTTTTGTAAATCTATCTTCAAAAGCACTTTTGATTTCCTGAAAATTTTTTCTGACTTTAGAGCCTTCTCTCAATTACAAATATAGCCATATCAATATAATTTTTGGATATGTATATTTAAGATGTCTTCTTAGCTTTCAAATTATATATCTTTTATTAAAATTTGGAAGAAAAATTTATTTTCGACTTTTGTCTATGAAACAGAGTACTGTGCGTCGTCTGGTCCGGAAGAAGTCTTAAAAGAATCGTTCAAGAGAAAATTGTTTTTAAAACGGCGCAAAATACAATTCACCTCGATTTGATCTCCATACCGTTTAGAACTCATTAAACCTTAATGTATGGCTCGGTTCATCAATGTTTATTTTGGATACTAATCGGTGACTGAAAAATATATTTTTTAATTGATATTCTATTAATATTACAATATGTTCTAATAAAATTAGAGAATTTTGTTTGAATACCCATACATTTTTATACCCTTCACCTTCGTGAGAAGGGTATATATAAATTTGTCGTTCCGTTTGTAATTTCCACAATATAATTTTCCGACCCTATAAAGTATATATATTCTGGATCCTTATAGATAGCGGAGTCGATTTAGCCATGTCCGCCTGTCTGTCTGTCTGTCTGTCTGTCTGTCTGTCCGTCTGTCTGTTGAAATCAATTTTCTGAAGACCCCAGATATCTTCGGGATCCAAATATTGAATAATTCTGTCAGACATGCTTTCGAGAAGTTTGCTATTTAAAATCAGCAAAATCGGTCCACAAATGGCTGAGATATAAGGAAAAAACCAGGACAACCTCGATTTTTTACCTATTTTTGGACCTATATCTGGATTACTAAGTCATTAATATAGACAATATGGATATCTAATGATAGATATTTCAAAGACCTTTGCAACGACGTATATAAGACCATAGTAAGTTGGACCTACAATGGGTCAAAATCGGGAACAAATTTTTAACCCGAATTTTTTTTTCACCAAAAGTTTTTTTGGCTAAATATTAAAAAAAAAAATTTAAAATTAAAAAAAAAAGTTTTTTAAATTTAAAAAAAATAAAAAAAATTTAAAAAAAAAAAATTCGAAAAAAAATTTTTTTACAAAAAAAAAAAAAATTAATTTTGTTTACCTAAAAATATTTAAAATTTTTATTTTGAAGTATAGTTTGGTGAAGGGTATATAAGATTCGGCCCAGCCGAATATATCTCCCTTACTTGTTACATAATAATAATGTTCCAATAAAAATCCGAAATTACGTCAACTTCACATTCGTTATTCAGTCGTACGGTTCCTATTTGAAATAAACTCATATGTCTTTCTTATCACTTGTTACAACATTACTCCCTCTATCCTCCTTCCCACAAACTATTTTCCTAGCAGCTACTTACTGCACATTGAATCAAATGAGTAGGGGCCATCCGCTGAAGAAATATAAAAGAAACATACGGTTGGACCAATGCATTTAATAATAAGATACATTAAGGGCTAATAAATCCGGACAGAAATATAGCTTAACTAAAACTAATTTGGATTTTAAATGTATTTAAAGTAGTGCTGGCCAAATATTAAATAATCTGTATTGAAAACAAGTAAGAGAGTCAAGGCCGATCGTATAATACCGTTTTCTTTTAATATTTAATGTATTTTCGCGTATCACATTGACACAAAAGTAATAGCGGCTTTATTTCAGAAATACTCGTAATAAAGATGCTTTAGCGATTTGATATTTTATGTATTTTTGTTCATATATATTATACAATATTAAAGGATTACTATTAATAAAGGTTCTTTGACTCTTAGTCATTTAATAAACCTTGAGTCTGATATCGATCAATCGTAACAGTTTATAGTGGGAGCTATGGCCAATTATGTTCTTTTCGATTTAATATATCATTAATATCTGTTTTTGTATCATTATAAGAAATTTTAAGATATTTATTCCCTGTTAAGTGTTTTTCTGATGTGGGCTATATGGAAACTACAAATGACTCATTAAGGACCGATCGTCCAAAATTTTTCGAAAGATCAATGACCATGGTATATAAAATTGTTTGTGTTTAATTTTATTTGGGTGCCAAAATTATTAAGATATTTAGGACCGTGAAAGTAATTTTCGGAATTGGGTCTTACATCATACAATTGGGTTGCATGACTTATGTATATATGAAACTCATTTTGAAGACATTTATGCTTGTTTCGGAATTGGGCCTTATATGTAAACAATAGCTAATGAACAGATCGTCATAAAATTAGGTGGCGTCATTTTTGAACTATTTGTGTTGAATTTTATGAAATTTTTTACACATTTATGCTATGTAAGTGATATTCGGAAGTGCACCTTATATTTAGGAGCTACGGGTGATTATGAACCGATCGTTATCACATTAGTTGGAATGATTTGTGTATACATGAAACTTTTTTGTGTTGAATTTTATTTGGATATCAACATTTTGAAGACAGTTATGCTGGTTAAAGTTATTGGGGAGCTATAACTATGAACAGATCGTCGTAAAATAAGGTGACATGATTTGTATATATATATATATCAAACTTAGAAATAATAGACAGATTATATCCTAATTCAATAGGCTGCCACCTTGGGTCAATAAAGAAGTATGTGTTAAATTTCATTGAATTATCGATCAGAAAATGATCCTGAGCAGATCGGTATAATTGGGTGTTGGGATAATACTTTTGCACATTACAAACATCTGCACAAATCCAATATACCCTCCTCACAATGATGGTGTAGGGTATAAAAATTTTAAAATTTTTTTGTTAAAATAATATTTTTTTGTTAAAAAAATTTTGGTGAACAAATATTTTTTTAGATTTTGACCCATTGTCGGTCCGATTCTCTATAACCTTCTATATGTCGTTGGAAAGCTTTTTGAAATGCCTTTCATTTGATGACCATATTGTCTATATTAATGACTTAATAATCCAGATATATGTAGGTCAAAAATCAAGGTAGTCGTGGATATATTGATGTATCAATCATGTATGTAAGATATTTGAAGTCTTCGGAAAGTTGGTTTCAACAGACAGGCGAACATGGCTATATCGACTATCTGCTATCTATAAAGATCCAGAATATACATATGTATATAGAAATTACAAACGGAATGACACGGAAGGGTATAAAAAGAACTCTTAATAACGTTTCTGTTACTTAATATAAGAAAAGAATATAAAAAAAGCTTTAAAAGTATCGAATATTATAGAGTACCCAAGATTAATCAAAAGCTAAAGTAGAATCTGACGTCAATAAGTTAAAGTCAGTTGGTTTTAAACAATAAATACCTCCCTAATTTAAACATTGCCATTTAATATTAAAAATACTGGCAGGTGATCAACTATTATGCGGATTTAATTTAACAAGACTAATGGAATATTAAATAATATGTATTGAAACGTTTAACTCATTATAAATTCATGGAATATCAGCATCTACTAAGGAAGAAAATTAATTATGTATTGTAATATTTCTATCGGAACAGTCGAAAAATTAAAAGCATTTCAATATTGACTTTAAAAATATTTTAAAAATATATTGCGTTTCTCACATGACTTCATTATTTGTATAAAATCTATCCCATTTCTTTCTGGTATCATTCCAGCAAACATACAGTTATGATCTCAAATTGAAAATGATTTGAAATCAAATTGCTTCTTAAAATTTACAACCAAGGCGAATTCATACAAGGTGGTGCCAGTTCTACAAAAACAACAATTGGTCTTAACAAATGTCAACAAACAAAAATTAAAAATTAAACAAATATTAAAACTTAATATAGTGTAGATAATTGAATAGTGAGGGCTTTACTTATTTATGTAAAAAACAAGTAAGAGAGCTATATTCGGCTGTGCCGAATCTTATATACCCTTCACCAAATTATACTTTAAAATAAAAATTTTAAATATTTTTAGGTAAACAAAATTAAAATTTTTTTTAAAATTTTTTTTTTTCAAAATTTAAAAAAATTTTTTTTTTTTTTCGAAATTGTTTTGTTTTAATTTTTTTCAATTTTTTTTTTTAATTTTTTTGCAATTTTTTTTTAATTTTTAAAAAAAAAATTTTTTTAAATTTATTAGTGAAAAAAAATTTTTTTTTGGTAAAAAAAAAATTCAGGTTAAAAAATATTTTTCCCGATTTTGACCCATTGTAGGTCCAAATTACTATAGCCTTATATACATCGTTGCAACGGACTTTGAAATATCTATCATTAGATATCCATATTGTCTATATTAATGACTTAGTTATCCAGATATATATCAAAAATAGGCCAAAAATCGAGGTTGTCCCGGTTTTTTCCTTATATCTCAGCCATCTGTGGGCCGATTTTGTCGATTTTAAATAGCGACCGAGCCGGAAGAATTCCTGATATATTGATGTTTGTAAGTTATTTGGGGGCTACGGAAAGTTGATTTCAACATACAGACGGACAGACGGACAGACGGACATGGCTATATCGACTTCGCTATCTATAACGATCCAGAATATATATACTTTGTGGGGTCGCAAATGAAAAATGTAGAAATTACAAACGGAATGACAAACTTATAAAATTAATAAATATTTTTTTAATAAGCTTATAATATGAAGCTTTGGCATCTGTTAGAACCAAAAAGCGAAAAAAAAGTAATCAGCTGTTTGACGCACTCCACCTTGTATAAACACGTTTGATAATGATATGAGAATAATAACTTTCTCAAAAATTTGTGAGAAATGTTTATTCATAAACCCTGGTTTCAAATTGACTCAAATCTCATATTAAAACATTTTCTTAGATTTTGAAATTTTCAATCTCAAATATAAAAGGTGATCAAATAAAGGACCTTTAAATCAGTGGCTGGCTTAAATAGAACATGCCACATTAATAAATGTATTGTAAAGTTCGTAAAATGTAATTTTCCAATTGTATTTTTGATTTATAATCAATATTTCGTTGCTTGTTTGATAATTTGAACTAGTTACGTTCACATTTGTCTTGTGTACATCTGAATAGTTGATTGTATTCGGGCCCTGCTTCAAATGGTATCGTTACGTATTATTAGGTTTATTAGGAAGTAAAATTTTTGTTTTTTTTTTACTACTTTCAAACATTGAATTTTATTCCAAAGCTCAAAGTCTATGATTTATTTAATTTTATTACTAATTTATCTTTAAATTATTTATCCCATCAATAATACAATGTGAATTTTTTTTTCAGAATTTTATGTAAATTTTTTCATTTCAAATCGTGTTATTAGCAATACGGGGTTTTTTTTCCTTCTTAAACTTTTATTAAAATTATACTCTTCTATAAAAACGTAAACATTAATTGTTAATCAGCAAAAAAAAAAAAATGGCAGACAAAATGCCGGTTTTATTTACGTGGTTTGAAATTGATTTGTTCTCAAGCAAAACAAAAAAAAAGTATTTATAAACTTGTTCAGCAGACAATTAAAACTTTATAAAATTTTTTCCATTCAAATAAATATTTAGAGGATTTTAATTAAGATTATTTTTCTAATTAGACATTAATTGGAGTTTAAAGTCTAAATGAAGTGTGAGGGAATTTGTTTAGCATTTATAAGGTCTGAATTTTCATCTGAGTAGATCAACTGAGAAGCATTCAGAGAATAAATATGTTGAAATCAAGTTTCCGAATTACCCAAATAACTTACGAACATAAACAAATTAGCAAAATTTAAATACATACGGCCTTTTAACAAATGGATTATAAATCCATTTATTTTTTAAGATGATTTCAATTGAATTCCTACAATTTTGTGGCTGTAGATTTTTAAGTATTGAAAATCGTTTCAGAAGAAAAATTCTCAACTTAATGCTTGCTTGTTTAATAAGCAAAATTTTGGATGAAATAATTTCTTGGTGAAAAAATTGTGAAAAAAAATTAGGGTTAAAAATATTTTTGCCGATTTTGATCTGTTTCCGGTCCGACTTTCTATGGCGTTATATACGTCGTTGGAAATGTCTATCATTTGTTATCCATATTGTCGATGTTTATGACTTAGTAATACAGATATAAATCGAAACAAGTAAGAGAGCTATATTCGGCTGTGCCGAATCTTATATACCCTTCACCAAATTATACTTTAAAATAAAATTTAAAAAAAACTATTTATTAAATATTTTTTTTCAAAATTGTTTTTTCCAAGTTTTAAAAAAATTTTTTTTTTATTAATTAGTGAAAAAAATGTATGACAAAAGAATGTTTTCTGGAAAAAAAAAATTCGGGTTAAAAAATATTTTTCCCGATTTTGACCCATTGTAGGCCCAAATTACTATAGTCTTATATACATCGTTGCAATGGACTTTGAAATATCTATCATTAGATATCCATATTGTCTATATTTATGAATTAGTAATCGAGATATAGATACAAATAGGTCAAAAATAGAGGTTGTCTCCGATTTTTTGCTCATATCTCCGTTATTTATGGACGGATTATACTGATTTTAAATAGGAAACTTCTCGAAAGCATGTCTGACAGAATTATTGGGGATTTGGATCCCGAAGATATCTGGGGTCTTCAGAAAATTGATTTCAACAGACAGACAGACGGACATGGCTAAATCGACTCCGCTATTTATAAGGATTCAGAATATATATACTTTATAGGGTCGGAAAATTATATTGTGGAAATTACAAACGGAATGACAAATTTATATATACCCTTCTCACGAAGGTGAAGGGTATAAAAATTGGTCTTAACATCTCTTAGATAGCAACCGAACCAGCACTATAGCTGATACATTGATGTAGCAATCCTGTTTTTAAGTTATTAGATTTCAACAGACAGACGTACATGGCTATACCGACTCCGCTATCTATAAAAATCCATAATATATGTATATATTTTATAGGTTCCCAAATAAAAAATGTGGAATTACAAACGGAATGACAAACTTATACCCTGGTTTCTGTTTAACACACATGTAGAACTACGAGATTAAGACAACAAAATCTAAATTTTAAATTCGCATTTGAATGTTTTAAACTGATAGTAACAGCTGATAAAATTTAATTGAAAAAATAATCAGGAATTTAAACTGAGTTTGCAAAAAAAAAAATAAACAATTAAGAGTGCTATATTCGGCTGTGCCGAATCTTATATACCCATCACCAATATAATACTTATCTTGGAGCCATATTCCGGCAAGATATTTGTATGGGTGCTAGGAAAAATCAAGGACGGATTCTTACCATTTCCAACACAAATTGTTATATTATAATAGCAATAACAACGTGTGCAAAATTTCAATGGTTGAAATGGAATTTAAAAATTCATCATGTTTATAAACACGTCCATCAGTAGAAGCTTCTACTTATCAACAATTTTGATAGCATTCGGTTATTAGCATTGTTTATAAGTATGGCGAAACTAAATGTTTAAGCAGCTAACATTGACACCGAAAGCTCTAGAATTCGAACATACTAGTTTGTTTGTTAAGAGCATTGTAGAAGATTCACGAAAGATGGAGCGTGTATAAATAGTGGCAGAAGTTGTGGTCGTGAGTGGAGTTTATCATAGGCGCTGTTAGAGTTAACATCAACTGTCTTGTACATTTAAGTTTGTACATTATAATGTGTGTGTGCATTTCTGCGAATTGATAAACGTGTATAAAGACACTGAGTGATTATTTGAACTGTTGTTGTTGTACATTTTAAATAGATAAAGAGTTGTTACATTTTTAAACTACTAAAACTGCTTTTATTTGCAATCAAAAGTATCCGGTTTATTTAAAGGAAATAAATCAACGTTTTAAAAAGGTTAAAACGTAACAATATTTAAAGAAAATTACCAAAAAAAAATTACATTTTCAATATCAAACATTTCTGATCAACAAAGAATATTTGAGGAAAATTGTATCCCCCTAAGTCAGACGCGGAAATAGGTCAACCATTTTGTTCTACATTTTTCTTTTTTATATGA
Source organism: Calliphora vomitoria (assembly GCA_942486065.2). Lineage (NCBI taxonomy): Eukaryota > Metazoa > Arthropoda > Insecta > Diptera > Calliphoridae > Calliphora > Calliphora vomitoria. The sequence continues at coordinate 63,896,410 of OW818032.2, read as the reverse complement.
AAACTTTTCGGTTTTGTAGATCTCTGGACCTCTGGATCCGCGCCTGCCCTAAGTTCTTCTAAAGGCTCTATCGTATCTTCAACAGACGGACGGACATAACTACATCGTCTTAGAATTATATAAGGACCCATAATATATATCCGTTTGTATGTCTGCGATTAATATTTCCATGTGTTACAAACGGAATAACAAAATCAATATATCATTCATAATTTTGATGCTGGGTATAAAAAACAATAACAAATTTGAAAAATATTATAAATATGAACTAGTGTATTTGTTCATATTTATAATATTTTTCAAATAGAAAAAAAATAGAAAAAATGTATAGAGCCTAAATGACTTATTGGTTTAAAGTTTATAACTAAATAAACTTGTCTGTCTAATCATGTCAAACACCTGTCATTTGGCATATATGTCATACCATTCATTGTACATATGTATATTTTAATAAATATTTACATGTCATTGACATTAAAATCTTATGTCATATGGATTTTGTGCAGCCAAACACTTTCAATTAGCACACCCTATTATTGTCTAGACAAAGAAATGTTTTTTTTTTTTGTATTTCATTGTATTGTTTTCTATCTCTTATTATATTATTATTTCGTGTTAAAAACAAAAATTTAAATAAACTGGTTTAAATTTTTGTTTGATATTTGTCTTAAAACTATATTGAAGTTTTAATTTGTTATTAAATTTCGCGGATTATACTTGCAAAATACAATATCAATATTTCTTTAGAATACAAAACATTTAAAAAAAACCAAAACCATAAAATGCAGTTCAAAATTCTTGTTTCTGAAATACTACTTGCAGAACTGGAAGTCTGCTTTAGGGTTTACTTTTGAAACATTAGCAAGTATGAAAGCTATATTCGGCTATGCCGAATCTTATATATCCTTCATCAAAATATTGTTTAAAATAAAAATTTTAAATATTTTTAGGTAAACAAAATTATTTTTTTTCAAAATTGTTTTCAAAATTTAAAAATATTTTTTTTTTTTAATTGTTTTCAAAATTTTTTTTTTCGAAATAGTTTTTTTTTAATTTTTATAACATTTTTTTTAAAAATTGAATAGTGAAAAAAAATTTATGACAAAAAAAAAGTTGTTTGGTAAAAAAAAAAATTCGGGTTAAAAAATATGTTTCCCTATTTTGACCCATTGTAGGGTCCAAATTACTTTAGCATTATATCGTTGCAATGGACTTTGAAATATTTTTCATTAGATATCCATATTGTCTATATTAATGACATAGTAATCCAGATATAGATCAAAAATAGGCCCGGTTTTTTCCTTATATCTCAGCCATTTATGGGACGATTTTCTCGAAGAATTCCCGATATATTGATATATGAATCAAGTTTGTAAGTTATTTGGGGTCTTCAGAAAATTGATTTTAACAGACAGACAGACGGACTTGGCCTAATCGACTCCGCTAACTATTAAGATCCAGAATATATATACTTGTGGAAATTACAAACGGAATGACAAACTAGAAGGGTATAAAAAGACATGTTGAAGTTAATGCGGTATTGTGCGAACTATTAATTTGTTCACTCAGCGAACAATTTACCTTTAACTTTCGAATTCGAAAAAAATTTATTTGAAATTTATAAATATTTCATGCTTTTAATTACAAATTTAGTGAATTTGGAAATTTCATTTTTCCAGATTTTATCAAAATCAAATCAAAAATTATAACTAGTGAGCAAGGAACTCAATTTACATCCAAGATTTTAATAGAACAGGAATTAAATATGTAGTTACAGTTTTAGAATTGTAATGGTTCTTTTGAGCAAACGATGGATATATTAATAATAATATATTGGTATAAATGCTTGTTTAAAGCCATAATCTTTAGAGCTTCTGTCTTGCGACTTGTCTTTTAAAATCTTCAATATTTTGATCGAGCTGTAAAGTAGCATCCAACCTTAACTTTTATTTCGTAATAACCGAGCAGTTAAGCAAGTAGTAAATGTATCCCTTACAGACAGTAATTGTCACTAAAGTCTGATCACTTGGCTGACTCCAATTTATGTTTTGGATCATTTGACACGTACGTGCTATTGTAATGGAGAGAGAAGTCAATTAGCTACTTTATACATCCCATGTAATCTAGCGTAAAGACAATTGTCACTTAAGTGTCTCTAAGTAATCTACAGTGTAGTCATTTTAAACTAAGCTTAGGAAATGCACGTGTTAAAATAACTAGCTGGTTATGTAACAGTTTATCACCCTAAATAATAAGTAAACCCACTAGTCTCATAGAACACCTGGGAAATGACTGTCAAGCGCGGTAACTGTGTATGTGAAGTTACAAAATCTTTCGCTAACGAAATCCCTTATAAATCGAAATTGCAATGAAAACAAATATGAATGTTTTCGATACATTTAATGAATTTTTTATACTTAAAAAAACTCAAAACTTTTTTGAAGCTAAATATTTTGAAATGATAATTTTCAATTGCTGATAGAGAAATGAAGAAGACTTTTAATGCCTTATTATCCACTCAATATGTTGCCCATTGACGATACAAAATATATAAATCACAGAAAATGTGATTTATATATTATAGACTCTGAAATCACACAACCGATGAGCTCGAAACCGTTTTCATTAGAAAGACAATTTTGTGAAGATGGTTTTAGACACCTCAAACACTTCATTCGGTCCATTCTTGAAGCCAATATTCGAGTTTTTTTCCCATACACAAAATTTTCACAATTTTAAACTTTTTAAAATTTGTGTGTCTTGAAATTTAGTAAGAAGGGATTTTTGGAAATTCAAATTTTAAGGGGGTAAAAATGGCTAAAAACGGGTAAAATCGGTAGCTCTATAACTCCAGAACTAATAAAGCTAGCACCAAAATTTCAATTTAATCAAAATTTTTGGAAGAAACAAGTGGACAGTTGTGTGGTACTTTTTGTACATTTAAGGGCATAAAATGGGCAAAAAACAAGTTTTAGTACTTTTTTGTATCCCATATCTATAAAATTTCAAATGAATTTTGACACTTTTTAATGTCTCTTTTTGGTACTATTTTTACAAAAATATTTTTTATGGTAAAAAAATTTTGTTATAAAACCCCTCCATTATTAACATTTTTTTAGCGTACTAGCACACGCCGGGTATCCGTTAGTATATCACTAAATATTTAGTGACTTTAACTAAAACAAGTAAGAGAGCTATATTCGACTGTGCCGCATCTTATATACCCTTCACAAAATAATATTTTAAAATTAAATTTAAAATTTTTTTTTTAGATTTTTTTTTTCAAATTGTATTTTAATTTTTTTTTTTTTTTAATAGTTTTTTCATATTTTTTTTTTTATTTATTAGTGAAAAAAATTCGGGTTAAAAAATATTTTTCCCGATTTTGACCAATTGTAGGTCCAACTTACTATAGCTTTATATACATCGTTGCAATGGACTTTGAAATATCTATCATTAGATATCCATGTTGTCTACATTTATGACTTAGTAATGCAGATATAGATCAAAAATAGGCCAAAAATCGAGGTTGTCCCGGTTTTTTCCTTATATCTCAGTCATTTGTGGGCCGATTTTGTCGATTTTAAATAGCAACCGAGCCGGAAGAATTCCCGATGTATGAATCATGTATGGATGTAAGTTATTCGCTATCTATAACGACCCCGAATATATATACTTTGTGGGGCATATACATATACCCTTGCCGCTCATGGTAATGGGTATAAAAAGTTACTGCAAATCATTTTATTTTGATTTTCGAAAGCAATTTCATTTAAAAAAAAATTAAAATGTAAAACTTGGAATTTGAGATATGCATGAAATTCTAAAATTTGTTTTGGTATCAAATTAAAATGGGTTATCGATATCAGAATATGTTTATATTCTATACTTAATTAAACATTTATGGGCAAATGAAATACAAAAACTATTTTTTTTGGAATTACTTCGAAACTTCAAATAAAAAAATTTCAACTTCTAAACTTTACTCGATTTGTCTAAATTTTCAGCATTTAGTATTTATATGAAGGAGAAAAATTTAAGACTTTGGGAGCATAAAAAATCCAAAAAGTACTAAATAAATCATTAAGTACCTTCAATTAAAAACAACACATACAAACTATACTGCAGCAGTTCCTTATTTAAATAAAAGCGAGTGTTTAAATCAGTGCATACAAAAATTAAACATTGAAACCATTTTACAATAACTTGTTGATATATTTTTGGTTAATAACTATAATTTGGTTATTACCTTTTTTAACATAATATTGATATTTAAAGAGTTTGTTTTTGTTTAAAAAATTATTAATTTATGTTTTACTTTTTCAATCATGATTTTAAAATCATTAAAAAAAACAACGCTGGGCTAATTTAACAAAATTGGCAACAAAAAAAGTAGTAAATATGTAAGAAAAAAATAGGAATGATGCATATGAAAAAAAAACAAATGAAAACAACACACAATAGCAACAACAACAGCATAAACTAAAACAAACACAAAAGAAAAACAAAAATCCAGTTTCACTTTCCGTTTATGATGTTTTTGTTGTTTTTGTATAAATGTGTGTATGTTGTTGTTGAATTCGTTTCTCTAGGTTGTAGTTGTTGCTGTTTGTTGTTTTATTTCTTTACAACAAATTTGGTATTTAAAATATTTCAAAATCACACTGACTGACTTACATTTGAGATTTAAAACTTTGTATGTATTTCTTTTATGGTATTTTTGGAAACTTTTTTTTCTGTATTGTAACACAATTTCGTTAAAATTTAACTTTATTTTGTTTTGTTTTCTTTGCTCTTATTTTTAATAATAAATTTTTACAATTTTGTTTAAAATTTAAAATTTCTGTGTGAGTAAATTCACTTCTTTAAATTTTACTTTTATTATAAAACATTTGTTGTAGTTGATTTTAATCCACAATTTCTTTAAATTTTTATTTTATTCACACTTTATTTACACTTAGTTTTTTATTTATTATGTTTTTTGTTCTTCTTTCGTTTTCCTTTTTCAACCGCTTACAACAACTGCTGTCACCGATTGCCGCTTTAAAACTGAGCTTCAAGTTAGTTAAGAGTTTGTAAAAGTATTGAAAAGTTTCTGAATTGTCAATCTCTCACACTGCTCGTTCCAACCAACTAACCAACTCAGAATTTTAAATTCATATCGATTTTAAACAATCAAACAAACTATGTACAATAACCACATTGATTTGATTTTGTTTTCTTTCGTTTTTTAGTCTATGTTTTGATACATTACTAAGTGTAGATCGCATGTTTAGCAACATGTTGCTAAGCTTTAGTTGAAGTTTAGCCAGAGATAAAGGTTGTTTTTGAGAGCACAATTTGTTGTTGGTTGAATACTATCATTTTAAGCCGGGTTAATTTTGTAAAACTATTTTTTTGGAATTTTAATTTTCTTAATAAATGCTACCTGTTAGATAGAAGTTGTAATATTTTAGTATGATTTGTATCAATATTTATTAAATCAAACCAGTTTATTGACATTTAGATAGAGGTGAAATTTAATTCAAAAAAGATTTATGTTTTATTTCAAAACAAAATGTTTCAATATTTTAAGTTAAGAACTTGTTATTTTGTAATTCTCTTTTCTTTTTTTGCTTTTTTATGAAAAAAACAGAAGCAATATAGAGACTTTTGCATTATGTTTAAGGAGGAAACAAAAGTTTTCATCGGGCAATAAGTCCTAGACTTTTTTAATTTTCCGGCTCTTAACTGAAGTGCAACACTGCTCCTGTCAACAGGCATCTAAGGACTGAGATCGAAAGAACCCAAGTATTATTTGATTTTTTTTATCAAGTTACCTTTGTAAAGCATGTCAGTTATTATGTTTAATGTCAATTATGTTCATTTGTTGTTAATCTGATTAAAATGAGTGACCAGAAAAAATTGCGTACTAAAATTATTAAATATTTTCAACAAAACCCAACTTGGTCCTACAAAAAGTTGGCCAAACAATCAAAGGTCTGCCGTCAAACTGTTTCCAATGTTATTCAACAGTACCGGGAGAACTTGTCCGTTGATAGAAAACCTGGTTCAGGTAGAAGGAATGGTTCACATGATGTTTATTAAGCCAAAAAAAATAGAAATCATTTTCAAAAGAGCTTCCACAACCTCCGGTAGGAAAGCAGCCCAGTTAGCTCAGTGCTCGGACTATTTGGTACGAAAAGTTAAAGCCAATGCAGGTTCAAAAACATACAAGGCTCAAAAAGTTCCTGACAGGAACTCTGCTAAAAATTTAGATGCCAAAAACAGAGCACGGAAATTGAAGTCAAATTTTATAAAAAAAATATTCCTGCTGCATAATGGATGGCGAAATTCTGGTAGATTTTTCGCAGCTTCCGGGTCAAAATTTTGATGTTGCTGATGCTCGAGGGAATGTTGAAGAAAAGTTTAGGACCCAAAAAGTTCTTGGTATGGCAAGCAATATGTAGTTGCTGCAAAAAAGACAAACATTTATTACAAATGGTTCTATAAATACCGAAATTTACATCAAGGAATGTTTACAAAAAGGATGCTTCCATTCATAAGACTTATTAGTGTGTCCACTTATTTTTGGCCTGATTTGGCATCCTGTCACTATGGTAAACAAGCCCTTGAGTGGTAAACGAACAATAATGTGGTATTTATACCAAGAGTAGCAAATTCTCCAAACTTCCTGTAGCTAAGGCCAGTGGAGAGATATTGTAGTCTTGTTAAAACAGAATTGAAGAACACAAAAAAGGTGTCCAAAAGTGTGGTAGATTTTAAACGGAGATGAACAACCTGTTCGAACAAAGTGACAGAAATCACTATAAAAACCATTTCATCAGTAGTGATTAGAACTATAATTTTTTTTTTGTAAATTGTAATAATAATTTCAATTAAATTAAAAAAATCAAAACTGTAAGTGGTTTCATTTTTATCAAGGTTGGCAACCGAAACGAATAACGGTATCGGTAACGGTATCGGTATTAATTTTATTTTTATTTCGGTATCGGTATCGGTAACGGTATTTAAATTATATCGGTATCGGTATACCGGTATAAAACTAATATATCGGTATTTATACCGGTATAAAAATTAAGTACATCAAACCTAACAAAAACTTATAAAAAATCGAAATATATGAAAGAGCTACAAAAAAATACAATATGTCAAAACAACAGGTACTTTGTTTTTGTTAAAAGATAATTGAATTGTCAAAGTTGCCTGTTGTTGTTTTTGCTTGAATTGACAATCCAATTATCTATACAAGTGACAAAATAATCAGCTGTTCTTCTGAGGTCACCTGCTATAAATTCGCCTTGGTATGTAAGTAAACAACTAAGACAGAGTTGCATTAGTTGAACATCAAGCAGGGATGGACAAGGCTCAAATACTATTTTCTACTAGCAGCAAAGTTGTTAAATTATGTAATTTTAACAATTTTGCAAAATTTAATTATAATGCCGGTATGATATCAGTATTGAAACTTGTATGATACCGGTATTGATTTGCAATTGATACCGGTATAATAAAGGTATTGATACCGTTATGATAACGGTATTGTACCGGTATGATACCGGTATTAAGGGAAACGGTATTTGAATACCGGTATTTTACCGAAATAATTATTTCGGTATCGGTATCAATACCGGTACTCAATTTTAAACGGTATTTAATCGGTATCGGTATTAATAACGGTATCGGTTGCCAACCTTGATTTTTATTAACATATATGTATGTTAAGAATTTTTCGATCTCAGTCTTTATCAGTTCACTTATGTCAACATTTAAACAAGCTGCTTCATTTAGTTTGTGTTTGACCGTTTGAGCCATTGATCGTGACTTGAGTAGATATTTGACAAATCTTATTTTTTGTAAAGGATAAACAAATTGGAGAAACGTTGGGCAAAGTGTTTAGAGTTTAAAGGAGACTATGTTGAAAAATAAAATAATTTACTATCCACAAACCTGTGTTTCATTCCTAAAGCCACAGACTTTTTGACCCACCATCGTACATAAATTTTGTACATTATGATTTTAATAATATACCATAATGTAAAGTCAAATGTTATGTTACCTAAAATATCCAGCCGATTCCCCAGATAAAGCCTAAGATATTGCCTAGATCACATATCTAACTATATCCTTTAGTTCATCATGGAATCTTGCCTGAGTTATCTACATATGTAAATTGTCTCTATAGTCCCCTCTGTAACGTGTGCCCTTATCAAATTCATGGCTTTTCAGATCACTAGGATCTCTGCCTTGAAGACACTGCATTCGTCTGGAAGTCTGTATGACACTTTGATTTTCTCATACCAAAGTCTAAAGTTGTTACCCTATGGTCCAAAATCTCAGTAGGGATACTATGACAAATTATACCTACCTCGTAAAAAATTTTCATGTGACATACTCATAGAGTCTAAGAAAATTAAAGATTATATCCAATTCTGCCTGAGGTGTGTTTCCGATGGCACCATTTATGGAAACACATTATGGAAACACATAACTACTTTGTACATCCAGTTTACCATACCTGGTCCTAGTCCCCAATTCTTAACAATAAAAGTCCTGCATGTGTGTGGTAGGCATTAAGACTCCTTTTAAGCCTTTCCTGAGTATTATTTTTATACCCTTCACCTTCGTGAGAAGGGTATATATAAGTTTGTCATTCCGTTTGTAATTTCCACAATAAAATTTTTCGACCGTATAAAGTACATATATTCTGGATCCATATAGATAGCGGAGTCGATTAAGCCATGTCCGCCTGTCTGTTGAAATCAATTTTCTGAAGACCACAAATAACTTACAAACTTAAATCAAACATCAATATATTGGGAATTCTTACGGCTCGGTTGCTATTTTAAAACGAGAAAATCGGCCCACAAATGGCCAACCTCGATTTTTGGCCAATTTTTTATCTATATTTGGATTACTAAGTCATTAATATAGACAATATGGATATCTAATGATAGATATTTCAAAGTCCATTGCAACGATATATATAAGGCTATAGTAATTTGGACCTACAATGGGTCAAAATCGGGAAAAATATTTTTAACCCTAATTGCTTTTTTACCAAAAAATTTTTTTGTCATACATTTTTTTACTAGTAAATTAAAAAAAAAAAATAAAAAAAAAAATTTTGAAAAAAAATAAAATCAAACTATTTCGAAAAAAATATATATTTTTTTTTAAATTTAGAAAAACAATTTTGAAAATTTTTTTTTAAATTTTGAAAAAAAAAATAATTTTGTTTACCTAAAAATATTTGAAATTTTTTTTTTTAAGTATTATTTTCGTCACAGCCGAATATAGCTCTCTTACTTATTACAAATTATCATGGAAGGTCCCTAAATACTTGGTTCTCACGTCTAATTTCGGAAATTAAAACTCCCTACCCTTAGACTAAGTGTCTATAGCTTTGAGCAAAACTATCTGTATCTGCTTCAAAGTTATTTTTTAGATTTGTTGGTACATTATAAACCTTTATCTTATGACATCCTCAGAATCCCATTTCAAATTTTTGCCACGTTTTTCCCAATCTTTATGAAAACAAAATTCAAAAATTAAAGACATGAATTTCGAGATATCCTTCTTCAAAGGACCCTTATCATAAAATTTTTTTTCTTTCTGATAGAAATGTTTTTTGAGTAATACACTAGAAAAAAAACCTTTCAAGGATTTATAAAAGTTGAACCATTAATTGTCGAAATATACACAAAAACATAATACATCCCGAGAACCCTCCAAGGTCCCATTTTGAATTATATATATATTTTTAATCGTGCAATGGCTCAATTTTAAATAAAATCTTTTGAAAATAGAGCATCTCTTTTTTGAGATGTCCTTTGAATAAGGACGGTTTTCTGTGATTTATCCTGTTTTGATGAGAAAAAGATTTCCAGAAAAAAACTTTAAAATCTATGATTCATTACCTTTAATATGAGAACAAGAATGATAAAATCTGACTAACAATTCTAAAGTTATTAACAGTTTTACTTTAGGTATTTTGCAATCATATTTTTAACAAATATGAACATCGAATCTATATAAAAACCAAACTTAAGCGAATTTCGGCCATGGAAATCATGTATATCAAATGTTATCGAATTCAGAAGAGTAAAGATTCAAAAATTAAAATTTTTTTTTTATTGAAATTTTTCTTTTCGTCCAAACAACAAGTAGCGAAAAAGAATTAGAATGGATTTTGTTTTTTTATTCCTATGCATTGAGCTTCGTTCTTTATGTATTGAAGATTGTTTTCGTTGATATATTTTTGGAAAAACAAATGCTAAAACATGGAAACAGGCACTAGCTCGCGAATTTTCTCTGATGAACTTGGTTTCACTGCATTCGAGAATTAAATCTCTAAACTTAATAACGACGTGGACAGCGCTGTATGTATTAAGGTTTCAACGTAATAAGTTCTAGGTTGCATTTATTCACTGGCCCAATATAATATGGGTTCCAGTAATCCCGGGAAATGATACAAATTTTAAGGTCTTAATTATCAAGATTTTGTTATACTCAGTTTCCTTAAGAACTCCTTATTATTCTACAATTGACAATTCTTAATTCAGCAATCTACTGTTGCGACAGACAAGAATATTTGCTTGATGATTGAAGCTTCAGTGAACCTTATAATTTGCATTTCAGAACATTAATCGAGAACATGCTTTTTAACAACAAACATCCTACCTTTTACATTTCTTATTTTTGATTTCTATTGCTAGAAAGTATTATTGAAATTAAAAGTCGTACTTTAAAAACTGGTATCACTTAGATAAAAATCTTGCCAACCAGTATGCTAATTTTGAAATAAACTATATAAGATGTTATTAAAATAATATAGTATTTATAAGATCTAATAAAAGTTTCCATAAAAAAGTAATACATACTTCTAAGTGTTTAAAAACACCCATTAATCTTTAGCTATTTGCAAAAGTTGTAATGACTATTCAATTTTCTTTTAATAGTTAATAAATTTTAAATGTCCTGACATAATTAAGCAATTTCATTTAAAAATAGTTTATAACTTTAGTACATGTTAATTAATTAAAAATGAATATAAATTTAAGATAAAAGTTTTGTTTGAAATAAATAAGAATGGCAAAATTAAATTTTCAAGGGGTTTTTTATGTTCAAAAAAGTGATAGTACAATAATATAATATTTAAACATTATAATTACATTTAAGTAGCATTTAATTAAAAATTATTCACACGAAATTTAAATTAAATTTATATACAGAGATGTTTGAAAACATCAAGAATATTTTAGTATAAAATTACTAGTATATAAGCCAGTCCATGATAGGAGGTAATTCAGCTCCCTGTCTCCTTTAGGATTTGTGCCATTAGTATTATAAATATGGAGAATTCAAATCTTCTAGGTCATACTTATGGTTAAGCCTGTCCAAGTCGTATCCCTCAGCTTTCTAACCGAAATTAAAAAAGTTTGGCTTCTGGTTGAATTTCAACTTTCTGGGACTTCGGAGAACTTCAGAAAGCTCTGTAAAGAAGCAAACACCCAGGTTCTAAATAGATTATAATCATCCTTGGATTAGGTTACCTTTCAGGAGATTAAGGAATAAAGAAAGAGCACGAAAGTATCCGGTGAATAAACTTTATTTAGTTGTCACTGAAGATACAACTTTAAATTGCAATTCAATTGAGTTTATATTATCCTTGCGACTGAGCAAGTAGATTCCTTAATCCATCTAACCTGAGCAAGATCATGGAATGGAAAGCTAACATACTGCTATGGTAGATAGCTAAATGCAGCATCAGTATCCGAATTGAGCTCTCATTACTTCCTCACTACAATTGCCTAATTGTTACCACGTCCATGCACTCATAATGATTTCGACTGCTGAATGTCATTAATGAAAATAAACGGATTAGGCTTGAAATGATGTACACACCTGTCCGGAATATTGTCGCAGCTTGACTATCAATATATCTTCCCGATAGTCCTAAGCCAGTCCTTGATAGCCGATATTTCAGCATAAAGAAAACTACATCCATTTGTTAACCCAAAGAACATACCAATCAATAATTCTTAGATATAGATATAATCTTCAACTCTTTCTTTCCTTTTAGAATCATCAGTGTTAATATAGAGACTTCCTGTTAAGAAGGATAGGACCTCCCTGAGCCTATCATCCTAAGAAGTCCGCAATTTTCGTATTATTCATTATTGAAAACGTTCCTTATTATGAATATAATCCAGACCCAGTTTCTCAATATCTAAAGATTCATGCTCAAACACTTACCATCAATACCATCTTTCTGTCGTGTAGGTCTACAAGCCAGCATTGCAAATAAAGTCTTCCTTTGAGTCATATGCAAGGCTCTTTTCATTAAGATTGTTGTTCTTCCTAAGAATCTCTCAAAAAGGGTTATAATTTAGAGTTATTTGAAATACAATAGCCACTGAAAACTAACTATTTTTATCTTTCTAAAGACTTCCGTGTAAGTACAAATACTGTTAAGAAAGAGTCACCCCTCTACAAGTCTCGTATTATCCAAGATGGAGAAATTTTCATTTCTCGATAAAAATCATTTTGTAATGAGTCTAATATCGAAGATTTTGTAATACATCACCTTACGATCGATCGCGAGCTGTAGCTGTATGCTGCGATAGTGTTCAGTCAGACCTTCGTATTAAGTGCCAGTTTTCTGACCAGTACTAGTTCAGCCACGTCAATAATAACTAAGTACGTTAGATTGGGGCAACATGAAGATATGAATAATGTTTTTAATGTGCTTTCCGCATAATCAACCTTATAACGACAATATTGTTTATGTAACTAATTTCACGAGCCGTCTTTATATGTTAAAGTTCCAAAAAGGAGGCTTTGAACAGTCTAAATACTGATACCGTTCATATTTGAGAACGAAAAATGATGTTCGTTAACAGGTTCTTTGCAAATTCCGAGCAATTTAGACCCAGACAAATATATGCTGCTTCCAAATTATTGAATAACCCACTCTATATTCAAAAATGCTACCAAAGTTTCAAAATCTAAAAATCGACTGATGTTTTAATGAGAACCTCGATAGGAACTGTTCCGGACTTAATTATAAAAGGGAGTGTTCGAATAGTTTCGCTACTCCAGGCTGCCAACATCAGAATTTATCAGCGTTATCGACGTTGTCAAAGATATCATTATAAGCCACATTAGCTGCGCTCAAACACTCGATTATATATAATGGAGTCCGGCGCGCGGCAGTGATATCCACATTACAGTTCAACGAGGTTGAAGAGAAAATAACTGGGAAACAAAATCGTGGTCGTCGAAATCTAGAAAACAAAGCAATCTTTTCCAATGTTTAAAAGAAGAAATCCGAAAATCGACAATCTGCCCATCAGCAGGAATTATTTCTACCTTACCCTGAGGTTTTTATACGTCAAATTAAGTTGGGAGACTTCTTTAAAATTTGAATACCCTTCACCATGAGTGGAAAGGGTATACATAAGTTTGACATTCCGTTTGTAATTTCTACATTTTTCATTTGCGACCCCACAAAGTATATATATTCTGGATCGTTATAGATAGCGGAGTCGTTATAGCCATATCCGTCTGTATGTTGAAATCAACTTTTCGTAGCCCCCAAATAACTTACATACATGATTCATACACCAATATATCCTCTATATACCCGTTTCAGTTGCAATTTAAAATAGAGAAAATCGCTCTACAAATGGGTGAGATATAATTAAAAAAACGACTACCTGGATTTTTTACCTATTTTTGAACTATTATTAATACAATACAATGGATATGGATATCTAATGATAGATATTTCAAAGACCTTTGCAACGACGCACAGTGCTTTATTCCCATATAACGACGGAACAAAAATAGAAGGAGTTGTCGTAGACTTTTGAAATTTTGTATGCTAATATAAAATACATTAGTTAAGAATAATTAATTTTTTTGAAAAAATCGGACCAAGGACACGCCTACCTCCCATATATGCCAAAAATATACTATAGGTTCATGATTTCACCTAGCCTCCATACAAATGTTCTCCCGAGCACAGTGGTGGAAATTAAAAAAATGTGGAAATAAATTTGTAACTTCTAAACCAACAGTCCAATGTTAATAAAATTTCCCACGGCTATAGAGAAGCTGTAGCTGAGTTATTGTTTTAAGGTGGGAGCCTTAAGGTCTTAAAGTGGGGTATCTCGGGTATATGAAAAATTAAAAGTTATGCCAAATTTGTGTTCTCCTTCCGATTAGCAAGATTTGTATATATAAAGAGCTATGATTTATATCTTATTGTTAACGAGATATTCACATTTAAAAGTTAAAATTTCAAGTTTTTTATCTACCTTCACCTGGAATTTTGCTAATAGCAGATCCAAATCTTTAACAATTTTGCTCAAATATATATTTTTGAATTACCAACAAATCTATTAGTATTAGGAAAAAATAATTATTTCAAAAACGATACTAAGTCAAAAGTTAGTTTTTTCGCAATTTTTTTTTTCGCAAAAAAAGAACTTACATTAAAAAATAATTTCAAAATTTGTATAGCTGCGAGTTCCAGACCAATTTTTAATACAAATTGGTAATTTATGCAAAATTTTCTCTATTTAAAAAATTAAAATTTTCCAAAAAAATCCCACACCATTTTTAATTCCTATATATTTGAATGTTTTCTATCAATTTTTAAGAATTTCAAATTTGTGTTAATTTTTAAAAAGAAGACACAATTTTTTTAAGTAGTTTTATAATTTAATATATATTTTATCATATTTTGAGACAAATTTTTTTTTATTTTTGTTTACAAAAGCGGGAAAAATATTTTTTAACCCGAGTTTTTTTTTTCGCCAACAAAATTGTTTGTTAATTTTGATTTTAAAGTATAATTTGAAGAAGGGTATATAAGATTCGATACAGCCTCTTACTTATTTTAAATTTGTTCAACCTAAGAGGAGCCTTTAAGTGGCACATGTGTTTAAATTTGTCAAATCGATAAAGTATTCCTCCTCCTGTGTTCATATTCCAAGTTTTGTATAAATCCTGCAGTTAGTTTAGAATTTCTATGTTTATAGCCATTTGATGGTATATAGCCGTACAAAAATCAAATATTTTTCAAGAACATCAAGTTTTGCGAGTGATCACAGATTAACTTTATTTGCCTATATGTATTTCCACTTTTGTCATACCATATTATTTGCACCCATGTACTTTATAGGGTTTATTAAAATTACAATATTTTCTAAACAAGTATTAATTGAAGCTATCAATAAATAATTTTTATTTTTTATTTATTAACAAATACCTGTTTAGCTTGTTTCACTGTTTTTAATTGTTTTCATTAACTTTTTTTTTTAAATATTCAAAAAAATTTATCAAATATAAATTATTTCAACTAAATAGATACTAGAGAGTGATAGAGAGTAAAGTAGAAGTAATTAGGAGCATATAATTCACTTTAGCAACAAAACTTTTCAGTTATTTACTTCAATTCTGAGAACTTTTCATTCGTATGCATTTTTTTATTACACTTTATTTAAAAATAAAAAAAAAATAATAAAAACAAGTTAACAGACATAAGAATACGAAAACTGATGTACATTGAACGCTTTACCAACCAGCTATATGCCTTTTTAATCATCTATAACAAAATAAAATAAATAAAAATATTGTTTAAACCCAAATCTACGTGATCGGTATTTAAAATGAAGATCTTCTTTTAGTCTTTTGACCAAGCACGTCAACATTTTTAAAAAGAACATTTCAATTTGAATAAAATATTCATTTCAAAATAAAGTAATTTAACTTGTTTACAGAAAAGAAATGAATATAACAATAAAAATTTATAATTTCAATGAAGATCTTTTAAATATTCTTAACTGATAATTTCATTATTAGGAGAAATTTTATATTCAAATTTTACAGTTTCCAGTTTAGCTTTTTCTAATTTTACTTAGTTTTGTTAGAGTATTTTGAAATCCCAATATACCGGAACCATATTCTTTAATAATTTATCACGCATGCTTACATAATTTGTTTTTGTATAGATTTCAGGAAAATACTCATCTAGCTGTATTTAAAAAAAAAATTACAGTAATATCGGAAGCTAAAAGATGAAATAAAATATAAAACAAAACATTCTTAAATACTATTATTTAAATAAATCAATCAACCGTTACCTCGTGCATGTAGTTTGCACTCTTAGTTTTAGCTTTTATTTAATTGTCCGACCATCAGATTAACTATTTTTTTTTTTTTTTTTAATAATAAAAAATATTTCTGTTTAGTCATGTTGAAATGGCAAATTATAAACTTTATTTCAATACAAAAAAAATCGATTATAAAAAAACTCATTTATTAACCGGTATTAAGAACGTATTTCTATTTAATTGATAATACTAGAATAATAGAATAATATCTACTCGCATATATATAAAGGAACACGTCCAGCCAAAATGTAAAAATAGAGATTTGAAATTTAAACTATACGTTCCCCTCTTCTTATGTATATTCACTAAGAACAAGTTTTTGAAAACTCAATAGTTTAGGGGGTAAAACGGATAAACCTTATAACTTCGAAACTAATAAATTTACATATAAAATTTAAATTACATCTTTATCTAAGGACTGAGATCGAAAAATTCTTAACACATGTTTTTCATTCAAACTTTTAACCCAAGTATTATTTGATTTTATATTTTTATCAAGTTACCTTTGTAAAACATGTCTGTTATCATGTTTAATGTCAATTATATTCATTTGTTGTTGATCTGATTAAAATGAGTGACCAAAAAAAAAGTGCGTACTAAAGTTATTAAATATTTTCAACAAAAGCCAACTTGGTCCTACAAAAAGTTGGCCAAACAATCAAAGGTCTGCCATCAAACTGATTTCAATGTTATTAAACAGTATCGGGAGATCTTGTCCGTTGATAGAAAACCTTCAGGTTCAGATTGAAGGAATAGTCCACATGATGTTTCTAAAGCCCATAAATAGAAATCATTTTCAAAAGAGCTCCAAACACATCCGGTAGGAAAGCAGTCCGGTTAGCTCAGTCCTCTTACTATTAGGTAGGAAAAGTTAAAGCCAATACAGGCTTAAAAACATACAAGGCTCAAAAAGTTCCAGACGTGAACTTTGCACAAAATTTACAGGCCAAAGACAGAGCTTGGAAATTGAAGTCAAATTTTATAAAATAATATACCTGCTGCATAATGGATGACAAAACGTATGTTCTGGAAAATTGTTCGCAGCTTGCGGGTCAATATTTTTATGTTGCTGATGCTGAAGTTTAGGACCCAAAAGCAGAAAATTTTCTCAAAAAGTTCTTGGTATGGCAAGCAATATGCAGTTGCGGCAAAAGAAGCCAAATATTTGTTACAAAGGGCTCTATAAATACCGAAATTTACATCAAGGAATGTTTACAAAAGAGGATGCTTCCATTTATAAGACTTCTTAATGTGTACACATATTTTTAACCTGATTTGGCATCCTGTCATTATGGTAAGCAAGGTTTTGAGTGGACAGGAGAGGACAGTCCTCTAAACTGCCTAGAGCTACGCCCAGTGGAGAGATATTGGGATTTTGCTAAAAGAAAATTGAAGAGCACAAAAAAGGTGACCAAAAGTGTGGTAGATTTTAAACGGAGATGGACTACTTGTTCGAACAAAGTGACAGAAAACTCAATAAAAACCTTATTGGAAGGGTTCATCATTATTGATCGTGAAAAATATTTGAAATTTATGTTCCCATGAAATATCCATTTCCCTCGAAGGGAAAATTGCTATCGTTGATATTTCCGTGAGCTTTTCATTCACAATAGTTGATTTTGTTCGTAACAGCTGTTTATTGTTTACAAAATTCCATCTGTCGCAAAGTAAGTCTGGATTGATTAACAACTCGCGCGTCATTGAAATTATTTCTTAAGTGCAGTCAGGCCCGTTTTCGTTTTTTTGCCTTCGACAATTTTGCGTCTCACTGTGGCACGTGTGTGATGTAAGGCTTCGTATAACGGTTCTTGTTCTACGTCGTTTGCACCAATCACGTGTCTTTTAATTTATGTGAACCCTGGTGGAGACCATATAAAAACTCAACATCTATACTGGTGGAGTACCATTTAACTCAACTTATCAACTGGTGGAGTACCATTATCACTCTTTATAATAATAATAAGGTTTAAGCGTTCCAGCTTCCTATATGTCGATATAGGTCGACTAGGACGTACTTGATTCGACGTGGGATACCCTGGCGTTTTGCGTATTGCAAACACAAAATTACATCTAAAAATTTCACAACATGGGGAATTTTTTCACGTGAACAAAGTTCATGAACGAAAAATGGGAAAAGGGAACATATTTCATGTGAAATATTGATAGAGGTGAATATTTTTTGTAAATTGTAATAATAATTTTAATCAAATAAAAAAAAATCAAAACTGTAATTTTAGTGGTTTAATTTTTATTAACATTTATGTATGTTAAGAATTTTTCGATTTCAGTCCTTATTTAAAAATTAAGCAAACTGGTGTTTGGTACTTTTTTTAAATTCGAACCTCTTAAGGGAAAAAACTGATCAAAACTGTATTTTGGTACTTTCTTGCGGTACCGTGAAATAACTCCCAAATGAAATAACTGCCAATGAAATAACTCCCAATGAATTAAGTCCCATCAAAAATGAAATAATTCCCAAACTTGAAAAATGAAAGAACTACCAAAGGGTAAAATGAAATAACTCCCAATAATCGGCGGTTTTGTATAAATCCTGCAGTTAGTTTAGAATTTCTATGTTTATAGCCATTTGATGGTATATAGCCGTACAAAAATCAAATATTTTTCAAGAACATCAAGTTTTGCGAGTGATCACAGATTAACTTTATTTGCCTATATGTATTTCCACTTTTGTCATACCATATTATTTGCACCCATGTACTTTATAGGGTTTATTAAAATTACAATATTTTCTAAACAAGTATTAATTGAAGCTATCAATAAATAATTTTTATTTTTTATTTATTAACAAATACCTGTTTAGCTTGTTTCACTGTTTTTAATTGTTTTCATTAACTTTTTTTTTTAAATATTCAAAAAAATTTATCAAATATAAATTATTTCAACTAAATAGATACTAGAGAGTGATAGAGAGTAAAGTAGAAGTAATTAGGAGCATATAATTCACTTTAGCAACAAAACTTTTCAGTTATTTACTTCAATTCTGAGAACTTTTCATTCGTATGCATTTTTTTATTACACTTTATTTAAAAATAAAAAAAAAATAATAAAAACAAGTTAACAGACATAAGAATACGAAAACTGATGTACATTGAACGCTTTACCAACCAGCTATATGCCTTTTTAATCATCTATAACAAAATAAAATAAATAAAAATATTGTTTAAACCCAAATCTACGTGATCGGTATTTAAAATGAAGATCTTCTTTTAGTCTTTTGACCAAGCACGTCAACATTTTTAAAAAGAACATTTCAATTTGAATAAAATATTCATTTCAAAATAAAGTAATTTAACTTGTTTACAGAAAAGAAATGAATATAACAATAAAAATTTATAATTTCAATGAAGATCTTTTAAATATTCTTAACTGATAATTTCATTATTAGGAGAAATTTTATATTCAAATTTTACAGTTTCCAGTTTAGCTTTTTCTAATTTTACTTAGTTTTGTTAGAGTATTTTGAAATCCCAATATACCGGAACCATATTCTTTAATAATTTATCACGCATGCTTACATAATTTGTTTTTGTATAGATTTCAGGAAAATACTCATCTAGCTGTATTTAAAAAAAAAATTACAGTAATATCGGAAGCTAAAAGATGAAATAAAATATAAAACAAAACATTCTTAAATACTATTATTTAAATAAATCAATCAACCGTTACCTCGTGCATGTAGTTTGCACTCTTAGTTTTAGCTTTTATTTAATTGTCCGACCATCAGATTAACTATTTTTTTTTTTTTTTTTAATAATAAAAAATATTTCTGTTTAGTCATGTTGAAATGGCAAATTATAAACTTTATTTCAATACAAAAAAAATCGATTATAAAAAAACTCATTTATTAACCGGTATTAAGAACGTATTTCTATTTAATTGATAATACTAGAATAATAGAATAATATCTACTCGCATATATATAAAGGAACACGTCCAGCCAAAATGTAAAAATAGAGATTTGAAATTTAAACTATACGTTCCCCTCTTCTTATGTATATTCACTAAGAACAAGTTTTTGAAAACTCAATAGTTTAGGGGGTAAAACGGATAAACCTTATAACTTCGAAACTAATAAATTTACATATAAAATTTAAATTACATCTTTATCTAAGGACTGAGATCGAAAAATTCTTAACACATGTTTTTCATTCAAACTTTTAACCCAAGTATTATTTGATTTTATATTTTTATCAAGTTACCTTTGTAAAACATGTCTGTTATCATGTTTAATGTCAATTATATTCATTTGTTGTTGATCTGATTAAAATGAGTGACCAAAAAAAAAGTGCGTACTAAAGTTATTAAATATTTTCAACAAAAGCCAACTTGGTCCTACAAAAAGTTGGCCAAACAATCAAAGGTCTGCCATCAAACTGATTTCAATGTTATTAAACAGTATCGGGAGATCTTGTCCGTTGATAGAAAACCTTCAGGTTCAGATTGAAGGAATAGTCCACATGATGTTTCTAAAGCCCATAAATAGAAATCATTTTCAAAAGAGCTCCAAACACATCCGGTAGGAAAGCAGTCCGGTTAGCTCAGTCCTCTTACTATTAGGTAGGAAAAGTTAAAGCCAATACAGGCTTAAAAACATACAAGGCTCAAAAAGTTCCAGACGTGAACTTTGCACAAAATTTACAGGCCAAAGACAGAGCTTGGAAATTGAAGTCAAATTTTATAAAATAATATACCTGCTGCATAATGGATGACAAAACGTATGTTCTGGAAAATTGTTCGCAGCTTGCGGGTCAATATTTTTATGTTGCTGATGCTGAAGTTTAGGACCCAAAAGCAGAAAATTTTCTCAAAAAGTTCTTGGTATGGCAAGCAATATGCAGTTGCGGCAAAAGAAGCCAAATATTTGTTACAAAGGGCTCTATAAATACCGAAATTTACATCAAGGAATGTTTACAAAAGAGGATGCTTCCATTTATAAGACTTCTTAATGTGTACACATATTTTTAACCTGATTTGGCATCCTGTCATTATGGTAAGCAAGGTTTTGAGTGGACAGGAGAGGACAGTCCTCTAAACTGCCTAGAGCTACGCCCAGTGGAGAGATATTGGGATTTTGCTAAAAGAAAATTGAAGAGCACAAAAAAGGTGACCAAAAGTGTGGTAGATTTTAAACGGAGATGGACTACTTGTTCGAACAAAGTGACAGAAAACTCAATAAAAACCTTATTGGAAGGGTTCATCATTATTGATCGTGAAAAATATTTGAAATTTATGTTCCCATGAAATATCCATTTCCCTCGAAGGGAAAATTGCTATCGTTGATATTTCCGTGAGCTTTTCATTCACAATAGTTGATTTTGTTCGTAACAGCTGTTTATTGTTTACAAAATTCCATCTGTCGCAAAGTAAGTCTGGATTGATTAACAACTCGCGCGTCATTGAAATTATTTCTTAAGTGCAGTCAGGCCCGTTTTCGTTTTTTTGCCTTCGACAATTTTGCGTCTCACTGTGGCACGTGTGTGATGTAAGGCTTCGTATAACGGTTCTTGTTCTACGTCGTTTGCACCAATCACGTGTCTTTTAATTTATGTGAACCCTGGTGGAGACCATATAAAAACTCAACATCTATACTGGTGGAGTACCATTTAACTCAACTTATCAACTGGTGGAGTACCATTATCACTCTTTATAATAATAATAAGGTTTAAGCGTTCCAGCTTCCTATATGTCGATATAGGTCGACTAGGACGTACTTGATTCGACGTGGGATACCCTGGCGTTTTGCGTATTGCAAACACAAAATTACATCTAAAAATTTCACAACATGGGGAATTTTTTCACGTGAACAAAGTTCATGAACGAAAAATGGGAAAAGGGAACATATTTCATGTGAAATATTGATAGAGGTGAATATTTTTTGTAAATTGTAATAATAATTTTAATCAAATAAAAAAAAATCAAAACTGTAATTTTAGTGGTTTAATTTTTATTAACATTTATGTATGTTAAGAATTTTTCGATTTCAGTCCTTATTTAAAAATTAAGCAAACTGGTGTTTGGTACTTTTTTTAAATTCGAACCTCTTAAGGGAAAAAACTGATCAAAACTGTATTTTGGTACTTTCTTGCGGTACCGTGAAATAACTCCCAAATGAAATAACTGCCAATGAAATAACTCCCAATGAATTAAGTCCCATCAAAAATGAAATAATTCCCAAACTTGAAAAATGAAAGAACTACCAAAGGGTAAAATGAAATAACTCCCAATAATCGGCGGTTTCATAATTTTAAAAATATTAGTTCCAAAAAAGGAGAAATAACTCCCAATGAAATAAATCCTAATAGAAATGAAATAATTCCCAATCCGAATCAATTTACTTATGTAATCTAACTCCCAATGAAATACTGAACTACAAAGATGGTATTATTCTTCGCTCACCAAACATTTTTTGCATTGGGGTGTATCAAAAACTGGCTTCGCTCAGAAAATTTTTTTGCATTGCCGGCCTATGGCCGGGCGCTAAGGTTTTCTCCTCTGGGGTGTATCAAAATCTGGCTTCGCTCAGAAAAGATTTCTTTCATTGCAGAAAGGTTTTATATTTCAGAGAGCAGATTTTCATTTCGCACCAGAGTAAGAAATCGTTGGGACCTGACAAAGGCTGACAATGCAAAGATAATATTTTCTGAGCGAAGCCGGTTTTTGATACACCCCAGAGGAGAAAACCTTAGCGCCCGGCCGAAGGCCGGCAATGCAAAAAGTTTTTAGTATGCGAAGCCGGTTTTTAATACTCTTTAAAAGTGACAAAATTGAAATAACTCCCAATACAGTGAGATTACTACTAATTCCCAAAGTTAAATGAAATAAAACCCAACAAAAATTTCATTGGGAGTTTTTTCATTGGGTGTTATTTCATTATGAAATAACTCCCAACAAAAAATTATGAAATAACACCCTACGCGTTAGGAGTTGTTTCATAATGAAATAAGTCCCAAGTTGTATGAAAACTTTGTTGGGTGTTATTTCATTTTTTCATGGGGAGTTATTTCATTTGGGAGCTATTTCACGGTACCCTTTCTTGCTACTCCATGTATCTTTTAAACCAATAAACATGGAAATAATTTCAAATCATATTACATATTTACTTATTAAAAAATATCAAATACAAATTTGGTACTTTGGTACAAATAAGGGATAAAAATTGTACTCGTATTTATTGTTTTATAAGGTTTTTCTATAAACTGACATAAATATATAAATATTTTATTACTAGCTGACCCGGTGCGCTTCGCCACCCCAATTGGATGAAATAAATAGTACTATTAAGTCTCCGTTTGTGAATTAATACTAATTCAGGATAACATGTCTCTAGTTTCATGTTTATTAATTCATTACAAAAAGGAACAATCGAATAAAGAAAAAGTACCAAAAAGTCACCCCTAGAATTCTCACTCACTTAGGACCATATATGCTTAATTTCATGTTCCTAAGTCCATTGTTATAGAAATTTCAAAAGGTACCATTAGAATATAGAAAAAGTACCAAGAAGCCCACACTTGAGGTTTCCTACTCACTCGGGTACATATAACCTTTATTTCATGTTTCTAGGTTCATTATTGGAGAAATTACAAAAAGTACCATTCCAATAAAGAAAAAGTACCAAAAAGTTTCCCCCTAGAATTCTCACTCACTTAGGACCATATATGCTTAATTTCATGTTTCTAAGTCCATTGTTATAGAAAATTCAAAATTCAGTTCTCACATTTTGGTACCTAAATATTATCCCCTATTCCTAACACTAACTTCACTCAGATACATATCAGCTAACTTTTATGTCGATAAGTGAAATAATGTAAAATATTAACAAAGTACCCTAAACGTTCGAATTTCCAAAAATCCCTTCTTATCGGATCGTTTTGGGGAGGGAGGAAACCACAGTTAAAATTTCATGACGTTACTCTTTTACATATATAGATCACAAATTAACCTTATTTTCTCGATAAACACAGTATTTACAAAGTTACAGAGGGTTTTAGTTTTTTATAGAATTTCTCTTCTTAAATTAAATTTTTGGTCAGAAAGTGATCACAGATTAACCTTATTTTCTCGATAAACGCAGTATTTACAAAGTTACAGAGGGTTTTACTTTTTTATAGAATTTCTCTATTAAAATTCAATTTTTGGTCAGAAATATAAGTGATCACAGATTAACCTTATTTTCTCAATAAACGCAGTATTTACAAAGTTACAGAGGGTTTTAGTTTTTTTTATAGAATTTCTCTATAAAAATTCAATTTTTAATAAGAAATATAAGTGATCACAGATTAACCTTATTTTCTCGATAAACGCAGTATTTACAAAGTTACAGAGGGTTTTAGTTTTTATAGAATTTTTCATATAAAATTCAATTTTTGGTCAGAAATATAAGTGATCACAGATTAACCTTATTTTCTCGATAAACGCATTATTTACAAAGTTACAGAGGGTTTTAGTTTTTTTTATAGAATTTCTCTATAGAAATTCAATTTTTATTAAGAAATATAAGTGATCACAGATTAACCTTATTTTCTCGATAAACGCAGTATTTACAAAGTTACAGAGGGTTTTAGTTTTTTATAGAATTTCTCTACTGAAATTCAATTTTTAGTGAGAAATATAAGTGTTCACAGATTAACCTTATTTTCTCGATAAACGTGGTATTTACAAAGTTACAGAGGGTTTTACTTTTTATAGAATTTTTCTATTAAAATTCAATTTTTGGTCAGAAATATAAGTGATCACAGATTAACTTTATTTTCTCGATAAACGCAGTATTTACAAAGTTACAGAGGGTTTTACTTTTTTATAGAATTTCTCTTATAAAAATCAATTTTTAGTGAGAAATATATGTGATCACAGATTAACCTTATTTTCTCGATAAACCCAGTATTTACAAAGTTACAGAGGGTTTTAGTTTTTTTTATAGAATTTCTCCATAAAAATTCAATTTTAATCAGATATAAAGTGATCACAGATTAACCTTATTTTCTCGATAAACGCAGTATTTACAAAGTTACAGAGGATTTTAATTTTTTATAGAATTTCGGTTTTAAAATTCATGTTTTATTAAGAAATATAAGTGATCACAGATTAACCTTATTTTCTCGATAAACGCAGTATTTACAAAGTTACAGAGGGTTTTAGTTTTTTTTATAGAATTTCTCTATAGAAATTCAATTTTTATTAAGAAATATAAGTGATCACAGATTAACCTTATTTTCTCGATAAACGCAGTATTTACAAAGTTACAGAGGGTTTTAGTTTTTTATAAAATTTCTCTACTGAAATTCAATTTTTAGTGAGAAATATAAGTGATCACAGATTAACCTTATTTTCTCGATAAACGTGGTATTTACAAAGTTACAGAGGGTTTTACTTTTTATAGAATTTTTCTATTAAAATTCAATTTTTGGTCAGAAATATAAGTGATCACAGATTAACTTTATTTTCTCGATAAACGCAGTATTTACAAAGTTACAGAGGGTTTTACTTTTTTATAGAATTTCTCTTATAAAAATCAATTTTTAGTGAGAAATATATGTGATCACAGATTAACCTTATTTTCTCGATAAACCCAGTATTTACAAAGTTACAGAGGGTTTTAGTTTTTTTTATAGAATTTCTCCATAAAAATTCAATTTTAATCAGATATAAAGTGATCACAGATTAACCTTATTTTCTCGATAAACGCAGTATTTACAAAGTTACAGAGGATTTTAATTTTTTATAGAATTTCGGTTTTAAAATTCATGTTTTATTAAGAAATATAAGTGATCACAGATTAACCTTATTTTCTCGATAAACGCAGTATTTACAAAGTTACAGAGGGTTTTAGTTTTTTTTATAGAATTTCTCTATAGAAATTCAATTTTTATTAAGAAATATAAGTGATCACAGATTAACCTTATTTTCTCGATAAACGCAGTATTTACAAAGTTACAGAGGGTTTTAGTTTTTTATAGAATTTCTCTACTGAAATTCAATTTTTAGTGAGAAATATAAGTGATCACAGATTAACCTTATTTTCTCGATAAACGTGGTATTTACAAAGTTACAGAGGGTTTTACTTTTTATAGAATTTTTCTATTAAAATTCAATTTTTGGTCAGAAATATAAGTGATCACAGATTAACTTTATTTTCTCGATAAACGCAGTATTTACAAAGTTACAGAGGGTTTTACTTTTTTATAGAATTTCTCTTATAAAAATCAATTTTTAGTGAGAAATATATGTGATCACAGATTAACCTTATTTTCTCGATAAACCCAGTATTTACAAAGTTACAGAGGGTTTTAGTTTTTTTTATAGAATTTCTCCATAAAAATTCAATTTTAATCAGATATAAAGTGATCACAGATTAACCTTATTTTCTCGATAAACGCAGTATTTACAAAGTTACAGAGGATTTTAATTTTTTATAGAATTTCGGTTTTAAAATTCATGTTTTATTAAGAAATATAAGTGATCACAGATTAACCTTATTTTCTCGATAAACGCAGTATTTACAAAGTTACAGAGGGTTTTAGTTTTTATAGAATTTTTCATATAAAATTTAATTTTTGGTCAGAAATATAAGTGATCACAGATTAACCTTATTTTCTCGATAAACGCAGTATTTATAAAGTTACAGAGGGTTTTAGTTTTTTATAGAATTTCTCTATTAAAATTCAATTTTTGGTCAGAAATATAAGTGATCACAGATTAACCTTATTTTCTCGATAAACGCAGTATTTACAAAGTTACAGAGGGTTTAATTTTTTCATAGAATATCGGTTTTAAAATTCAATTTTTAATAAGAAATATAAGTGATCACAGATTAACCTTATTTTGTCGATAAACGCAGTATTTACAAAGTTACAGAGGGTTTTAGTTTTTTTATAGAATTTCTCTATAAAAATTCAATTTTTAATAAGAAATATAAGTGATCACAGATTAACCTTATTTTCTCGATAAACGCAGTATTTACAAAGTTACAGAGGGTTTTAGTTTTTATAGAATTTCTCTATTAAAATTAAATTTTTGGTCAGAAATATAAGTGATCACAGGTTAACCTTATTTTCTCGATAAACGCAGTATTTACAAAGTTACAGAGGATTTTAGTTTTTTATAGAATTTCTTTTTTAAAATTCATGTTTTATTAATAAATATAAGTGATCACAGATTAACCTTATTTTCTCGATAAACGCGGTATTTACAAAGTTACAGAGGGTTTGACTTTTTTATAGAGTTTCTCTATTAAAATTCAATTTTTGGTCAGAAATATAAGTGATCACAGATTAACCTTATTTTCTTATTTAAACGCAGTATTTACAAAGTTACAGAGGGTTTTAGTTTTTTATAAAATTTCTCTATTAAAATTAAATTTTTAGTGAGAAATATAAGTGATCACAGATTAACCTTATTTTCTCGATAAACGCAGTATTTACAAAGTTACAGAGGGTTTTAGTTTTTATAGAATTTTTCATATAAAATTCAATTTTTGGTCAGAAATATAAGTGATCACAGATTAACCTTATTTTCTCGATAAACGCAGTATTTACAAAGTTACAGAGGGTTTTAGTTTTTTATAGAATTTCTCTATTAAAAATCAATTTTTAGTGAGAAATATAAGTGATCACAGATTAACCTTATTTTCTCGATAAACGAAGTATTTACAAGGTTACAGAGGGTTTTAGTTTTTTATAGAATTTCGGTTTTAAAAATCAATTTTTAATATGAAATATAAGTGATCACAGATTAACCTTATTTTCTCGATAAACGAAGTATTTACAAGGTTACAGAGGGTTTTAGTTTTTTATAGAATTTCGGTTTTAAAAATCAATTTTTAATATGAAATATAAGTGATCACAGATTAACCTTATTTTCTCGATAAACCCAGTATTTACAAAGTTACAGAGGGTTTTAGTTTTTTATAGAATTTCTCTATTAAAAATCAATTTTTAGTGAGAAATATAAGTGATCACAGATTAACCTTATTTTCTCGATAAACGAAGTATTTACAAAGTTACAGAGGGTTTTAGTTTTTTATAGAATTTCGATTTTAAAAATCAATTTTTGGTCAGAAATATAAGTGATCACAGATTAACCTTATTTTCTCGATAAACGCAGTATTTACAAAGTTACAGAGGGTTTTAGTTTTTTATAGAATTTCTCTATTAAAATTAAATTTTTAGTGAGAAATATAAGTGATCACAGATTAACCTTATTTTCTCGATAAACGCAGTATTTACAAAGTTACAGAGGGTTTTAGTTTTTTATAGAATTTCTCTATTAAAAATCAATTTTTAGTGAGAAATATAAGTGATCACAGATTAACCTTATTTTCTCGATAAACGAAGTATTTACAAGGTTACAGAGGGTTTTAGTTTTTTATAGAATTTCGGTTTTAAAAATCAATTTTTAATATGAAATATAAGTGATCACAGATTAACCTTATTTTCTCGATAAACGAAGTATTTACAAGGTTACAGAGGGTTTTAGTTTTTTATAGAATTTCGGTTTTAAAAATCAATTTTTAATATGAAATATAAGTGATCACAGATTAACCTTATTTTCTCGATAAACCCAGTATTTACAAAGTTACAGAGGGTTTTAGTTTTTTATAGAATTTCGATTTTAAAAATCAATTTTTGGTCAGAAATATAAGTGATCACAGATTAACCTTATTTTCTCGATAAACGCAGTATTTACAAAGTTACAGAGGGTTTTAGTTTTTTATAGAATTTCTCTATTAAAATTAAATTTTTGGTGAGAAATATAAGTGATCACAGATTAACCTTATTTTCTCGATAAACGCAGTATTTACAAAGTTACAGAGGGTTTTAGTTTTTTATAGAATTTCTCTATTAAAAATCAATTTTTAGTGAGAAATATAAGTGATCACAGATTAACCTTATTTTCTCGATAAACGCAGTATTTACAAAGTTACAGATATTTCTTATTAAAATTCAATTTTTAATAAGAAATATAAGTGATCACAGATTAACCTTATTTTCTCGAAAAACGCAGTATTTACAAAGTTACAGAGGATTTTAGTTTTTTATAGAATTTCGGTTTTAAAATTTAATTTTTAATAAGAAATATAAGTGATCACAGATTAACATAATAAAATATTCGTATCTCTAGGTCAAATTATAAAAAAAAAAACATATTTTATGAAAAAGTACAAAAAATAAACACAGTTTTTAACCATTCGAATTTCCAAAAAGTACCAAACTTATATTTTTTATTTTTTATTAAGTAAAGAATACGATTTAAAATTTGTTTCTATATTTATTAGTTTAAAAGATACATAGGGTGCCAAAAAATCATTTATCTCAAAAAATTAAATTTTTTGAGATATGTGAACGGATGTTTATTTCATGTATGCCGTTAATAATGAAAAACAACATCAGTCAAATGGCCACCACGACCACGTTTACATTACCATATCCTTTTCATGAAATTTTCCATAACCAAATCGCAAAGAGGCTGCCCTATGTCCTCGATAGCCTCACGAATTCTATCTTTGAGGTCTTGATTCGACGATGGGCTATTGTCGTAGACCTTATCTTTCACGTGGCCCCAAAGGAAGAAGTCGCAAGGTGTTAAATCCCAAGATCTTGGTGGCCAATTGTGATCACCTCTTCGAGAGATAACATTTTCATGCATTTCAAGGACCCAATCAGCAAAGACACGACATTGTTGATTATCGGGCGGCTTGAGTTCTTGTGTTAACTGAGCTTTATAAGCCTTAAGACCTAAGTCTTTATGCAAAATACGGTGTAATGACGATTGTGGAATGTCCAATTCCAAAGAACGACGAGGAATGGACAAACCTGGGTTTTCTTCAACACTTTGGGCTACAGCAGCAATATTCTCAGCAATATTCTCAGCGACGTGCACGGGTTTTATTCTTAACATCACTAACTTGTCCCAACAGCTCGAATTTTTTTACCAATTTCTGTATTGTGGTCCGACACAATGCTTCGCGACGACCCAAAAATGCTTTAGTTTTGCGAACTGTGACTGCAAGATTTTCAACATTTTTGTAGTGAATTTTAATAATTTCAATGCGTTGTTGAAGCGTGTATCGTTCCAGTTTTAGTAATGGCGTAGTTTCTACTTGTCAAATGTCAAAGAAAGCTTCAAATAACATAATAACACCTCTTGTTGGACAACCCATTATAAAAATCTCGATTATTTTAAATCGTTATACTAGGGAAAGTAAGCGAAAAAAAGTTAGTGAAAAAATAATTAAAACTTAAAAAAAAATCCAATATGGACATTAAACATAATAGCAAGAGATTTGAAGGTTCATCGTCACAATGTTTCAAAACACTTGAACATTGAAAAAAAAACTAGATCAGATATGTTCCTTATAACCATTAAACACTATAAGGAACACTTGAAGATTGAAAGAAACCCTAGATCAGATATTGGTAAGGCAAAAGAAGTCGAACAACTACTTCGAAGATCACCGAACACTTCTATCAAAAAAGCAGCTCGTAAAGTTAAATGCTCTGATTCTTTTGTGCGCAGAGCCAAACCTAATGCTGGGTTGAAGTCGTATAAAGTTCAGAAAGTTCCAGATCGCAATGCTTTATAGAACGTAGAAGCAAAAGAACAAGCGAAAAAATAGATCAAATTTTATATAAAAAAAAATACACCTGTTGTGTGTTGGATGATGAAACTTGCGTAATGGCAGACTTTTCACAATATTCGGGTCAAGATTTTTATGTGGCGGATGGACGAGGTAATATTCAAGAATAATACCGGACAAAAAAAAACAAACAAAACACCCCAAGAATTCTCTTGCGTGACAATTGTGGAAAAAGAAGTCAATAATTTGTGACATCAGGCACGATAAACACATAAATAGCATCATGCAACTGTCCGTTGTTTGGATCCTTTGGGTGATCTCACCAGCGTCTGTTCCCATATTGGGCGGCTTGGTGGTCTGTTTGATCACAGTGTCGGTCTGTCCGATAAATGAAAGCCAACAAACAGAGCCCCATATATCCGGTCGGGGGCCTCATAATCTCAGGAGACCCTATCGAATACTACTGGTTAGTTCCATGGAGACACCGGGCCGAGCTAATCTGCAAGCTACTGGCGTTCAACAATCTGCAGGAGGATACTTAGGGAAACTTAAAGCATCCGAATGCGCACATAGTGTCTCCTCTAAGAAAGGAGGCAAGACTAAATGCAGCGAGGTGCCTCTGAATTTCAACCCAAGCTAGACTGGACGTGGTCTCTGTTTACGAGATACCATGCCGGCCCATGTCCACTGCCCGTGTTCCCGACGAACTGTCGAAAGCGGGGGAAATTCTGCAACTCCTTCGGATCGGAAATCCTGACAATCCAACACATGACTGGATGGTTACCAAGGTCTCCGAATCCGAAGGTGGATACAGAAGGATCACGGTCATCATGAACCAGAATTCCTTAACGCCTCTTCGGAAAAATCTAGGAAAGGTCTATTACGGTTTCGAATCGATCTTTCTTAGAGTTTATCGAGAGGACAATAAGGATTAACCGGTTCAGGATGACAATGAACCTATCCCCGAGGACATGTCTTACGATGAGACTACGAGTTCTATTGCTAGAGAAGACACTCACTCCAACTCTGAACTGGTGGGTGAATTTTTTGGACCATTGAACGATGTAGTTGACGAGGACGCCCTCTTGGATTCGGACCAAGAGGACGTCAACGTCACAATCGTACCTAAAAACGGAGATGGTGAAGATAACACAAATTAACCTTCACCACTCCATCGGCATCGGCTGCCCTGCTCCTCCAGATGTCTGAGAGAGGGGAGGAGCTCGCACTCATCCAAGAACCCTGGATCCATCGTGAAGGGGTTCGCGGACTAGGTGCCAAAGGCTATACGCTACTACACATGAAAGGCACAGGTAACATAAGATCATGTATAGTAGCCAGCAATAATCTCAATATCTTCATTCTTTCTGATTACAGCGATGAAGATACTATGGTAGCGGCCTGGGAAACTGGTGTAGGATCTAAACTAGTGATCTCAAGCTACATGGCACATGACCACAGCGAACTACCAACGAATATCAAGGTCCGCGACATTGTTGAAAGGGCAAGAGTAGAGAATCTGCCGGTCATTATTGGAGCCGATGCCAATGCACATCACGTTGTATGGGGCAGCTCGGATACAAACGCGATGGGTGAGTCAATGTTCGAATTCATTCTTTGCAATAATATAGACATAGTCAATACTGGTTCAGAACCAACCTTTGTAGTTACTAACATAATGGAGGTTCTTGATTTAACGCTAGTTAGTTCTAGGCACTCAGATCTTATCAGGAGGGTATCGAATGACTGCTCGTTCCCTGATCATATGTACATAGACTTTGTTATTGAAGTTCGTGAAAATGCCCATCCGTAAAAGGAGAAGGACCAATTGGGTTGGGCAACATGCTATCCTCTCTCGATTATTAGGGATCGTGAGGATATCGAAATTGCGGTCAACAAATTGACTAGTGCGTTCGACAGAGCGATTTCAGATTCATGCATATCTAGCATCTGCAGAGGTAGAAAAAAACCATCTTGATGGACTACCGAGATTGCGAACACTCGTAGAGAGGCAAAAGTCCTCTGTGAATAAATTCAAGAATCTGGTAAGGAATGCAAAGCGCAAATCATGGAGGTCTTTCTGTAGCGGCGTGAAAGGATCCTCTGAGACGAGTCGCTTGCGCAGGATCTTGTCTTCTTCTACCACTGTCCCGAGCTACATCCAGACATCGAGCTACAGCTGGACTACTTGCGGGAAAGAAACCCTAGAGGTTTTGATGAACTCTCACTTTCCTGGCAGTGTCCCCCTATCCGACTGTAACACTGTGGAATACTCTGCTGAGCCTTTTGAAGTCTCCATTCTCATAAATGAGGACAGACTGAAATGGGCCCTGTGTAGCTTTGACCCATATAAATCTTCGGATCCTGATGGCATAATTTCGGCTGATTTACAACGGAATGAGGATTTAGTCATACCCTGGCTGACTCGTATATATTCGGCCTGCTTAGCTTGGCCTTTATTCCTAAGGGAGGGAAGGCTTCTCATACTAGACCAAAGGACTTTAGGCGTATTAGTCTCTCATCCTTTCTCCTGAAGACCATGGAAAGGTTAATTGATCTGCGTTCTTCGACTGACCCTGACCGACTTTCTTTGTCTCAGCATGCCTATATGAAGGGCAGATCTGTTGAGACGGCTCTACATTCGCTTGTGGGTTTTGTAGAGAAATCCCTCGAGCACAAAGAATTTGCATTGATTGCCTTCTTGGATATTAAAGGGGCCTTTAACAATGTGACGCCAGAGACGATTCTTTCGGCTCTAGTCGGCCTGGATATAGATCAGTCTATTATCTGCTTCATAGGTAGACTTCTGACCAATAGAGTCATTATTTCTTTTATGGGGACTGCTACTATCTTTAGATTAGAGAATCGAGGCACTCCACAGGGAGGGGTTTTATCGCTACTCTTGTGGAATCTTGCCATTAATATACTACTCATGATATTAGACTCCATGAAGTGCAAAACTGTTGCATATGCTGATGATGTTGCTGTAGTCGTTTCTGGGAAACATCTTGAAACATTATCACTATGCCGACAAACTTCACTTAGTACACTTGTGCTTTTTTCAAGAAGGTACAAAATCCCCTCGTTCCCACTATGGACTATGCATCAACTAGTTCAATGTGCACAACATGTATTATCGGACATGTCAAATTGACTGACCATCTCTTTTCTTTTGAGGAGAAGGTTGAAGGGTTGGTGCTCACAATGTGTTGAAATTTTGAGACGTGAATATATGAACTTTTGTAGAACCAGAATATTAGCAACCCTGGTGGGTATGATAGGGAGATTATTTGTTCTTGGGTTTAATCAGACTTCAATTGATAATGTGAAGCTTTTTATTAGGTTGCCTCGTAAAAAAATTTCAGAATTTCAGATAAAAGTCATTGTAAGATGCTCATGGGCAATGTTGAAATGTGAGAATCACGATGAGATATCGATGAGACCATTGCTCTTATTCTGGGTCTTATAGAACGCCGTATATCCTTATGATATTTTCGGTCTCTTATCAAACAGTATAATTTGATGTACTTATTCGAGTACTGACCCTTTTTATGGTAAATGTAAGGACAGCAGAAAAGATGGGAAGCTCCATGAGGGCGGGTAAATAAGTACGTGAATTTTTGAATGAAATGCTATTTTTTTAATAAAAAAATGATTTGAGCTCTATTCACAGTGTCCAACGTTTCTCCAATTTTAGTATCCCTTACAAAAACTAGGAGGTCATAAAAATAGGTATTTGCTTGTGAGATGATTTCATCGTTGGAAGCAAATCTCTTTCTTCAGGTTTGGAAACAAGAAATAGAAACTCGGGGCTAAATCCGGAGAAAAAAGTTGATGAGGGAGCAATTCATGAATTTTTGGCATGGAAACTAAACATGTGTGACCGTTGCATTGTACTAGTGAAAAAGAGTTTTTTTCTTGACCAAATGCTGTCGCTTTTTTTCAAATTCTCATTAAATCGACCCAATAAGTTGGCATAATTGATTGTTTTACTCTTTTAAAGGTAGACAATGTGGATTATTCCGCGTGCATCCCAAAAAAAAAGTAATTGGCTGATAAGCCCACATTGGCCTACTTTGGCGCCGTTTCACTTTAAGAAACCCACTCTTTTGACCCATCTGGTGTGTTGTGGTGGATCCACGATTAGAAAACGGGGCAAAAAATCGTCCATATTGCAGGTGAGCAACGCCAACTACTCCTCCGAAGTTGTCACACGACTGCGTTTGTGACCGCTTGTGAGCAGATAGCTTTCTCATACCAAAGTGATCATTCAAAATTGCAACCACTGAGCTATGTGAGATGCGTATGACTTCCACATGTGATCATTCAAAATTGCAACCACTGAGCCATGTGAGACCACAATCTCACGTTCGGCATCTTCCGTGCTTGTACCATAGAAATTTATGGTGAAGAGTTCCCACAGTATTTATCAAGCTTAGCCTTGGATTGAGTGGTGGTTTTTTTAATGGTTTTATAAAATAATGTTACGAATTTGCAATAGCGAACTGTCTGCAGCATTCATCATGTTTATAAACACGTCCATCAGTAAAAGCTTCTACTTATCAACAATGTTGATAGCATGCGGTTATTAGCATTATTTGCAAGTATGGCAACACTAAATGTTTAAACTGCTAACATTGACATCGAAAGCTCTAGAATTCGAACATACTAGTTTGTCCGTTAAGAGCATTGTAGACGATTCCCGAAAGATGGTGTAAATAGTGGGAGAGGTTGCAGTCGCGAGTGAGTTGATCATAGGCGCTGTTAGAGTTAACATCAACTGTCTTGTACATTTAAGTTTGTACATTATAAAGTGTGTGTGCATTCTGCGAATTGATAAACGTGTATAAAAAACACTAAGCGACTATTTGAACTGTTATTGTTGTACAATAAATAAAGAGTTGTTACAATTTTAAACTACTAAACGGCTTTTATTTGCAATAAAAAGCATCCGGTTTATTTAAAGGAAATAAACCAACATTTTAAAATGGTTAAAAAGTAACAGTAATTTGAAAACAAAAGCTTATTTTTGGAAAATGTTCTTTATTTTCGCTCTAGAATAATGTGATTCAATTCAGTTTGTTAATGCCAAAAGTCGTCACATCGACTTTTATATTAACAACTGAGATGAGCAATATTTTCTCCTTTTCTATTGTCATATCATAAAGCTGAATTATGCGAGAAAACGTCAAAAAGTCGTTGTCAGTATGGCCGAAAATGTCTGCCATGTTGTTTCCGCCCAAATATGTTGCCCTTTTTTCTGTCATTCCTTTGAAGTTATCCAAAAAAGGTATATCAAATTTATCCCAATAAAATTTCCTCATTCAAAATCCTAATTTCTTATTTTTCATTTGTTTCATTTTCATATCCAATAACCTTCCTTCTGGGGTTTTGTGATTCGACTGAGCAAACAAGATAAAACAATTGGGTTTTATTTTGTTTGACTGTTTGGCTCAGAGATTGATTGCTTCAATATTCCCACCAGATTCCAACTCTAATAATTCAACTTAACATTTGGTCCCACTCGAACCGGATTGGAAGTTACAACAAACTCTCTCTGAGAATTTTTCATTGGATTAATTAAGCCTACATATATACATTGATCTACATACATACTCGTCAAAAGGTACGTTTTTGTTTTTTGCTTCAGTCTCAAAAGTGCATTAACATAGAATTCAGAAGAACTGTTTGTTTATCATTTTATTTAATATTGCTACACGAGGTAGCCGCCATAAAATTTAATGAAAATTGAATAACTAAATAATAAGATAAATCAACAAAAAGCAACGAAATCTACGAAGAATAAAAAAAAAAAAATAATAATAAAAAAAAAACAAACAACAGCAAAATCTAAGATATTTCTGTGGGGAAAACAAAAACAACTATTTTTTGGCCAGAACAAAAACCCCTTTCACTATAGTCCACTCTGCGTAAGTCAACATATTAATTATCCCATTATTCCATAGAAAGAGCAACCCATTTTTAAAAACCGAAAGTGAAAAGTGTGAAATTAGTTACCAATTGCATGTGTCATAGTTGCTGAATATTGATTCACCCTTGTTTCCCGTCATTACATATTCCTCCTTTGTTCTATCCTTTACATTTTTTTCAGGTCTCCAATAATATCTATGCATATATGTATGTAAAAAATTCCATTCTCCTTTAATAGCTATATTGTTCTATTAAAAGTGAACATTTTATTCAACACTCTTGAGCACTTTCAGAGTCCTGTTATTTTGTTCCATTTTTCAACACTCTTGTACTATAAATTTAATGCCTCTTACACTTTTAACATTATATTTCTCTTGAAACTTTAACATTATCACTCATGAGTGTCGGCAACTATTCCATTAAACTTTCTCTTTCAGTATCTCTCTTAATATAATGGTGTGATCTTTCACTCATTCGAGATATTCCAGTTGTAATTTATTCAGTGTTGCCGAGGAAAAGTACTATGAACCTTACCTAGTAAAGTAACAAATTCCTAAGAATACCTAAAAATATAATAGGAAAGAAACCCCATAAAATATTTTTATTTTTATTATATTTAATAGTAAACATCAATACGATTTTCTTTTAGTTCAAAAAAATATCTATACAAACAAATTTGTTATCTTTCAATTATTTTCTATTATTATTAGTAGTAACATATTGGTTCGCTTTCCTATTAATTAATTAGGAACGTTATATTTTCTGAAATTTTTTTGGTATAAAGTTCAGTTTAAAACGTTACCCTGATATTCACTTTTCGCTTTTTGTTCAAGTTATAGCGTATCGACAACACTGTTTTAATTTGTGATATTATTCCACTCATTTCCAATTGTTCATATATTTTTGGAAATATTGAGCGACAAATCAATTGTATATGGAAAATACAATAGATCTGTTCGATAGAGTCTTATTTTTCTTTGATTTTGTTGATAAATAGAATTTAAAAATTTCTCTTAAATGGTTTTTCGAAATATAATTTTAGTTCAAATGTAAATTAAAGTTACTATATGATAATTTCAAACTGATACCACCACTTAATAGTATATAATTGCTAAAAAGGATTTCGTTACAAAAATTTGTGTGAAAGGAAAAATAATAGAAATTATTTCTGCTAGACTTTTATTTCCCTTTCACTTATCATTACTAAGTCGGGTTGGTTATTTGCACGATTTCATCAAGTCATTTTAATTTTGTCTATCGAATACAATATTTGAATAACACAAGTGCACGAACCGACCTATTATTTCAATAGTCTACTGGAATATTACTTTAGTTTCCAATGAAGCAAAAGGTTAATGACCCTTAAGTTAATGTGTTTCCCATAACAGCTGATACGTACTACAGTATTTTGAAAAGATTAATTTTTTCTTTTTGGCAGAAGTTTCAATATATGCATTGTTCTAAAATTAAACTAAATTACATTTGATATTGGTGTTACCAAACTCGTAATTCCAGTTTAATTATTGCATTTACGATATATTTTTTAATTATCTTCGCTGTACTGAACAAAAACAGTTTTTCGTAATTTAGACAATTAAAATTTTTGTTCGAGTTCTTGTCGAATTTTACTATCTTACTTAAGTTAAGTAAAATTTTGGGAGTTTCTGTGGGTTTCGTGTGTATTAATAACATTTGTCAAAGTTTACAACTATTTACGATATTCAATAATTTTACGCGTTGGTTGTCTGTTTGAAAAGTTGATTCCCTATCTGAATAGTCTTCCTTCTGAGTAAAATATATATATATATATACTTGAGGATGTCCCTAGATCAATTTATTAGATATGCAGACAGTATTGTCGAGTTCGAAGCAGATTTGAACAACAACCAGTATCCACTGACTTCGAATCATGCACTCGAAGTGCATCGTTACGAGCTGAAGTCAAACTGGAGTCGAGTAAAGGTCGCTTACGACAAATTTTTACTTGAAGCCGAAAAAGAAAACGATAACAATGATGATCCCTTAGATTTAGAATCAAGCAAAATGAAGTATAAGAATACTTATACGACATACTGCAATTGTTTGACGAAATTGTCCGAAATGTCAGATGCGCTTCATGACCGATCCACACATCATCCCGAGTTGGTTCTACCTCAGGATAATATTCCTGTACGCCCAAGTACTTCTCGCGAACTTGAAACCCATGATTCCTATCCTTCCGAAAGACGTGGGCTTCATTTACCTCCTATCGAAATCGAAACATTCAACGGTGATTATGCTTCTTGGCCTACTTTCCGTGACATGTTCACAGCGATAGTTTCAAATTCCAAGGCAAGTAAGGTTGAGAAATTGTTTTTCTTAACCCAGAAGACAAAAGGTGAGGCGAAAGAAATTGTACAACAAAGCCCTCTAACTAATCAAGGTTTTGATTTGGCATGGAATAATCTGTGTATGCGATTCGAAAACCGAAGGGTTCTAGTGAACGGACAGTTAAAAGTTTTGTTTAATCTTCAATCAATTAACTCAGAATCAGGCAAGGCTCTCAAGCAGTTGCAAAGGAATATTAGTTCGTGTATATCAATATTAAAACTTTATAACATTGACGTCACAAGTTGGGATCCAATTTTTGTTTTCATTTGCACAAATAAGCTTCCAGAAAATACTCTAACGCTGTGGGAGCAAGAGTTAGATAACAAAACAGATCTTCCGAAATGGTCAGATTTAGACGGGTTTCTGACTAGGAGATATAGAACTCTGGAGTCCGTTTCTGAGATCCGAGGTTTCCAGAATACCAAACCCAACGATTCAAAATCCAAGAAACAGTCTAATTTGAATTCGAACAAAAGCATACATAGCTTTCAAGCTAACGTTTCAACCCCAAAATGTCAATTATGTCCAAAAGAGTCTCATGCAATTCGCAAATGCCCCAAATTTTTAGCTATGGATCAACAAAAGAGACTAAGTGAGATAAAAAAGGAAGGACTATGTCTAAACTGTTTTTCCAAAACTCACAATGTCAGGAATTGCACAAGCAAACACACTTGTTTCAA
The DNA here is from genome assembly GCA_942486065.2 of Calliphora vomitoria. Classification (NCBI taxonomy): domain Eukaryota; kingdom Metazoa; phylum Arthropoda; class Insecta; order Diptera; family Calliphoridae; genus Calliphora; species Calliphora vomitoria. The sequence continues at coordinate 63,856,649 of OW818032.2, read as the reverse complement.
ATGCCAAAAGAAGCATAACACCCTTCTTCACAAAAATGTTGATAACACTCAATCGTCTCCTAATTCTGAAAATCTTGCTAGTAGTTCATCTCTTAATCCCAATACAGTTTCATATACTCCTACGATTCGTAGTAACGTACAGTCCACTAATAGTTCAACTCCCGCACAAGTTCAATCCTGCTTCGCTTCTAATTCTAAGTGTATTTTATTAGGAACAGCTTGGGTAAATATTTGCCACTTGGGTACAAAATATCAGGTACGTGCTCTGATTGATTCAGGGTCCGAAGGGACCTTTATTTCCGAACGTGTATTTAATACTATTGGACTTCCTTCTCAGCCTACTACTGCGCAAATTTTCGGATTAAACAACTCTATTTCTGCTAAAGTTCTACGTCAGAGTTCTTTTGTATTAGGTTCACAATTGAATGACGAAATTTCAATTTCAGTTTCGGCCCTGGTAGTCCCTCACCTGTCAAATAATCTTCCATCCCATAGCTTTTCCAATTCGCAATTTGCAAATCTCCCTAAAATTCCGTTGGCTGATCCTAAGTTCTACTCCAGTTCAAAGATCGACATGTTGATCGGAGGAGACATTTTCCCACTAATTGTTCGTTCGGGGACTATGCATAATGTGTGTCAGTCCCTATTAGCCCAAGAAACCATATTCGGATGGATTCTAACTGGCCCTGTTTCTCGTCAATCCAACCCAACTTTTACAGTCAATTCACATTTCTGTGAAATTTCCTTGGATAAGGAAATTTCACGTTTTTGGGAGGTGGAGAATCTTTCGAAAAAGAACTTTATGTCTCCATCTGATAAAACTTGTGAAGAATTGTATCTTCGAACTACGAAGAGAAATTCCAACGGAAGATACGTAGTTTCACTTCCATTTAAAGAAGATTTTCCTAAATCACTGAACATAGGACACTCGAGATCCAGTGCCATGGCACAGTTCTTTCGTAACGAGGCAAGACTAGTTCGAAATCCAGATTTTAAACTTCAATATGACAGTGTAGTCCAAGAATACGAGGAGCTTGGTCACATGTTCAAAGTCGATTCATCGAATCTTTCAGACAATCCTAATGTTTATTACCTTCCTCACCATGCGGTTATCAAACCCGATAGTGTCACTACGAAAGTTCGCGTAGTGTTCAATGCCTCTGCTCCTTCATCGAATGGGCAAAGTTTGAATTCTTTGCTCCACGTAGGACCTGTTCTACAAAATGACCTAACTATTCTTATCCTAAGATGGCGTTTTTTCCGATTCGTATTCAATGCCGACATTCAAAAGATGTATAGGCAGATTTTAGTGAACCAAGAACATACGCCATACCAAAGAGTATTGTTCCGAAGTAATCCAAATCAGCCTATTTGCGATTATGAATTAAAAACTGTCACATTTGGTGTTAATTGCGCGCCGTATCTTGCTATTCGAACCCTACTTCAGTTGGCTGATGATGTCCAATCCACTTATCCGATTGCTAGTTCTATATTGCGGAATTCAATGTACGTAGATGATGTTCTTGCTGGAACTCACACAAAAGAAGATTCCATAAAAGCAAAAAATGAGCTAACCCAAGCTCTAGAATCCGCAGGCTTTTCTTTAAGAAAGTGGACTTCCAATTCTAAAGACATCATAGCAGACATTCCACTTGATCATCTCCTTCATGAAGATTTCTTAAAATTCGAGGATAATAGCTCCACAAAAACCTTAGGCATCCGATGGAACGCGTGTTCGGATGAGTTCTATTTTGTGGCAGATGCATTTCCGGAACTTTCGAACTTCACGAAGAGGGAAATTCTATCTCAAATCGCCAAATTGTTTGATCCTGCTGGATGGTTAGCACCCTGTATTGTTCTTGGTAAAATGTTGATGCAGAAGATCTGGATGGAGGGTACTGGCTGGGACGAAGTCATTACCCCTGACACACTTCAGCAATGGAAAATATTTCAATCCAACTATACTATTATTAATACAATTCGTATTCCTCGATGGATTAACTATTGTCCTAAAGCCGAAATCCAATTCCACGGATTCTGCGATGCTTCTGAAAAAGCATACGCAGCTGCACTGTATGTTCGAATAGCATATGATAACTTCGTTTCAACCCACCTTATTTCATCCAAAACCAAAGTTGCTCCCATTAAAACACTTTCTATTCCGCGATTAGAACTTTGTGGTGCAGTTCTCTTAGCGGAGATGGTGGAATACTTAGTACCGACTCTAGTTGCAGAGAATTATTCCGTTTTTTGCTGGACAGATTCAACAATCGTCCTATCTTGGTTGGCCAAACCACCGTGTAATTGGTTAACATTTGTGGCGAACAGAGTATCAAAAATTACACAAGTCATCGAATATTCCAAATGGAACCACGTCAATTCTGAAACGAATCCAGCAGATATTGCCAGCCGTGGTGTTTATCCAGAGAATCTGGTAAATAATGAATTATGGTGGTTCGGACCACACTGGCTCAGGAGTGAAAGAAGTCAATGGCCAAGTTTAGATTTGTCCAAAATTACGGAAACTATCCAAGAAGTTAAGCCCGTAAAGGTACATTTTTCCTATTTCACGAACTTTGAGGATTTGTTAGAACGTTTTTCTTCCTATAACAGGGCCATGCGGGTATTGGCTTATGTTTACCGGTTTTATTATAGAACACATAGACGTTACCGTTCTAGTTTCGTTAAAGATTCAACAGTTCTTTCAAGCTCTGAAATCATTTTTATCCGAGACAAACTCATTACCGTTTGTCAAAAAGCATGGTATCCTAACGAGTATAAAGCACTTTCTGCCAACCAAAATCTTCCAAAATCCAGCAGTATTCTGAATTTGAATCCCTTTTTAGATCCAGAAGGAATAATTCGCTCCTGTGGACGTCTAGAATCTTCCCCTGGACTAACCTACAATGAAAAACATCCAATCATCATACCATATAACGCACAATTTTCAAAGCTTTTGGTCAAATTTGTTCATAACGTAAGTTTGCACGGAGGAAACCAACTAGTTCTGCGTCTGTTGAGGACCCAATATTGGATTCCAAAGGCAAAGAATTTAATAAAATTCACGATTAATAAATGCAAGATATGTATTATATACAAGAAAAGGTGTCAGCAGCAAATAATGGCGGCTCTGCCATCCGAAAGAGCTGAAATCACTCGTCCCTTCACACACACGGGCCTTGATTTTGCGGGGCCCTTTGATGTCAAAAGCTATTCTGGTCGAGCATGTCGCATTTCGAAGGGATATGTATGTGTTTTTGTATGTTTTTCAACCAAAGCCATCCATTTAGAAGCCACCTCAGAATTATCCACGCAGGCATTTCTAGCGGCTTTTAGCCGTTTTGTTTCACGTCGAGGATGTCCGCTTCATCTTCATTCAGACAATGGTAAAAACTTCGTTGGGGCTTCTAAGGTGTTGGCAAAAGAGTTTATACAAACTTCCCAGCAGCGTATATTAGCCAACTACGCCCATCAAAATATTTCTTGGCATTTCATTCCAGCAGGAGCTCCACACATGGGCGGATTGTGGGAAGCAGGTGTGAGAAGCTTCAAAATGCATTTCCGAAAAATCACTGGTTGTTACAAATATACATTCGAAGAATTGTCCACGCTTCTGTCTAAAATTGAATCGTGCCTGAATTCCCGTCCGATTTCACCGATTTCAACAGATCCATCTGATACATGCGCCTTAACCCCAGGACATTTTCTTATTGGAACTCCAATTCTAGCTCCAGTCGATCCCCAGGTCACTGATACCGCAATTTCCATAACAAACAGGTGGCAAAGACTGAAACTAATCCATCAAAACTTTTGTAGCAGATGGAAAAATGAATACCTGAAAGAAATGAACAAACGAACAAAATGGCAGCGACCTGAACTCAATATCGAAAAAGGCGTAATGGTAGTTATTAAAGATGAGAATCTCCCTTCGAATTCTTGGCGCCTTGGCCGAGTTGTGAAAACTTATTCTGGTTCAGATCATCGAGTCAGAGTAGCTGATGTCTTGACTCAACGCGGGTTAATAACTAGGCCGATTGTCAAGCTCGTAATACTCCCCACAGAATCTTAGATTTCGTTTCCGAACCTTTTACTTACATGCTAATTTTTTCTTCCAGCTCATCATGCCTAAAATTGCATCAAGATCCAAATCATCTTCGAGACATCTTCCTGTTGAGTATAACGCATATCCTTGCCGTCTGTGCAAGCGCCCACACCCTCTCCGAACCTGCCGAAAGTTTTTATCAATGAACATTTCCGATCGAATTAGTGCAGTCAATAAACACAAATACTGTGTAAATTGTTTGGCACATGATCACTCACACGGTTCGTGTTTCACAAAACATGGATGCAAGCATTGTCGCAAATTCCATCATACCTTGCTTCATGTCAACCCTCGGTTGGTAAATGACCTTTTACCGTCACGTCGTGAGTCACATCCTGACTCACGTCGCTCGCGATCACCCGATACAGGTCCTTCTACTTCATCCAGAAAACGTCCTTCTTCGGCACCTAAGACCAAAAGAGAATCCTCTCCGCAATCAAACACAAAGTCGACTTCATTAACCAACATTATACGGCAGAACATGTTAATACTCCTTCCAACTGTTTTAGTGAAAATAGGATCCAAAACGTCACATGCCCGCTGCTTGCTGGACTCTGGATCGACAGTTAGTCGTGTGTCGAAAGGATTTGTCGAAAAATTGGATCTAACCACTCACACCTTACATGAGGAAACCATATGTCCGATGGTATTAAAATCTCGGTATGATCCTTCTTCAAAAATAGAAGGTACCTTTAGGGTTGACAATCGCATTTCCCTTCGTACACCCTCACAGTCCCTTCCAGAATCCTACAAAAAGAACTTCAAGGATCTGTTCTTAGCAGATTCAAAATTCTATGAATCAAGTCCCATTGATATCATAATCGGTGTAGATATATATCCGCGAGTGTTATGTCAAGGAGTTTTTTCAAAGACAGGATTTCCTACTGCACAAAGCACAATTTTCGGGTGGACAATTTATGGTCCATGCACCCTTTAATAATTAGAAAATGCACTTTTAGGCAAGATACAGCAAAATACAAAACGTATCCTTAAACCATTTTTCTAACATTTATTATAATTTTTTTTTTTTCAAATATTGTATTATTGTAAATGAATTAATTTATGTTGTTAACAATGAATTAAAAATTAATAACGAATTAAGTTTCAATATTTCTAACTACTATTTAATTATATTTCAGAAACAACGTCGCAGACATGGCCAGGCTGATTATTCAAATCGCATTGCATATATGCTGCAAGGCGGGCGGCAATGTTAATGCCAAAAGTCGTCACATCGACTTTTATATTAACAACTGAGATGAGCAATATTTTCTCCTTTTCTATTGTCATATCATAAAGCTGAATTATGCGAGAAAACGTCAAAAAGTCGTTGTCAGTATGGCCGAAAATGTCTGCCATGTTGTTTCCGCCCAAATATGTTGCCCTTTTTTCTGTCATTCCTTTGAAGTTATCCAAAAAAGGTATATCAAATTTATCCCAATAAAATTTCCTCATTCAAAATCCTAATTTCTTATTTTTCATTTGTTTCATTTTCATATCCAATAACCTTCCTTCTGGGGTTTTGTGATTCGACTGAGCAAACAAGATAAAACAATTGGGTTTTATTTTGTTTGACTGTTTGGCTCAGAGATTGATTGCTTCAATATTCCCACCAGATTCCAACTCTAATAATTCAACTTAACACAGTTCATAAATGGTGGAATCTTAAAGATCATACTTGAAAGGATTTAAGGCTTCAATAAACCTCCCTGTTCCATACAAAATTACAAATTGATATTCGGCAAATTGTTCTAAAAAAAGAATGTGAGTAAAAAATCATGTGGTTTCATTACAGAACACCAAAATATGTGACTTCGTTTTAAAAACGAAAACGTTACTCGGATTCGGTTTACAGAATAGGGGGGATTGATTAAAAATATTCTCATGAATGCCCAGGAATAGGAAAAACTCAGGAAATTTACCAACCCTAGTTGTAGTGTGAATCAGGAAATGCTTTTTATTTTTTATTTTGGAAAAGATGTTTATAACAACTTTGTACAACATTTTGTTATTCTTTTGATTGAAATATATAGAAAAAATATATATTATTACTTTTAAAGGTTTTTGTTTTATTTGCAAAAGCAAAATAATTTATGGAAGCAAATTTTTAATTATTTTGTCTATTTTTATGTTTTTTTTTTTTTTTTTCTAATAATTATTTAGCAAATTTTAATTATTGTTTTCGTTATATTTGAGGTTTTTTTATAGAGTCCCGTCAGCCAAGTGTGAAATTTTTTATTTATTTTAAAGTACCAAAATTAATTGTTGTGTCTACCTTTCGTATTTAGAACCCTAAGTTTTCAGCATTTGATCGTTATTGCGTACATACTAAATTGTACAGCAGTTGTAAGCGTGTATAGTTTTTATATAAAAAAAACATTTAAAATAGTTTAAATACCAATTAAAAAGTAACAAGTTCAATGTACAAGTTCATAGCCATAAATAAGTAAAATGGCTGGAAAACGTACATGAAATAATGGCGTTATATCAATTTATATGTAAATTCTGTATTATTTTCATAATAGTTCATTATTAGCTAATAATAATGTAAAAAGTTCACGATATTTGTTGGACAAAAGTTCACACTAACTAACGTTTTATGGTTTAAGAGAGATCTGAGATTGACATCAACATTTAGCTTACAAATAGTAGTGTAGAGCGCAAGTCCACTGTGTTGGGCTATGTTTGAGATCGCCCGACATGTTGTCTTGCACTTTTGACAGCCGGTTTACCTTTTCAGCAAATATTGACATTGCACATGTTCCACCCTCAAGCAAGAACCATTGTCAGTTAGCCGACAAAGGTTCTTGCTTGAAGGCAATAACAAGGCCGATGCACTTGCGAAAGTCGGCACTACTATAAATTCGAACTAATTCAGACGTGTTATATTGGAACTGCTCTCACACAAACTTCTGTTAAAGAAGATGGGAAAGAGAACCCACTTGCAAAGACACCAGAAATATTTGACCCAACATGGATTTTCAGAGAACTCGACCTGTGATAAGTCTCCCTAGAAACCATCTAGGGAACCTCATTACTGGAAACTGGCCTCTACAAGAATAAGAATCCCTTACAACGACTTCTGCATAACTGAAGGAAGAGTTCACTGAAAATCTGCTCTGTAACTGTCCTGAGACAGAACCTGTCTAACAAGAAACGATTTGAGTAAAATCCACACCTTCATTAAAGTAACAGGTTGGCTGAAGAATGATGATGACTTGGACCAAAGTATATACTGACGGCTCCAAAAGGGGTAATAGGGTCGGTGGAGGTGTCTTTGTCGAAAACTATGGGATAAAATCCTTCTTCAGGCTATCTAACTTCTGCACTGCTCTTCAGGCGGAATTTACTGCCATAAAACGTGCATCCAGCTGGCTGAGGTATTATCGAATATCTGGAGATATCTATATATTTACTGATAACAAGACTGCCGTTAACAGAATAGCGGGAGTTTTCAAGACATCTCTAACCGAGAAATGCCACATATCCCCAAATGGGATAGCGAGGATAACGCTTATACCTGGACACGATGGAAATCCGGGTTATTGTATAGAAGACGGATTGGCCACAAGGGGAACGATGATAGCTGAGGAGGCGATTGATCCCTTTTCTGGTATTTCCCTTGCAAAATGTATGATGGTTAAACAGCAGAAACTATATGAGACTGCACAGAACAGGTAGACTAGGACAAATCTACTTATAGAATTCTATAGAGAGAAAATAAGGCTAATTGTTTCTTTTATTACAAGACACTGCATAATTGGAACAGTTTAACGACTACTGTAGATGCTGTTAAAACGAAAATGAGGAGGAGACTGTGCCCCACCTATTGTGCCAATCCCCGGCTCTGACAGACTTGAGGGAACGTATTCTTGAAACCCCTTCCTCTCGTGTTTATATGCGTTATCTGGTAGGTCTACCCTGAAAACAACGGATCTCAAATAAGTATCCTGCTGTTTACTTCTTGGGTATCACAATGAGATCAGTTTTGAATGGACCCAAGTGAGCTGCTTGATAAGTGGCTGCCCATGGAACCTATTCATTAAAGTAACAGGTTGGCTGAAGAATGACGAAGCTATCACAAGCGAACCTACAATTGGACCAAGTGAGCTATAATTTGCGCGGCTGCCAATTCAATCTAGCCTAACCTAACCACTTGGGATATGGTTAAAGAAAACGATTGGTCGGTCAGTGTTCAATTACGCTGCTCCAGTGTGGTGACCTTCGTTGACTGGAGAATTATTTGTTGTTGTCAAAATGCATCTTTAAGAACCGTTACAGACAGCCTTTAAACTCATGAGGAAACAAATGTTTTACTGGTGAGGAAAGACAACAGTTACATTTGCAGGCTGTCCCGGGTCATATCAAGCAGAACCTACGTAAGTACGGGTGCATAGTTTTGTTTTAAAGGGTAGTGTACAAAGAGTACACTTCCACACGGAGACCAATGGGTCAATTGTGATTCCTTTGAAGCCAAAGCTTGAAAAAACATAATAAAAGAGATGAAATAACTAAAAGAATTAACAATCCCAGGAGATTTCTTGGGACACAACGCCTGAAAAATAGTGAAAAGTACTGCCCTCTCCCGTCTAACATTAATAACTACCATAAAGCCACCATAGTGCCTTAATGAAGCCAAAAATGTCTTCTGGCCTACAGCCATCAACATTTTCTAATCCCTTGTGGAATTGTCGACTCAACCACCTAAATCTGTGGCGTTGCAGTCCCGGGCAATGACAGATAATATGCTCCACGGTTTCTAATTCCTCTTCATCCCTGCACACTCTACAATAATCCGAAGTGCCGTTGTTTCATCTGTTCGTCCTAGCCCTAACTGGTCAGTGACAAGTAATCATTCCTATGATCACTCTAATATTACTCTTGTTCAGGTCCAGTCGTATTCTGGTATCTGAAGTATTCAATCTGTACAATCCTGTCTACTTCCCCATGGCCGGTTAGTACGGAGCACAATCTCATCAAATACTATACAATGGTAATGGGTGATTGATGGTTTCAGCGACGTATCCCTCACCTCTAAGGATAGTTCTGAGTTAGCTTGTCCGCAATTTTGTTACCTTAAATATTACAGTGTCCTGGCACCCAACACAGTTGTACCTCGAAGTGCTCCATCAACCTTACTAAGGTTCATTAACAGTCATGAACAGCTTGGATGTTAATCAGTCCATTCAGAGCCTTTCATGCTGACTAACTATACATGTAGAAAGTCACCTTATTTCCCCAGGTAGCGTTCTACATCACAAGATTTATGGCTTTTAGAATAGCAAGTATATCTGCCAGAAAGACACGTCACCACAATGTAGACACTTGAACCTTTTTCAACTTCCACTTCGAAATCATTTTTGAATACAGTTTTAATCTGGTGCAACTCTACCATGCATCCCTATCCGAAATCTATATTTGGTGCAACTTGTCAATGTCTATTTCCGTTATCACATAGTCTGAGATAACCGTATGATGTGAGAATACTACAAAATGTTCGTAAGTTCTTTAGTAAATTTAAAAAATTGCTGATCTTGTTATACACAGGTTCCAATTGGCTTAATTTATAAAACAATTAAAAAAGATTTTTAAAAAGAATTTCAACAATCAAACACAAAAAGCAAGACATTTTTTTTAAACTTAATAACAAAAAAAGAGAGAATATATATAAAAAAAAGTAAAATACAAACATTTTACTGTTCCAGTAAACGTTTATATTCAGCGAGAAATTGTTCTTCTTGTACTAAAGGTAAATCCAAATAGTCCTGTTCGTTGTCCGTGATTTCTTCGGTAAATCTATTATAGGCATTCAAGGATTCCATTTCCTTTTGAGCCTTATCCAAAGCCTTAGTAATCAAAGAATTGGCACCGGAAGATGTAGAGGGTCCTCCATAATTGTCATTGGCCACTACAGAGGCTGCGACAGCTGTCATACGATCCATGGCAGCCACCAATTCCGTTTCATTGCCATAGAGTTTCATCAGAAACTCAATGGCGTTGTCCAAACTATTTTCGGTAGTTTCCAAGGCCATACGGGCCATTTCCTCATTGAAACCTAATTGCTTGAGTTGCGATAAAATTTCATCATCAGCTGTGGCGGCGGGGGGTAGGTTGTTTCTTAATTCATCAGCTCCGGTTTGCAAGAGATCCAACTAAAATATTTAAAGTGTATACAAAATAAGTGGTTGGTTAGATGTTTGCTTGTTTGTACTTACCGCTTTGGGCACATCATTTTTACAGCGCTTTAAAGCCTCTACCACTACATCACGCTCATAACCCATTTCCACCAATGTACACACACTACGTGGATTAACCCAGTCTTTATCATTATTTTTACTGGCCAAATTCTTATGTACCTGACGTTCTTTTTTGGAATTTTTACGAGACTCTTTTAATTTCTCTTTTCTTTCGTGTATGAAATTTATGGCTTGCTCCACATTACCACTACACGAACGTAAGGCCAAACGAGCCTCAAATGGTTCATAGCCCATTTCTACTAAGGCCACCACTAGGGTATCATCTACTTTCAGAGAGCCCAGCTCCGTTTCGGCTGTTACAAATTTCTCGTATGCCTCGTTGCGCCGATTTTGATGGAAGAGTACCACACCTTGCAGCAGATGTAAACGCATTATTAAAGCCTTTTCGGGACAGGCATTGCCTTTGAGAGTTATCACACGTTGCAAGTTGTCGCCATACGAGCGGCGAAAGCTTTTCTCACATAACTCTAAGCGACGTTGGGCATCAGGTAACTGGGTAACATTCTGTGTTGTGGTAAAGAAACATATTTTGAAATTGTCTTAAACGTTTTTAGTGGATTTATGTTAAACGATTTTGATTTTTGGATATTTTTTTCGAACTGTTTTAATAAGCTTTATGTGTTAATGTGCCGCATAAAATTGTGTATTAGTAGGGTTAAATGCATGATAAATCTTGATTAAGCAAAATCATTAATGTAAAAATTAACATAAAAAGAAAATTCCTAATATACTTTATAAGTTGGCAAGTTAATATTCTAGAAAATACAAACGGATTGACACAATTATATACAGTGGTTGACAATACAATGAAGACCAAGAATTGGAGATTGTTGTAAAACTTAACAAGAGCTCGCGAATTCATTGGGAGCTACTCAAGCAGCAATTTCAAAACGTTTGCGAGCAGCAGGATTCATCCAAAAGCAGAGCAATTGGGTACCATACGAATTGAAGCCGAGAGACCTTGAGAGACGATTTTGTATGTCTGAAATGCGGTTTAAACGCTATAAAAGAAAGTGGTTTTTGCACAGAATCATTACTTGCGGTGAAAAATGGATCAATTACAATAAGGGGAAGCGTTCACCCAGCCAAATCGACACCAAAGTCAAATATCCATGACGATAAATTAATTTTCTGTATTTGGTGGGAGCAAAAGACTCCTATATATTATCTGAAATCTTACCAGACTCACAGGGAACCTGTACCGAACGCAACTGATTCGTTTGAATCGATGCGGCCAGAATGAAACCGTAATATTCCTATTAAAGTATGTATTTAGAATGAAGTGGTTGGGAAGTTTTGCTTCACCCGCTTTATAGACCAGACCGTGCCCCGTCCTACTACTATCTGTTTCGATCGATGTAGAACGCTCTGTCTGGGATACGCTTCACTTTGGAACAGAGTATTCGATATTGGATTGATTAGTTCTCGGCCTCAAATGATGAGCTGTTCTTTTGGCTCAGAATTCATATGTTGGCAGAAAGATGGGAAAAGGTCATATGTAACAATGGACAATACTTAAGTATAGCATCCATTGTGATACCATTTAGAAATATAACTAAGTGCGAACTAGATGTGTAGAGAAACTCCCAAATGTTGAGTTTTTAATTGAATATTTATCACAGATAGTTTTTTTTTTTAGTTTTCGCATATCTTGACTCTAGCCATTTTCACCAACTATTTAAAATACTTTATAAAGCGAAAAAAAAACTCACTGTATCTTGATTAAGCGAATGAATTAAGGCTCTTATGGTCGGTTTTGTAAAAGTATACAAATGTTAAAAGGTTGGAAATTAATATGGAAAAAAAATATAAACAGAATGAATAATAAACTTATACATACCATTACCACTAATAATGAAGGATACAAAATTATAAACATACAGTGCACTCGAGGTAACGTGAACTAATTAAAACCAAGGGAGTTCATGTTAGTGAAATTGTTCACGTTAGCGATTGTCGAATTTCATAGAAAAAATATAAAATTTTATAATATAAACCTGTTTTTTACACGCTTGAAGGTGAAATTCTTTTATTATTATTTTCATTATTAAAATATAAAACAAACATTATTGATTAAAATGCATTACAAAGCAAACGAGATAACGACATAAAATTACTCATTCGTTGCCATACAAAAAATATTAATTTAGAGGATACAAACACATTTTTAATATAAGGGAATTCCCTAAACATTAAAAATCGAAATTAATGTATATATTTCAGTGTTGTCTACTTGCTTAGAAAACAAATGCAGTGAAAAAAATTGTTCACGTTATAGAGCTTTCTGAGTTTGTTCACGTTAATGAGTAGTCAATGTAAACAAAAGCTTGTTCACGTTAGGCTGTGTTCACGTTACCGCGAGTGCACTGTATCTTAAATAATGCAAAATTATATGTTAAACAATGATTATAGTACTAAATAAAGCGCATTAAATCATAAATGAATGGGTTTTTCAGTGCAAATAATAAGTGGGCGAGTAAGATCGTTTACTAATTTAGTTTAAAAAAAAAATTAACATACCTTTAGGCACAAATAACACCAAACAATATCCAAATTAACTAAAGCATAGTTGTCTACCGCTTCCAAAAACTTTGAATTACAAGTAATAAATTTCTCATCGGCTTCCAGCAGCAACACCAAGGCTTCATCATAATGTTCACGTTTCATGGCAGCACGTGCTTTTTCATAATAACCCAAGGCCATTAAGAGAGCACGATTTTCGGCGGGTGGTAAAAACACAGGATTACCATCTTGATCTTCCATCTAAAAACACATAAACTCATATTAATTAACAAGATTTTGAACAAAATTATAAAAAAAAAAATTAAAATGCACCTCAAACAATTGACGACTTGAATCCACTATAGATTCCACATCCATTTTTATTTTACGTATACGATCGTACATGGCATCTTCTTGATTTTGTTCCACACCCCTATCCACTTCACTGATTATCACCATTAATTGTTGATTGTTTTTGATATTTTGTATTTCGAGAGATCTTTCGGGATCGATAATTTTACCAGCTGATATGCATTTAATACGACTGGGATCAATTATATCTAAAGATTTGGCCACGATTGATTGCAATTCACTGCCTAAAGCTTTAAGGGCACATTTCACTTCTATAATATTTTGTGTGCCCTGTTGATTGTTAATGCGTCGTACACTGAAAGTGGCCAGACCTGGAAAGAGAAAACAACATGTAGATAAACAAAGGGTAGAAACATGAAATCTGTATATTTTTTTAAAAAACTCTTACCCATTCCCTATTTATTATTATTATTTTTTTTTTTTGCGGTTTTTAACATTTTTATAAATACACCCACTAACCTGTCTCTGCAAATTCCTTACGAGAGGCCAGCTTTCGTAAAGCACCTTCCTGTAACTCTGTTAAGGCCAATTTACAATTGGATTTGGTCATGCCCAAATCCTGACTAAAATTACTGGACAATTTCTATAGAAATCGAAGACAGTTAACAAAATTCCTTCCAAACAACTCAATATAAATAAACCCACCTCAATTTCTTCCTCCACACAGCCAACTCCATCGTAATAGTATGGTTCCAGCCACAATTTAATGCCCAAAGATTGTAAACGTGCTCTTACTTGTATGATAATATTATCTATTTGGGACATCTTGTTTTGAATTTATCGATTTCTAGACTAATTTTCGTCGCTGCTCTATCTAAAACACCACTGGGAGAGATCGATCACTTTTCTTCTGCACTACTCTCACATTAATAGAATGACAAGCAATTTGTTATATTTATTTCACAATAATTATTTTTTCACTTGTATTCCTTTTCAATGTAGTATTTATTTTCTTGTTGCTTTTAAATTTCCTTTGTTTATATCGAGTTTTATTTATTTTTGTTTTTGCTGTTTTATTTTGACCACGTTGTTTCTACGTTGCACTTCATCTTCGTTGTGTGGTTTTCTCTGTTGTGTTGTGATGTTTTTTCTCTTTGTGTCTCTAACACGTAGTAATTGTTGTTGGATTTTGTATCAGCTGTTTTGCAGAAGTAAGGGGATTGTGAAGTTAACAAGCTATTGTTGATAATTATAATGAAACAAAAGTAAAAAGATACATAAAAATTAATTTATTTATAGGGTTATCCAACTAGCAAGAATTAAATACAAATAAATTAAGCATAACAGTAGGAACATATATGGTCCCTATGAGATTATGACATACTAACGCAATCGAATTAGAACGTATACGATTTAATACAGATGCACACAACAGGATCGAGTACAATCTTATTGGAATATGAAAAATGTTGGTATAAATTTTTGTATTTTAAAATTTGACAATTGGAAATCTATGAACTCTGATACATAATTTAAAATCTACAAGTCTTTGAAAATTACAAGTCCCTAAGAATTTATAGAAATTTTGTTTTGCGCAGCCAATTTTCGATTACTCAGAGAACAGTGGTATAGAAACGTTTTTTTTTTTAATAATTCGATATCTCGAGAACCATTTGAGATATTGTTACGCAATTTCACATGGTTGTAGCTTCGGTATTTTCAAGTTCAACTTCCTACCGTTAATAGGGGCCAGTGCATTGCCCCTCAAAGTTGGTCACCTCGGGTCTCACTGTTTTTTAAAAAATCTCCAAAAATCCATTTATGATCAGAATGAGCTGAAATTTAAAATATAAATAGTGCTTAAGAAGATCTACAAAAAATACGCTTACATGTTTAGGTTATCTCTATTAGCTGAAAAGATAATTAGGTTTATTAATTTAGTTTTCTGAATTTTGCTCGATCTTTTTATGGTCTTTAAGATGTGACGGACCTACGGAAGGTCGAATTTTTTTTCTAAAATATCACCTATATTGGTGATAAAATTCTAAATAAAATAAAAAAACTTGCTAACAGTTATCTTTTCCCTATAAAAAGTTAAATGCATCCAAAATTGGAACATGTAAAAAGTGCCATATTTTTGAATTTTTTTCCCAAAAAGGCCCATTTTTACTTTTGTAGAAAAAAAAACTTCTTCGGGAATATTTACAATTTTTATATGATCTGTAAAGAGGATTTAATGCAAACGCGTGTGAAGTAAATTTTGGCTCACTTAAGCAGACACAACACCCCCGAGATCTATCCAAACTTGGCCAATTTTTAACAAAAATTTCAGATGTAAGTAAAAAATTCTTTGTATATCCCTATAGGCTTCTTAAATATCTAAAAAGTTTGTTTACTATCACACGGTAAATAACGTCACAGTAGGAACTTTTCTAAAAAAAAAAAACTCAGTTTTTGGAACACATTTTCCCCGGTTTAGGAATTTCGGTATTTGAAAATATTATTTTCAAAATTTTTTAAATTTATTTAGATTTGATTAGCAAAACCAACAAATAAAACGTAAATTATTAAACAAATTTTATTACAGGTTTTTAATAAAAGAAAATATGCGTTTTGCATATAAGATCTCGATCCATTCAATGAATTAATACATTCTCTTCACTTGCAATTTGCATTAGAAACAATGAAATCGAAACATTACAAGTATTTGTTTATATTGTTTTGCAATACTTTTTAATCACTAATTTGCTGAGCTTAATAACAAAAAAAGCACACAAAACAGAACAAGTTTTGTCAATGTAAACAAAAAAAAATATAGACAATACCACAGAGTATATACTCTGTGACAATACTTTGGCGAAAAACAAAATAAAAACAAATTACCGGCAATAAATTAAAAGCGAACATGAAAAACAAAACAAAAAACAGCTGATATGGCAACTTTATTAGGATTTTGCGCAAAAACAGCAAATTGATAAATCCGCACAGTCTGCAAATGTTGGGGAACAACAACAGAAGACAGCAACAAAAACCATATGTTTGCAGATTTTTGTTGTTTCTATTCTTGGGACTGCTCAATCAGTTGCTTGATGGCGTTTGACAAAAGTGACGTGTGATTTTGTGAAATTACGGGGAATCGTAAGAGAAAGAAATTAGAATTTTTGAATAATTTAAGAAAAAAAAAATTATAAAATTAATGCGCAGTGTTAAGTAAAAGAAAACCACAAAGAATTACATAATTTTTGAAGCTTAACAAATTATTAAAAAGAAGTGTTTAATAAATGCAGAAAAAGTGGAGTGTTAAAACTTGAAAAAATTTAACCAAAGTTTGAAGGTCATTTGGTTGGTTGGTGAAATTAAAAAAATGCTTTAATTTCTTTGCGTTGGCGAGCTGTGAAAAAATCGATGAAAATTTTCAAACCTTAGTAGAATATTAAAATACATTTTTGATTTTGCAAACAATTATTTATGTTTTGTCTATCATTTTTTTGTGTTTTTCTGTGAATGTGTATGAACAACTCAATTAAATGCATTCATTACAAAATTGCTCAAATAAAATTTTACTAAAAACACCAATTACTAACCTTCAAAAACATCAAACAACCGAAAACAATAGCAGCCACAAGACTTGTCTGCTGCAGCAGTCACACCTCAAATTAGAGACCTCACCAGCAGCCCTGACACATTTACCAACTCCAACAAAGGCAAGCAAAGATAGTAAAGAAGACGTTGCTTACTGAAAATGTCGTACACTGAATTGGAATCAGGTTATCAGGATTTACGTCAACAATCCTCCCAACAAGCTGCTGCAGTTTCGTCGCAGTCTCATGCCACCGTTGTAGGAAACACCGGCGGCAGCGTTGATAGATCTCATCAACGGCCTGGATTTTTTGTTGGTCATGATGGCAATGTAATTTTCATTTCAACTAATTATAGACATTCATATGTATATTACTAATTTCTATTATGTAGTATTTGCATTATAGTTTGTGGTAATTTTGTGTAGTTTTATGTGTGATCCTCCTCACGATTTGCATGTGTAAATTTTCTGTGTCTATATAGAAAAATCAATAAGTCAGTATTTTTCCACAAAAATGGCCTTGAGTAAAATGTTTTGTAAATATTTTATGTATCCCTTGTAAACAGTTTTTTCTTGTATGCTGCGGCTGCTGTTTTTATATGGCAAATTTCAATGTCAAGTTTAGTTAAAGTTAAAATTATAAAGTAGGTATGTGTGACGAAAAGGAGCGTTGGAGCAGTAACGAAAGAAAAAATTTCTTCTAAAAGTAATTCGAAACAAAAGCTAAAAGCAAATGGCTTGGGAACAATTTCTCGAACATTGTTTCTAAATTATAAACATTTAGATTTGTTTAAACAAAAAAAAAAAAATCTGAAATCAATTGAGCGTCTAAACTGAAAAGAAAATTAATTTATATATTGAGGAAATTTCATGAATTAAAAAAAATAATAGTGTTATAAAATTGTTTATTTAAGATCAAATCAACTTTTTCGAATTTTTTTTTTTTTTTTGTGGAAGGAACTTATCTTTGCAGATTTGTTGTTTTAAATCAGCAATTATATTTTTGTTCGGTTTCTAAGTAGTATTTCAATAGTAGTTGTTGACACTTGGTATATGTACTTAAATGTATTGCCGTCTATAGAAAATGCTGTTATACAAACAAATTTTCTATAGAAAATCACTAACAGGATGCACTAAGTAAGGTGAAATCAACAACACAGCTGATTTTTATTTATCTATTTTGAAAATGCTTGCTTTTTGTCAAACTGAATTTATTTTGAAAAAATAATACATTTTATTTTCAAAGAAAAAAATTTTTAAATCAAAAAACATGAATGAAAATGTGAATAAAAAGATTTGATATAATGAAATTTGGATAAAGCATTATTAAACCGTTGTTCTTTTTCAAATGTAATTTAAATTCAACTGCCGTTTTTAGTTAATATGCCAAAATAAAATTTGTTTATTTTTTATTTGATAAATTCAATTTTGACAAAACCTATGCTCTTGTCAGTAAGAAATATTATGTTTGTTGTGTTTGTTGTCGAAACGCTCTCACCTTACTTATTACATCATGATCACTAATACACAATATTCTATACACAAAGTTATCGATGGAAAAATGTTTATACTCAAAATTGTATATGGCATAACTGTTATAATGAAACATACAGAGAGCCTCAAATTATTTGATTTTTTTTTAAGATAATGAAAATTCTGATATGTATCCATCGATTGCAATTTAAAAGTCTCGGTTTGTTGGAGATCTGGATGAATAGGTTCGGTTCTGAAAAAAAGTTTTAAGTCGGACTATAATGATTTTCATGATCTCAAAAAAATCAGAAAATTTACTGGTGTTTACTCACTTTTGAGGATCTCTGTATCTATCGAAATATATAATATCCATAGAAAAGCTATATAATGACAATTGTCTAAAGAAAAATCTGTTATACACAAAATTTTGGTTTAAAAAAAATGGTTATAATCAAATTTTATGTTGGAATAACTGTTAAATAGAAAAAATTCTGTAGAAATACAGAATATACACGTAATTTTCCATATAAAAAATTGTATATGTAAAAACTGTTATACAGAAAAATTTATTTAGAATGAATTGTTATACAGTAAATTTTCCATTCCAAAACTATTATGTTAACAATTTTCAATAGATAAAAACTGATGAATAAAATGTATATTGAATTAACAGTTATACAGAAAAATGTCTGAAAAAAAAACGGATAGATAAAACTGTTATACACAAAATTTTAGATTAAAAAATGTATATTGAATTAACTGTTATACAGAAAAATTTTCATAGAAAAAAAGGATACAAACATTTTCTTAGAAAATACTTTAACTTTTCTTGAAATCCCGCCATTGTAGCCGTCAAATGCCTTCAGCTACTTATAAGTCATATTATGACTCTCTTCTAGTGGTGAGAAAGTATCGAGTATTTCGGTCCTCAGTACACAATACTGTCTATATTTCCTGGTACTCAATGCCAAAAAGGAACTAATCGATACTTTCAGAATTGTATTTTTCACTTTAATAAGAAAAAAAACTTGAATATTTGTCAGTGAAAATCTGCAAATATGTTTTTGAAATAAAAATTTTGTAATGCTAAATTCAGTTTTTAAAAGTATTGAATAGTATCGAATACCCAACAAAAATGTATTGAGTATAGTATTGAGTACTCAAATGTATCGACATTTTACAAAACTACTTTCGTATTTTCTATATGGCGAAATAAAATAAAACCGAAAGATAGAACGATTAACACGACATGAACGAACAAGCTTATATCGAACAAAAAACCTTTCTTTGGAATTTGTATATATTATATATAAAATAAGAAAATAGTTTTTTTTTTTTTTTTTTGTAAAAATCGTAGTTTTTATACTGAATAGTATATGCAAGTTTTTCATTCTGTTTTGTAATTACTACTTTTTTCATTTGTATACATATCGTTGATCTCATGTATAGAGTAACTAACTCAAATAATTTGAAATTTACAGGAGAATGTAAAAACATAATAGAAAGGTAAAATCTTTTGTCAGTTGTTCGTATTTTCGAAGAGAAGGTTTTTATTTTATTCCTCCGGAAAAGTCGAAAAATTTTAAAAATCGAAAATCGAGTTTTACTCTAAAGTTTGTCTGAAGAATTAAAATTGGGGCGATGCGAAGTTCGCCGGGTCCGCTAGTTGTGATTTATATTTTGTGATAAAAAAAATAAATCACATTTTCATTGTTTGGTATAATCTTTCTTATGTTTAGTTGTTTTTTAATTCTTTGGTGAGAGACAATTTCAATTGTGGTAGATCATTATAACTGTTACCATTATTTCTCTTGTATTTATCCACAATAACATATTTTTGTTAATTTTTAACAAATTATAGAAAGAATATGATGAATACGATATGTTTTTTTTAACAATTTATGATTTTTTTAAATATTTTTAATTTTTAAAAAATGCAGTTTTGCTAAAATAGAATTTTTTTAAATTTTTGGTAAAATTTGAGATATTTTTGAAAATGTTAGATTTTTTTATCTTTAGATTTTTTAATATAAAACAAAAAACTATTTTTAAATGGTTAAGGCTGTGAATTTATTATTGAAATTGAATGAATTATGTATCTTTCTAGATAACGGAGTCGATGTATTCATATCCGTCTGTCTGTTGAAATAAACTTTCAGAGTCCTCAGAAAACTTACATACATTATTGATACATCTATATAATGTGTATAGTCCTGGTTCGGTTGCTATTTAAATTTGAAAAAATCGTTCCACAAATGGCTGAGATATAAGAAAAAACCACGACTTGATTTTTTACTTATTTTTAATCTATATCTGGATTACATTGACAATATGGATATCTAATGATAGACATTTCAAAGACCTTTCCCACGAAGTATATAAGACTTTAGAATATGGACCGACATTTGGTCAAAACTAGGAAAAATATTTTTTAAACCGTTTTTTTTTAACATTTTTTTTTTTCTAAAAAAAATATTTTTTTTCATATTTTTTTTTTTTTTTTTGAAGATTTTTTTTATCAAGAAATTTATTTCACCCAAACATTTTTAATTTTTTGTCGCCAAAAATATTGCTGTTGATATGATCGATCTTTCCAAAGTGGTATATAACGCCATAGAAATTCAGACTGACAATGGGTCAAAATCTGTAAAAATAGTTTTTTAAACCCGATTTTTTTTTAACCATAAATTGTTTCAATCTTTATCTAAAGTATACTTTGGTGAAGGGTATAAAAGTTTCGGCACAGACGAATTTAGCTCTATTTCTTGTTTTTTTTTTTGTATTTTTGTTAAAAATGAACAAAACTAATCGACTTTTTTTAATTTTATAAATTCTAATTGGATTTTGTTTATAATTGTGTTTTACAATTCTCCTTTAAGTTCATTCCAAATTTCACCATTCTTCATCAATAGACGTTTACGAAATTTATTACACTTTTCTTAAAATAAATTACGAATTTAAGGTATATTTTCAATAAAAATTAGTAATCTACAAACTCTTGTACTCTTATTAGAAAATTTAGCTAATTTTAAGCTGTTCGATTTCTTTTTTCACGTGATTTGCTTGTTTTTAAAACGTTTTAAAAAACTAACTCAGCTGCAGCATATTTTAAAAAAGAAAAGACATCATTTATCGCTACACACCACCCCTTTTTATAAAGAAACTAGTGACATCCAATAAATATCGTTTTTTTGTTTGTTTCATTAAAAAAAAAAAAACTGCATTTTGTTGCAAATAACCGAATTCTACAGCTGCTGACCTATAAAGACATTTGCATACTTATTGCTAAATTTGTAATTAAAATCTATTTTTATGTCTAGTCATTTTATTTTTTGTTCAACCAAAAAAATAAACAAGAAAAAAAAAACTAAAAACAAATATTTGATAAATTGCCAAATATAATTATAATTAAACGGAACACTAGTACTCAACAACCGAAAAGGTTGAAGCATTACAACAAATCCCGGTAGTAGTAATAATGGGCAATCGTTTTGAAAAGTTGGTGTCTGCTGGTGGTGATGACAACTGGTCTCGCCATGGCAAGAAGTGCAATTCCCACAAGTACTGTCATCATAATCACATGCAATGTCAAGTGTGTAGAAAACATCAACAGCAGTGTCATACTTGTAGTACATACAGTGGGGCTGAAAATGCTTTAGCTCTACTGCATGTAAGTTCTACGCCAAATTTGGGGGGTGGGTATAATGATGAGTTTACTTACACATACATATATGTAGGTTTTTACATATTTATACATACTTTTCTTTTTTTCTTTACATATTTCTTATTTTACTACTTTCTATGGATACTACTACCTCTACCTACTACATATTTTAGAATCAACTTTGCCTACTGCACCCCCTTTGGATTTACGTTCTTCCTCATTTTCTTATGGGGTGGGTGTCTATATATACTTTCTATTGTCTTTTGCTTATGCTTTTTTTCAGTTTGATTGTTTAATTTGTATATTATTTGTTGTCTGTGGCAATTCTTTTTATTTTTTTGCTCTTTCCGGCCCGGTTAAATATTTGTTTATTTTATTATTGCATTAAACTAACAATTATTATATTGTTTATTTTCTTTTTATTATTTTATTATTTTTTTTGTTTTGTTTATTAATTAAATTTTGCCATTTGTGTAGGTTTAAGAGCATGTCAAATATGTTTATGTACGTAGAAAGATTAAAGGTCTTATCGAATACAAATGTTGATGTTGTAAAATAAAGCAACAGTAAAGAGCAAATGTGTAGTAACTTTGAATATTGAATACAAATAATACATACATTCAGATATTTAATGGAAATCGCTTTTGAAAATGAAACGATTTGAAGACGAAAAATGAAGTGATGTATTTCCATTTTATTTATTATTTAAAATTTAATCTTGTTACTTTTGAAATGTAAACATAATTCGAATCATATTTCTTACCTAAATTCGTTTAACTTATTTGCTGTTTGTCTCCTGGGCTTTGTTTTGATAGAAAAGAAGAATATAGTAAAGAGAAATAAAACGACCGAAATTAAGTCTCATGACATGTCTGATTATGTGTTAGAAATTGATTTAAAGCACAAAATATTTTAAAATCGACAAAACTGTGATATGATGATATTCAGTTTTGTATGATATGATATTTTTATACAATACACCACTATATATTGGTTTAGTGCAGATCTTTGTAATAACACCCACAGATTGTTATTAATTATAAATTATACTTAATTATATTATTTATTTTTAATGAAGTTTAAGGTTGGGACACAAACTAATGATAAATACGAGATGTAAATTGCGCAGCCGTTTAAAAGAGAGAGATTTTTTAAATCTATGTACGCCTCGCAGGCGTAGATTAGGCTTTTAGGGTTAAAATTTATATTTTTGAAATTTTAACATGAAAATAAATTTATTCCAGTATTTGATTAATCGAAAATAATTGATTGAATCATTTTTTATTCGAAACTAAAAAATTTCATTCATTCATATAAAAAAGTATATTTTTTCTTCGATTATTCGAATAATTTTTATTCGAATGACAAAACTACTTGGGTCCCTTAATATCGGTTTCCTTGTGATACCTGGAAAGAAAGGTTCAAGTTTAGGAACAACGAATAAATCATATAAGTCCTAACCAAACCATTCAATCGCACGAAGAAAGGAATTTATCCTACTAAGGTAACCAAATGTCCCTATTCTCAGATCTGCTAATTTTATTCGAAATAATTTTTTATTCGAAACTAAAAAATGTCATTCATTCCAATAAAATTTTTTTTTTTTTCGATTATTCGAACCATTTTTATTCGAATGACAAACCTACTTGGGTCACTTAACATCGGTTCCATTGTGATACCTTTAAAGAAGCGTTAATCTTAGGAATAGCGAATAAACCATATTAAGTCCTTAACCAAACCATTCAGTAGCACGTACGAATGAATTTATCCTACTAAGGCAATCCA
This sequence comes from Calliphora vomitoria, assembly GCA_942486065.2. NCBI lineage: Eukaryota > Metazoa > Arthropoda > Insecta > Diptera > Calliphoridae > Calliphora > Calliphora vomitoria. Next base: position 63,832,974 of record OW818032.2, on the reverse strand, counting down.
ATGTTCGGATTCTCAGATCTGCTAGGACTGGACTGTGGCAGAAACGATATCATGACAACTTCATAAAATGGTAGAATCAATCTCCTGACATGGAATACGAACAAGCCATCCGAATGTCCAGTCACAAAGTATACTGATGTGACAATTTTGTCCTTTCCAAATAGGCAATCTGTCGCGTTAGCAAAAATATAAATAAAAGGCAGTTCTTAAAGAAAGCGAGAAATATAAATTTTATTTATCTTCTGTCTCCTAACAGCTCTGTATACTTTAGATTCCGCATCTAAACCCGCGGAATGTTTGACCATATTGACCTTGCCGCCCTACAAGTAGTCTCTGTGGACCATATTGTCTGTGTATACGACTACGTCTCGTCAGAATCATATTTCAGTGCAGCCTGGCTGTCAGTATAGATTCGTTTTTCAGAAAAAATCATACCCAAACCCGCATGGGAAAAGAAAAAGAAGACGAAAAATTGTGTTATGGATTTGAATTCGATGTTGAACGTCCCTTAAATAGCCAACCTATTTCCCTGATAAAACCTAGTATGTTATTCAGTTTACAGTTAGCAACATTACCGAGTTCATCCAGAAATCTATTTCCTAGCCATTTAAATCTATGACCCTGTAGACTAGGGCAGTTGCACATAATATGTTCTACTGTCTCCAGCTCCTCCACATCTCCACACACCCAATTGAGCAATGATAGGTTGTCACTCCTTCTAGAATCCAGAGACTATACCTATCCAACTCAATCAGTGTGTTGGTGGCATTTGCATTAAGTTTTGGCAAAAAGGCCCTGGACACTTTGCAATCCGTCCTACTGTTCCAGGATTGGTAGTGACATACAGGAGGTTTTACCCTCCGTTCCCTAGTACCATGGTCTAAATCAGAACCAAGTCTGGCCAGTTCATCTGCTACCTTATATTCCTGTATATCACAGTGACCCGGTCTCCTACGGTCTTCCACTAAGCTGGAATGTATTAAATGACATTCCAGAGCCTTAAGTGCCGCCTGACAGTCCACGTATATAGTCATTACAGACCCCTCATTGACGTGTGCCTTTGTCAACTCTGTGGCTTTCCAGATCGCGAAGATCTCTGCCTGGAAGACACTGCACTAGTTAGAGAGTTTATATGAACGTTTGATATCCTTGTCGACCAGATAAACCCCTGCCCCTGTACCAAAGTCCATCTTGGATCCGTCAGTGAAAACTGCACCCCCATCGAACAGTCGATCGGATACAACCCAGTTATCCCTACTGGCGAACTCTACTGGAGGTGAGGCACCGAGGTTGAAAGTCACGACCCTATGATCAGAAATTTCAGATGGAATGATGTGACCGATAAGACCTGCCTCATATTAACAACATATTAGTACACGTATTATCCATGTTCTCTTTGTGCCGGCCATTGTCTTTGAGGGTTTCGACTAGTTTATGTGAGAATTGTATTGGTACACTCTCTGATAGCATAACGAGCCTTATTGTGACTACATATGGCGATCTTTCTATTCACAATGGTAACACTGTTCTCTGTTCTCATGCTTCATTTACAAGGAGAGTTCAAGGTGATCTAGTTGAACAAAAAAAAAAAAATGATTTTAAAACCTATTGTTAGGCCAGTGACTTTTGAATCCATTTTGCATGTTTCTTAATATTTGCAATTATTTTTTTTATTATTCTAAAATCATTGATAATATATTTTTTCTCATTCACTGTTCTGTAAATATTAATCTTGTTAAATTTGTTTTGTATTCTGTTCTTTTTTTTTTTTTTTTTTTTTTTTGTTGTCACTTATGAATGCTTATCTGGCTCTGACTGTAGCTTTTGGGCGCTTGTTGTTAATTTAGCTCATTAATTAATCGGTAGCAGCATGTTAACAAAAATTCGTGTGATAAACTAGTTTTGTAGGCCTGAAATTCATTCATTTGTATTCTGGTGCTAGTGGTATCAACAGGTGTTTTTTACGCTTTCTTTTTATTTTTTGTTTCAATGCACGAACATAACAATTAAACAACAAAAACTATATATATATTTAGAATTATTATTGAAATCTCCACGCAGTGTGAGCAGCAGTAACGACAAATGTTTTATCAAGTGAGTTAAAACAGCAAACAAACAGAAAAAGTTTCTAAAAAAAAAAATAATGAAAAAATCAATTTAATGAAAGGAAATTTACTCTGTTTACTTTCATAACAATTGATTTAGATTTCTCATTACGATTTGGTGTGTATTAAGTGAAATTTTTAATCATGCGGTGTTAAAGGATATTGAAAGCGTAATCAAAGTCGATTGTTATTTTGTGATAAAAGTGTGTTTGAAAGTAGTTAATCTTGAAAGATTTATATTTGAAATTATGTGTATAAGTACATATTTAAACATAGCCAAGAAAGTTTAACAATAATTAAATATTGTGTCGTTTTCATAGTTATTAAAAATGCTAATCTTATACCCAATTTTTAGCAAATATTTTCACTAATAATTTTTGATATAAAGTTCTTCTCTCCAAAGATACTTTTGAACTATTTACTTTGTATTCTGTTTTTCAATTCTTCATTCTTGAGGCAAATAAGCTTTTCAATGCTTAGTGCCTCCAATGCCTAATTGAAATGAACGCTAAAATTGCTAGAAATCCAATAAATTATGTATTTGGTATAAAATGTGAAAATACTCGTATGTGTAACGTAAAGAAACAAAATCTTCTATCACTTATCCGCCATGGAGCATGGGTTACACAGATTTAGTTATTTTTCAATTTCAGTAATGCTTTAATCTAGTATTTCCTACAGTTGAGTTTTAATTTAAGTTTCAGTTCTAGTTCAGTTCAGTTTTAGTTCAGTTCTAGTTCAGTTCTAGTTCAGTTCTAGTTCAGTTCCATTTACTGTTGCTCATATGTTCCCATATTATTTATAATTCGTAAATATTCGCATAAGACATAGAGTATGCGAATAATTCACATATACAAATGCAAATCCTCCTTCATAGTATCTAATATAGTAAACCATCCCAGCAGTTCTAGGAGATAGTCCCGAACTAGTGATTTTACCCATCATTTAGGGTGGGAACTAGTTACTTCAACAGCTACGTGACTAGTTATTTTAACACGTGCTTGTCCTAAGCAGGGGGTCAATTGACCCTTATTGACGACAATGAGACTGTCTAATAGCTGGTCCTAAGTAATCAACGCATTTGATTTACATTCTGGTTAACAAACGTCAGTTACATTACTAGCTACCTAAGTGGTAACTTGATCAGCTACATAACTAGTTATTTTAACATGTACGAGTGCTAATTGACCTCATATAGTCAGCTAAAAGACAATATCATAGGCAGTCCAATAAACGATAGCTTGTAAACAAACCTTTCTCCGACAACTCTCCAATGGATTGCTTCTGGTGGGTTAAATAACTAATTTCTAAAGTGCAGTACAAAATAAACTTTTAAAGTGACTTCAGTATAGGTTACTAAGAGACACTAAAGTGACTATTGACTGCATGCTATGTTACATGGGATATCAGTATCTTAAGCAAAAATAAAAATGAACTGTATGAGAATTATATCAACACAATTTGTATAAAACCAGTTTGAACGAATTATCACAAAACACTTTTAAAGTGATTACACTCCAGATTACTTAGAGACACTTAGGTGACAATTGTCTTCACGCTAGATTACCTGGGATGTATAAAGTAACCAATTGTCTTATCTCTGCACTACAAAGAGCACATACGTGTCAAATGACCAAAAAAAAAATAAATTGAAGTCAGCCAAGTGATATGACGATTACTGTCTATAAGGGATTCATTGACTACATGCTTAACTGCTGGGATATGTCAATACTCAAAATCAAATTCATGTAACCTATTCTAATTTAGTTTTATTTCAAACAATGCTCAAATATTATTTTATTAAAAAAATTCCGTTTCATTGCATTTCCCTAAAGTTGTTTATGTTTATTTTCTCATTAGATAAAATTTGTTTAAACAATTATAGACTCTTATTAGTACCGCATTTCTCTCTTATTTTTTAGTAATTTTACGAGGACAGGTGTTATTTGTATACAAATGACGTATTTTAATGCTCTGTATGATAATTTAATTTAGATAAATTTCAATATTTGATAACAATACTTAACGAAAGTCTCACGATTTAAATATTGTTTTTATTATTTATGTTAATAACAATTATTTTAACCCAAAATAATATGTAACTCAATTTCTGTTTACTGCTCTATAATTTGTAATTTCGTCGAACTCTTTTTGCTCAATCTTGCTCATTTTATTTCAAATGCTCTCCTTTTCTCTCTCACTACAAAAGTGTCTTTGTTATAATTGCTTTTGTACTATATTTTTATGAGTAAATATTATATGAAAATTATTTAAAATAATATTTAACATTTTGTTTTGTTTTTTGCTAGACAAAGAGATGCAATATACGTTAAATTTAGTTTTCATATAAGGTCTTCTTCTTTTTGCATTTTGAATGGAGGGTTGAGTAGAGCAAGAGTATTTCACTCGAATATCAGTTGTGTTTTGTAAGCGAACTTGGAATACGGTGTGAAAAAAAAACACTTGAGCGGTCGGAATTAAATAACTTAAAGTCATAAAAAAACGAATTATAATTTTCAAGTGTTTTATTGTTTAATAAAATTATTGTTATTGTGTTGCTAAGAAAATTATAATTAATATTTATTGAAAAGTAAATAAAAAAAGACAAGCATAATGGAATGGACTTGGTTGAGAGATTGGTGGCGTTTAAAAAAGTATCGTTGTGAGCATCGCAGGCGGAAACTAAAACATTTATCACACTTGAATCACAGCGATAGTAATGATGATGATAATCCCACATCAACAAGTCATCATTATCACCATCAACATCATCATCAGCACAATCAATTTAATAATAAAAATCAAAGTTGTAGTGATTTCGATGAAGATGATATTGAAAAATTTATAAGTGATGATGATGAACTCCTACAGAAACGCATAAGACGTCATCGAAGACGTCTTAAGCTCAAACGTTTGACCACAATTGAAAGTGAGAATAATGAAAATAACGATGACGTAGATAAGTGTAAACACAATAATGAGGTGGGAGGGGTTGGTGATGTTGGTAATGGTGATAACAGTGTTAATGATCATGACCAAGCCAATGATAGCGATGACTACTACGATGACGATGATGAAGTCGATGACTTTTGCTTTTGTGATGAATGCTTAAATGTAGGTCTTTATCAAATTGTTGTGTTCTGTTTTTTTTTTTCTATCTATATATCTACATTTTTAATTTGTAATTATTTTTCGCTGATGGCAATTGTTTTGTCTATTTATTCTTAACATTGACATTTTCCGTTCTTTTGTCAATATTTCGCATCTACATAAGTTATATAGTATAAATTGTAATTGAGCAAAAACAAAAAAAAGCAAAAACGTATTAGGTATTTGGTTTTAATTTTATTTCGTTGTTGTTCAAACAGTATTCATTCGTATAGATTATTTCGTTTAGAGCTTCATATTCATTTAAAATTATCTAAACATATTTGCCGCCAACAAAATTTTTAATTACTCGTATAAATAGCTGCAAGTGTTACATTATAAATTTTAATTTTTTTTTTTTGCGTTTATGTATATTTTAGAGCAATTAAAATAAAAAATAAACTTACGTAGTTTTCCTCTAGGTATTAAACAAAGTATTAACAAAACAAAACAAAGTTATCTATTTTTTTTGTGTATTTCGCGCAAACAATTTATTTAGTATTTCTCCTCATGATAAGGAACTTCCTATACAGGGTCATAAATCTTGCTAAAATTACACAAAACAGGTGATTTTCACATTATTTGACGGTGATAAATTGTAATTTGATTTATCGTTTGTCAAAATTATGATAAATTGTGAATATCGATCGATACTGTCTGTCCTTATAATAAAGATTAACGAAGTAGTTGAAATGTATTGGAAAAGCAAGTAATTTGTTCATATTTCGTTTATTTACTTTATGATACCAACAGCCTCATAAATCTTTTAATAATTTTATCTCCTCTAGTGTTTTGTTAATTTTAATGTTAAATACTTAACCGTTGCTTGTCGTTTTATTAAAAACTGGAATCTTGTATAAAGTGTGAAATAAGCTACAGTCACTGTACTTTTAAAAACATTGGAAATTAATTAACATAATAATTAAGTATACAGAAGAAAACATGTTTTTGTTATTAATATTTTAAAAAAGAAATTACTATTTTTAGCAAATTTAAAGAAAGAGCATAAAGTTCTGTTTCGATTCAGTTTCAGTTCAGTTTCAGTTCAGTTTCAGATCAGTTTCAGTTCAGTTTCAGTTCAGTTTCAGTTCAGTTTCAGTTCAGTTTCAGTTCAGTTTCAGTTCAGTTTCAGTTCAGTTTCAGTTCAGTTTCAGTTCAGTTTCAGTTCAGTTTCAGTTCAGTTCAGTTTCAGTTCAGTTTCAGTTCAGTTTCAGTTCAGTTTCAGTTCAGTTTCAGTTCAGTTTCAGTTCAGTTTCAGTTCAGTTTCAGTTCAGTTTCAGTTCAGTTCTGTTCAGTTCAGTTCAGTTTCAGTTCAGTTTCAGTTCAGTTTCAGTTCAGTTTCAGTTCAGTTTCAGTTCAGTTTCAGTTCAGTTTCAGTTCAGTTTCAGTTCAGTTTCAGTTCAGTTTCAGTTCAGTTTCAGTTCAGTTTCAGTTCAGTTTCAGTTCAGTTTCAGTTCAGTTCAGTTTCAGTTCAGTTTCAGTTCAGTTTCAGTTCAGTTTCAGTTCAGTTTCAGTTCAGTTTCAGTTCAGTTTCAGTTCAGTTCAGTTTCAGTTCAGTTTCAGTTCAGTTTTAGTTCAGTTTAAGTTCAGTTTCAGTTCAATTTCAGCTCAATTTCAGTTCAGTTTCAATTCAGTTTCAGTTCAGTTTTAGTTCAGTTTCAGTTCGTCTATAGAACAGGGAAAGGCAAATAATGGGCGCCGCGTTTTTCATTTACTTTTCTCTTACGTACGTGTACACGCATTGCAGTGAAATAAAAAACTTTAAGCAGTCTAGCTTGAGCATTCAAACAAGCAGGTGTATCGGACAATTTAAGAATCAGCGTTGCCAGAGAAGAAAAGTTGCCCCAACTGTTTAAGATGTATGATGAACAATATGAGATTTTACATTCTTAATTGGGGAAAAGAGACGAAAGTTTACTGGCAACACTGATTCGTGGTGAGTGTGGATAGAGCGTATAACTAATACAATCGTAAAATGTAATAGTATAGGTTGCCTTTCCCTGCTATAGAACATCCAACTTGGTCCTGGATTGCCGCGCATCTCTTAACGAGATGGCGAGACATTCCACACTTGGACTATAGTCAATACCAAGGTATCATATCATGGATACTCTGGTAAAGAGGGAAACTTCCCTCTTAGAAGCAGAAATTTGTCGATTTGACAGAATACCGCTAGCATGCGATTCTAGTTGGACTCTGTAGGACGTCAAGAGTTACAGAATATAATATAATTGATATGACCTGTTCAGCTGCGGAATCGAGTAGCTGTGATTACTGGTAATTTCTTATTCGGGTTACACGCCAGGAAATTTAACCTACCATTTCATTATTTCTGTAGAAGTTGTCATAACAAGGAGGAGGAGAAGATGGTTGATCACCTTCTCTACCACTGTCCGTCCCTCGCGGATTTGTGATTCGGACGTTAGACTGCCACTTTTTGTACGACCTGACGAATAGATACCAGAAGGATAAATCCCTTCGTTCGAGCTACTAAATGCCTTGGTTAAGGATTCAATGCACTTGATAGGTGTACTTTTTGCACTAATAACCTCAAGCCTTTCTCTCCAGGTATTACAATGAACCGATTATGATGGACCCATGTGTGTCACTATTTTATAGGACATCCTGTTTAACCTAACTTCACAATGGACAGTTAATGTACCATAATGGGAATAAACGGCATTTTATTCTAAAATAATGAACAAAAAAAAAAAAATTGCACTGCGCTGTTTGGAGCAGGAATATAATCAGGATAGAAAAGGGTAAACTGCGGTAAATATTTTGGTACTTTTTAGAGATTCTACAAAAATATGAAGAATTTATGAAATATGAAGAATTTATCTCCACAAAGTGTAATAAATGCACCAAAGGAAGCAAATGGGGCTAATGTTATTTAATCGTGTACATTAGTGCTCCTAGGAACATAAATTTGAGCAGGTATGAAGTGAGAACGCACTAAATGGTACTTCTTCCTTTTTTCAATGGGACTTTTTTAATTTGTTGTTCCTTTGGATTATTTGTCTTCTATACTAATCAATCTAAAATCATATTAGATATAAACGAGGGAGAAATGGGACTTAATACTTAGTACTTTTTCATTCTTTCAATGGTACGTTTTGAATTCACTATCATGGATATATAAAATAAGATAAATACGATAGTATCTCATTCTAGTGGTATCATTTTGAATTTCATTATTCATGAACATAGAAACGTGAAATAGGACATAAATTATGCCGATTAAGTGAGAATCCAAACATTTTTATTTCTGATATTCTGGAAAATCTGTTTTATACTTTTACATGCTAAATTATGCAACGAAACTATGATTTTTTAAGTACTTGAACACAGATTACACAGATATGAAACAAATGACAGTTCTCAAAAAATAATATCAAAACGTATGGTTATTTTGACGATCTACAATCACTTCTCAATGGTGGTGATTTGAAGAGCGAGAGAAAAATATAATTTTATATATGTCTCTCTTTCCAAACCACAACCATTTTGACATTTTCTTTTGTTTGTTATATATTGCCATATTACTGGAACCAGCTGATTCATATCTGTGTAATCTGTGTACTTTATTATAAAAAAACACTATTTTATGGCTGCTTTTTGACTCTGGCTATGCTGAATATTGTCAATTAAAAGCAATATAAATTTTGTATTTTTTTATCCTAATTACCCAAAATTTTTTGTAATGCTTGTAATTTATTAAAAGAAAATAAAATAAACAAAATTAAAAGTCCATTTAACAATAACTGAACATTACCTTTTATGCTCTACAGGGCGACACAGATTTCTGTGAGAGTAATGACGGCATGGATTCGGATGCTAGTACCTCCTCAAATCCTGGCAAACAGGTGGTGGTGGGCATATGTGCCATGGCAAAGAAGACACAATCGAAACCCATGAAGGAAATTCTAACACGTTTGCAGGACTTTGAATTTATTAAAATGGTTATATTCGAGGAGGATGTTATATTAAAGGTAAGTTTTCTTAAAGAAATAAAAATGTCCCTTATCAATTTTAAATGAAAAATTTCTTTAAAGGAACCCGTTGAAAATTGGCCTATATGCGACTGTTTAGTGTCCTTTCACTCTAAGGGCTTTCCTTTGGAAAAGGCCATACAATATGCTCAGCAGCGCAAGCCGTATGTTCTTAACAATCTTCATATGCAATATGATATTCAGGATCGTCGTAGAGTCTATGCAATTTTGGAAAAGGAAGGCATTGAAATACCACGTTATGCGGTATTGGATCGTGATTCACCAGATCCTAAACGTTAGTATTTTACTTTGCAATGCTATGTATATGTATATAAATTATAAAAATTTTATTATTTAACAAATGTTATTTTTTATAATCTTAGAACATGAACTTATTGAATCGGAGGATCATGTTGAAGTTAATGGCATTATATTTAATAAACCTTTTGTGGAGAAACCGGTATCGGCTGAAGATCATAATATCTATATATACTATCCCACATCGGCTGGGGGTGGTAGCCAGCGTTTATTTAGAAAGGTATTATATGTGTTCGGATTTATTTTTAATTATCCATTGAATAATTTATAAAGTTGTAGTTTGAATTAAACCAATTAATTCATATGTCTTATATCTTTTTTCAGATTGGCAGCCGCAGCAGTGTTTATTCACCCGAATCTCGTGTCCGTAAAACGGGTTCATTTATTTACGAAGATTTCATGCCCACTGATGGTATGTAGAATTTTGTTTACTCTATATAAAAATCATTTTGTGTTTTTGTTTCTCTTACCAATATTTTTTTAGCCACTTTGATAAACCAAAAAAATGCAAAAATGTTCCTAAACTATTTGATATATATTTTATTTTGATAACAGCCTTTTTTCTAAATATTTTATTTTTTTTTTTTTTTGGTTTTTGACAATGTTTTTGTAAGTTTTTTTTTTTTTTTTTTAAATTTTTACACTTAGTTTTCTATTAGTAATAATTTCTAGCTGTTGGTTTTATTTAGCTACTAGTACGGCCGTTCTAATTCTAAATGTTTGCTACGTTTTTTTGTTTGTGTTAATTTTGTTAAAATTACTAAAATTGTTTTTAACCTGCTTTAACACATTCCAGGCCAATATAAATGAGTTGTATACAATTGAGCTATTAGCTAAAAATGAGTCACATCAACCACATCGCTAAAAGAGTCACATCAATGTCACTAAAAAAAATATATTGTTTTATTATTCATTTAATTATAATTCGTTTTATTTTGAATTTAAGTTATTCTTTTTCTGTGTGTGTTTTAATTTAGTTTAAAGGGTATTTGAAAAATCCAATGGATATTGTTTGAATTGGTTTCTTAAATGCTAATATTGATTGGTATTTCCCCGGAGCGTATGTAATAGCAATAATTTGGTCAAATTTGCTATAGAGAGTTACTTTTTTATATTAAGGCAAATAAATATTCGTTTTTAAATGTCTGTTGATAATTATTTCATTAAGATTTAGCTGTTTTAAGAATATGCTATAGAGTCTAAAAAATTTCAAATCAAAAAATACAAATCAATCAAAATTGTAGCTTGTAGGGAATTCTAAAAATAATACGCGTAGCACCAAAATTTGGGAGTGTTTCGATAAGTATATATGAATGGAATGATTCCTATAACAAAATTACCGTTTAACCAATCAACCATTGAACAACGCCCTTTTCGTTACAATTGTTTACTGATGTTTTCTTAGTATAATCCGAATTGCTCAATATGTTACGATTGAATTTTAAACGCAGTTTATAAACAACAAAAAGGACGGTTTTTTAAGGCGTGAAAAATGGTGTTGTAGGTTTTTTTTGAAAAAAAAAAACACAGTGTATCAGAGAAGATCTTTCTAGTGACACTCTAAAAACCAATTTAGAATACAAAAATGTGCGAATATTGGAACCTTTATAAAAGAAAATTTTAAATATTTAAAAAAAAAACTTTTAAATCTTCATATTTCAAATGTAGAACAAATTGTGATATTGTGCTTAATAGTTAGTTACTATTGTTACAATTTTATTTATTTGTTATGACTACGGCCGCACAGAGGAGAATTTAGGAAAAAAAAGTGAAAATAAATCTGTAATAAAATTTAATAAAATTTCCCATGGCTATAGAAGAGGTGTTATTGTGTTTGGAATTTGGTCTTTAAATACCAAGGTGAGGTTGGAGTCTCAAGGCCCTAATATCCAAATGTTTCTTCTCGATTTGAAAGATTTTAACTCATATGGAATCTACAAAAGTCATCGTTATAGCTATACTCTTCGCATTTGAAAGTATATATATTCTGGATTGTTATAGATAGCGCAGTCGATAAGCCATGCCCTTCAGTACGTCTATCTGTGGAAATCAACCTTCCGAAGCCTCCAAATAACTTACAAACATGATTGATCATCAGTATTTTCGGTGTAGTCCTGGTTGGGTTGCTACTTAAAATCGGCCGATAAATGACTGATATATATGCAAAGAAATTCGAATATTCCGGTTTTTAAGCTATTTTTGATCTATATCTCGATTACTAAGTCATGTGTATCAACTGTACGGAAAAAATATATTTCAGCAAAAATTTTTTTGAAAAAAAGTTATACTATTCCTTTTCGGCCGTTTCAAGTTTCAAAGAAATCTGACAAGTGGAAGTTACATATTCATTACCATCTAAGCAATGTAGATTTTATATCACCTGGCCTTCTGATCCTAGAAAAATTCCTGATCTAATAGATTATACCATATCAAGGAATTTTAATAGAAACTATATTACTGCAGAAATATACGAACTATCTTCTGATCATTCTCCCGTTATACAAAACTATTATGGTCAATATCTATCTAAGCTTATCCACATTGAACTTAACATACAGTGTGATGAAGATATCAACAATTGTATCAGAGACTTCTAGTCTCTAATCTTTTCAGCCTTGGATTACTCTAAGTGTCAAATTTCTCATAAACCTAAAATGAATATTTGTAATAAACTTCTCATCGAAAAGTAGAAGAGATTGGCTACATAACAGATCTCCTGCTGCAAAGCAGAGGCTGTCCACTGCAAGAATCATTCAGAAGGGCTTCATTCGGCAGATATCGAAACTATATTGAAAGTTTAACCAGTACCAAGTACACAAACTTCTCCTTTTGGAAGTCAGCAAAGAACATTGAGCCACCGGTAGAGGGTCAAAGTCCGATAAAAAATCTAATTTTTAAGTAATGTGTTCCAACCAAACCCCCCAACAAACAATTTTGTATTAAGGGAGTTACCTCTTCGCATAGAAACAGACTCTGAACCAATCAATGTTAGTCTAGAAGATGTTCAGAAAATCATAAAAGATAATCTTAAACTAAAAAATTTCCAGGTTATGATTTAATTACACCTTCCATGATTGTAAACCTACTAGATGTGACAATTGTTGTGCTCACAGCATTATTCAATGCGATCTTGTATCTAGGAGTTTTTCTGAATGATTAAAAAATCACCTAAATTATAATGATACCCAAGCCAGGAAAGGATTTGACATTGGCATCATGAAACTATTTGAGGAAATAATCCAAGAAAAAATATTAACATTCTCAAATAGTCAAAACATTATACCAGATCATCAATTTGGATTCCGTGAAGAAGTTGTCCAGCAGTGACACTAAACAGTGTGAACATACCACAGTCTGATCACGGTACATACCGTGGTATTCATTTAGATAGACGCCTTACTTGGCGTCGTCACATAGAAGCCAATCGGCTCTACATAAAACTAAAAGCTTCTAAATTACACTCAATCGAATTAAGCCTTAACTGCAAAGTCATCATGTACAATCCAAAATTCATAGAACCATGACGAGAGCTCCATTGTACATACGAAATGAGAACATCCACAGAGTGTTAAAACTGTTGTAGCCAAATTTGGAATAATGTCAGGTTCTAAATTTCTTACAAATTTCCAAACATCGTTTCGGGAGTTATTGGCAAAAAACTAAAGATATGGCGTCATCTATCCGATAAGAAAAAATTTCTCAAGAATACTCCTCTTACTGAATAACTAATAAAATGAGTTGAAAGTCAAATCAATGTTTAAATACAATAATGGGTCTATTATGGATGGCAATCGAACTAAAGTTGCGTTGTCAATTTCCAAAATAGTATTACAGATGGCAACAGGCAGCTTTCATTTTCTGTTGCCAAATTCGCATTCAGAAATTTGTGGTTGCCCTCTGGCAACACAGCTCAAGTTCGGTTGCAATCCATAATCGACCCATAAGAATTATGTCCATTCATATTATGAAAATATTAAATAATTACTGTTATTAATGACTCTAGACCTAAAAAGCTATTTAATAAACCTACGGTTATTATTGAGCAATCCTTACTGTTCTTAGTGGAATGATTTGTTTGTATATGAAACTTATTTGTGTTGAATTTTATTTGGATAGCAACATATTTAAGAGATATATGCTTATTAATGGAATTTTCGGGTCCTTATATGGAAGCTATGGTATTATTATTTATTTAAAACACATTTTTTATATTCAGATAGGACAGTTGTGTAGGGGCTAGATTATATTTGAAATTGTGACCTGTATTTTGATTACATGGTTTACATTGACGGACAGATGATCAGACAGACGGACATCGCTTAATCGACTCTGAAAGTGATCCTAAGCAGATTGGTGGGTGTTGGGACAAAACTTTTGCACGTTACAAACAACAGCACTAACCCAATATACCCTCCCCGCTATGGTGGTGTTGGGTATAAAAATTAGGTCGTTATGCATAGTTGTGGACATGAGCTCTTTAATAATAAATCTGACATTTTGTTTTTAGTATAATTGATCTTTTATCTTGGGAAAATCTTGTAAATTCCCATTATCACATACATGATACCTGTAATCGTAATGTGTTTTCATATAAAACTTAGCCTGATGTATGTGATGTATCTAACAAAATAACTTAAAATATTGAAATTTTTGGTTAAACCATGTCATACTCAATATCATTCAAATGTAATGTTCGTGGCTAAATAAATTACATTTTTAGTCATACAATTATCGATAAATCAAATATAACATTATTTTTTAACATTGCAAAACTCTGAGAAAATTATAAACAATCTTATAAAATTCAGCTCAGATTTATTTAAAATTTTTATAAATAACTTTTTTTCAAAATTTCAGAAACAATAAAAGGAAGTAAATTTTATCAATTTGTTTAATTTATGTAAAATGTTTTCTTAGATTTTAAGTAAATGGTTTTTAAAAATGTTTGTGTTTTTTATATATTTTTTTAATTTTGTTTTTATTTCATGTTTATTAAAGAAATTTTCGTTTTCGATTCACGCATGTTAAATTTTAAATAATTTTTGCTAATTTTTTATTTTAATAGCTTTGTTTGTTCATTTTAGAATACAATTTATGTTTTTTTTTTTTTTTTAAATAAAAAATTTCTTTTTATAGAAAAAATTTTATTAAATATATTTTAAATTCAACTAAATTTTTACAGCCTTTACTTACACTATTATTAAAGTTATTAAAAGTTTATAAATCAATTATTGTCTATACAAAATTCGTTTTGTAAACCCTTGATGATGTTAATAATTGTGTAACAATACAGCTGATGTTCAATTTCAATTTTAAAGTTTTGAGTGAAATTAATTTTCTTTGTAAACTATAATTTTGTATTGATTAAAACTGAATTATGTATTTCTCTTCACCTTAGCAGCTGACAATACAATTCGAAATATGTTTTCCAAAACCAAAAAACAAAAATCATTCACTGTCATTGCGTTCGTTCGTTCGTTACCTGCCTGAAACGTTATTGAGTCCGTTACATTTGTTTCGATAACAGTTTGTACACGTTTGTGTTGTTAATTGTTGTTATTTGCCAATTCTTAATAATTTTTGTATTACAAAAAAAAAACAAATATTGAATTAATTCAATAACAATTTAAAAAAAAAAAGAAATAAGTATTATATAACTTACACCCTAATCAAGATATAATAATAAACAAACCTAAATACAAAAAAAATCTTATTATAAACTAAAATGAGATTTGTATAACAACCCAGTATTACTTTTAAAACGTAGTATATTTTCCAGGTACCGATGTGAAAGTCTATACTGTGGGTCCCGACTATGCACATGCTGAAGCACGCAAAAGTCCGGCTTTAGATGGCAAAGTTGAGCGCGACAGTGAGGGCAAAGAGATTCGCTATCCGGTCATATTAAATCATGCCGAAAAACTAATATCACGTAAAGTTTGTTTGGCCTTCAAACAAACCGTCTGTGGTTTTGATTTATTAAGGTAAATAGCAAGTTCAAAAAGTGCATTCTTTATAATTTTGTTTGCATTGTGTGTTTATATTATATTTTAGAGCTAATGGCAAATCGTATGTATGCGATGTGAATGGTTTTAGTTTTGTTAAAAATTCCAATAAATACTACGATGATTGTGCTAAAATATTGGGCAATATGATTTTAAGAGAATTAACACCTACCTTGCATATACCCTGGTCTGTGCCCTTTCAACTCGACGATCCACCCATAGTGCCCACCACGTTTGGCAAGATGATGGAACTGCGCTGTGTTGTAGCTGTTATAAGACATGGTGATCGTACGCCTAAACAAAAAATGAAAGTTGAGGTTAGACATCCCAAGTAAGTTTTGAAATTTTTTAATATTTTTTTATGTTTACATAATAATTTAAATTTGTTTAATTGTTTCGTTTTTAGATTCTTTGAAATTTTCGAAAAATATGATGGCTTTAAGCACGGCCATGTCAAATTGAAACGCCCTAAGCAATTGCAAGAAATTTTAGATATTGCCCGTTTCTTACTGGCCGAAATCGAAACTAAAGATAATGCCGAAATTGAAGAGAAAAAGAGTAAATTGGAACAATTGAAAAGTGTTTTAGAAATGTAAGTTTCTAAGTTTGTTAAGATGTTTTTATTTGATAAAATTAATAATTTGTTTTGTTGTTGTTCAAGGTATGGCCACTTTTCTGGTATTAATCGCAAAGTACAAATGAAATATCAACCCAAGGGTCGTCCACGAGGTTCAAGTTCTGATGACGGTAATAATGTTAAGACTTGTATGTATTTAATTTTTTATATATACATATATATATTTTTTTGCAACTACAGACATATACCACATAATAGAACAAAACTAAATGATAGTATTATTAGTATGATGTTTAAATTTATAGAGCAAATCATGTCTGATTATCATTTTGTTTGAATCACAAATTGGAATGTTTGAATTTTCAAAAATGTTACAAATTCTTTTCGAAAATTTCATAAAAGCTCAATTATTACTATTATTATATTTTTCATTGTCTAAAATAAATTTAAAATTGTGTTCGAATTTTCGAAAATCCTTTAAAATTATAGGTTTCTATCATGACGTAATAAGTAAGGTGAGAGCGTTTCGACAACAAACACAACAAACACAATATTTCTTGCTGGCAAGAGCATAGGTTTTGTCAAAATTGAATTTGTCAAATAAAAAATAAACATATTTTATTTTGGCATATTAACTAAAAAACTGCCGTTAAATTTAAATTATATTTGAAAAAGAACAACGGTTTAATAGAGCTTTATCCAAATTTCATTATATGAAATCCTTTTATTCACATTTTCATTCATGTTTTTTGATTTAAAAATTTTTTTCTTTGAAAATAAAATTTATTATTTTTTCAAAATAAATTCAGTTTGACAAAACACAAGCACTTTCAAAATAGATAAATAAAAATCAGCTGTGTTGTTGATTTCACCTTACTTAGTGCATCCTGGGTTTTTATATAGAAGATAAATTTTATAAATTATATGCTATAGCTCAAATTCGAATATTAAATTAAATTTGAAAATATTATATTTTTCATTGTCTACTTTAACCTAAATTTAATCTAATTCAGAAACACGAACTGAAATTTTTGTATGAAAAAGTTTTTTCAGAAAAACTCTCAAAAATTATTTGAAACTTGATTGATTTTCATACAAATTTTGTTAATAAATGTTCTATCAGTGTTTCTGAATCAGGCCCTAAGAAATTTAAAATTTTCATGCATTTTAAATGAATTCGATATTGTGTTCGAATTGTCGAAAATCCCTTAAAATGTTTTATTTTCAATACACTTATGGGGCTATACTTATAAACAGTTTTTAAATTGATCAAAGGTTTATAAAACAAAATTTCCATACAATATTTGAATTGTATTTGCTCAAATTTAAATGTTTGAATTTTTCGAAAATGTTACAAATTCTTTTCGAATTTATGAAAATGCAATAAAATCTAAAATTCTATATTTATTATCATTTCCATTGTCTACATTAAGAAATGTAAAATTTGTTTGGCATTAAAAAAAGTTCCAAATTTCATTCGAATTTTCGAAAATTTCTTAAAATGTTTGATTTCTATATAGAATAGATAAATTTTATTTATTATATGCTAAAATGCCGTAAAAACCAAGAATAAAGATTGTTTTTCATGAAAAAAAAAAATTAACAAAAATAAAATTTTTCTCCAAAATTTGTTTTTCAACGAAAAAAATGTATCACCAACAAATTTTTTCACCAAAAATTTTATTTAACAAAAAGTTAGTTTTCGCCAACATTTTTTTTTACACGAAAATTGTTTTCAATCTTTATCTATACATTGGTGCAGGGTAAATAAGATTCCGCACAGACGAATATATTTCCCATGTTTCGGTATTCGCCCAAATTTTCCCCAAGACTGTCCGAACCCCTATTTTTGTTTTAATCTGAAACCAAATATTCGGTCGATCCATATCTAGCAAAAAAAAACAAATGAAGTAGTTCATGAAGAAGGGATATTTTCATGATTTCTTTAGTACTTATTATTAAATTAATTAAATCAAAAAATTTTAACATTTCAAATACATTTGAGTTTTCGACATGAAATATGTTTTTAAGACTCCAATTAGGACAATCATACATGATAATAAGTAGTTTCCAATTGGTTTTCAAATACATATCATTTCAACTAATATTGCATACACCACAACCTAGCTAAATTACAAACCATAAAACATAAACAAAGAAACAAACAAAAATTCCAAACAATATTATATGTTGCTCTCTTTCTGAAGTAGACGCACCCACAGAACCATCTTTAGTGCTTATATTGAAATGGGGTGGAGAATTAACACCAGCTGGTCGTATACAGGCCGAAGAATTGGGTAGAATATTTAGATGCATGTATCCGGGAGGACAAGGACGTCAGGATTATTCCGGCACCCAAGGTTTAGGTTTATTAAGGTGAGTAATCTTTTGAAACTTATAGAAAATATTTTTCAATTAAAACAATTTCTTATAGATTACATTCAACCTTTCGTCATGATTTGAAAATCTATGCCTCGGATGAGGGTAGAGTACAAATGACTGCCGCAGCATTTGCCAAGGGTCTGTTGGCCTTGGAAGGTGAACTAACACCCATTTTAGTACAAATGGTTAAGAGTGCTAATACAAATGGTTTATTGGACAATGATTGTGATTCCAGTAAATATCAAAATATGTAAGCTTTACTTTTAAAATATTAAAAAAATAAAAGAAACCATTATAATTATTCTTTCAAAGGGCTAAAAATCGTTTACATGAATTAATGCAAGTTGATCGTGAATTCACCGTCGATGATCGCATGGCCATTAATCCCAACAACAGCATTTCCATTAACCAGGCTTTGGATTTTGTTAAAAACCCCGTGGAATGCTGTAACCATGTACATTGTCTCATTAAGGAACTTTTGATTATAATCAGCGTGAAAAAAGATGATCCCAAAACGAAAGATGCCATACTGTATCATGGCGAGACTTGGGACTTAATGCGCTGTCGTTGGGAAAAAATCGAAAAAGATTTTAGTACCAAATCTAAATTATATGATATATCGAAAATTCCCGATATTTATGATTGCATTAAATACGATTTGCAGCACAACCAACATACTCTGCAATACGATCAGGCCGAGGAGTTGTATATTTATTCAAAATATTTGGCCGATATAGTTATACCGCAAGAGTATGGTTTAACCATGCAGGAGAAACTTACAATTGGCCAGGGTATATGTACGCCATTATTGAAAAAGATCAAATCGGATTTACAACGTAACATTGAAGAGGTGGAAGATGAGTCGGTAAATCGTTTGAATCCTCAGTATAGTCATGGTGTTGCTAGCCCTGGCAGACATGTACGCACACGCTTGTATTTCACTAGTGAGAGTCATGTTCATTCTCTATTAACAGTGTTACGCTATGGCGGTCTGCTTAATGTTTTAACTGATGAACAATGGCGTCGTGCTATGGATTATATTTCTATGGTGTCTGAGCTCAATTATATGTCACAGATAGTTATAATGCTTTATGAAGATCCTACCAAGGATCCCACTTCGGAGGAGAGATTTCATGTTGAATTGCATTTTAGTCCGGGTGTTAATTGTTGTGTGCAGAAGAATCTACCACCGGGACCAGGTTTTCGACCACATTCTCGTAATGATTCGGGTCAATTGAGGACTTCGGTAAGTGTTATTTATTATATTTATACTAATACTAGTCAGAATTAATCTGAGAAACAAGAAAATATATTGAAATTTTGAGTACAGGAATGATTTAATGTGAAACTATGTCTGAGTCTTACTTGTTTTAGAATATATATTTAATTTTTATATATATTTAATTTTTTTTTTGTAGAACCATGAAGACTGCAACAGTAATCCTTCCCGCATCGATGAGGAAAATGACACTGAAGAGAGCCCTGTTAAAACACATACGGTACATTTATTTTGTGCATTCCAAAAACCATTTCTTTTTAGCTAATTCAAGCTCCCTTTAACAGCTCTCACCAGATAGTTTAGATTGTGAAATTCGCCCCTTAAAATCGAAACCCATACCTATAGGAGCCCATCACACGGTATCGGGTCATGAGGCAATGGATTTGGCTAAACGTCTTAATCAAGAATTGGCTTCACAACAACAACAAACCAAACAAACGGGCTCTCTGGAAGCCAACCGGCCCATTAGTCCCGATGGTGAGCCAAGGTCGCGTAGTTTTGAACAGAGACCAAAAAATATTAAAGGTATGTACGATTTTATTTACATTATTATTTCCAACAATTACAAAATAGTTTTTTTGCTTTATTAACTTTATCTTTTTGTCAATGTTTTGTTTTAAACTTTTATTGTTTTTTATGGTTTAAAAAATTACTTTATATATAATTTGCATGATGATAACTATTTTGTGATTTAAAAAAAACAAAAAAACAAACACAATTTTTGTGTTTGAAAAGTTAATTCTCTGCTGGAGATGTTCAAAACCAAACAAAATGTTCAATAAATAAATTCACAAAATGTCCATGGCATATCATTTACGAATTAAGTTTTAATTTTAATTTTTGTATAAACAATAATGTTTCTATGTTTTCCCTTGTGTACTTTTTTTTTTGTAATATTTTGTGAATTTATTTGTTTTTTTTTTTTAATTTTTCTTTCTTTTGGCACAAAGAGCTTAAAAATCTTTGTAAATTTCTTTAATTATTTGTTTGTTGGTCTATTTATTTTATGTCTTATTATTTTCTAATCGATTTTTTCTATTTGTTTTTGTATCATAAACGATTCTCTACAAAAAAATCAATCAACAACAACAAAAATTATCTCTGCAACATCTCTATATATATTGTTTTATTTCTTAATTTTTTTTTTGTTAATACAACAACAAAAATCCAATGTATTCTAAATCATGAATTATTATAAAAATTTATATAAGCATCTGGCCGGGAATTCCGTGTATTTGGCTGAAGTTCGTTGTCTCTAGTTTTTTTCTTCTAATTTTCCTCTCTGTAACGTTAAATTAACTACTGGCAATGTAAAGTCTTGGTTAGACTTAGGATTGTAAGGATTCTTGTTTTTAAGAATTTTTATAATTTTAGGAAAATTTTCGAAAATAATAAAAGTTCTTTTCTTTTTTGGAGTAAAAAAAAAAAACTTTTTTGGAAAATGAATAGAAATATTGTCAGCAGTTAAATTAACGTGTAGTATTATACCTTGTAAAATGTTCTTGGCGCACACAGTGTTATTTGGTATTTATTTTGAATATTGTTAAGATTTGATCAGGTTTAAAAATGTTTGTATTTTAGTTATCACATTACTAAATTTAGTAAAATATTTTTCAGATAAGAAAATTTAGTTTCTTTTACTCACAATTTCTATCATAGATTAATACACATAGAGCGGAAACTCTCCTGTCAAAGACCTAACTCAGTTGTCAAAAACCTAATACCACCACGATATTGTATTAGTAACTTTTTTGAGTAATTTTTTTGTTTGAGTTTTTTTCTAGTTTCCGCTCTATGTTCTCTATGACTAATACAATCTCACCACTTAGGTTTTTGAGAACTGAGTTAGGTCTTTGACATGAGAGTTTTCGATCTATGTATATTTATCTACGGATTCTATATCGCAAACTAGTACTATGAGTAAAAATTGTAAATTAATTTTGTTTTTATTACAACAAATATTAAATTATGTTTAAAATTCTCGCTTGTGATTTAAAAACTGGTAGTTAAAAAATGTATCTTTGTTGATAAATTTGATTATGTCCAAGACCTATAATTTCTTTTAACTGTTTCCCTTTACCAGGAGATGGTACAAACATTTCGATCGATTTACGGCACTTTTAAATCAATTAGTTGTAAAATCGATTAATCTAATTTAGAAATTATTAAAACTAGTTTCGAAATTTATATTTCTTCACTTTGTATTCAAAATGAAATCAAATTTAAACACTGTGTATAAATCTACTTGACAAAATTCTAAACCTTATCTTTTTTTAAAGAAATATCAAAATTTGTTTCAACAAAATCAACGTTTTTACACACTCTCTTTGGTAATGTTTGATATTGCATGCTTGTAACGTGTTATATTACAAATTTAGTTTTTAAAACTAATGAAATTTGTTTGTTAAACAACAAAATAAGGCTTAAACTAATTTGAAGGAAGAAATTTAAACATGAGTTTATATAGATATATATTATTCATGGTCACGTTTAGATTATCATGCAGGAATATTACTGCAACAAGATATTTTAATCATGTTCATCTTTGCTTCTTCTTTTGAAGTTTTGTTTTTAAGAATTTAAAAAAAAATCTATAAAAATTTACTCCCAGTTAAAAATAGTGTTTTAACAATTTTCTATTAAAGTTCATATTGGCAATCGGACTTAATGTAACGCTTGTTGTTATAAACCAACGTAACTCCATAAAAATAAATCCAACAGAAAATTTAGACTAATTCGCGTGACAATTTACACAATTTCCGAACTTTCCCAGAAAGTCAATAAAAATATTTTCCCACTTTTTTATAGAAATAAAACACTAAATGGAGATTTCGGGCTGAAATGTGTTCCAGGTTACAGGTGTTAAATTTATTATAGAATTTCAAGTTGTTCACATGAGCAGAGCGAATATGTTAGAAGTGATCGATTGTTTAGACATTACGAGGGTGGGTATAAAACACAGGTTATTGTATAAACATTTATTTGATTTTTCAACATAGTATCCTTTGAACTCTATACACTTTATCCAACGTTTCTCCATTTTTTTATCCCATGCAAAACATAAGATTTGTCGAGGTCATCAAAATAGGATTTTTTTTGCCCTTTTGTGCTCCCGACTGTGAGCAAACGCCGCAGTCATCTTGCGGAAAGCTTTCTCATACCCTAGTGATCATTCAAAAGTTAAACCACTGAGCTCTAGCACTTATAATATCCGATCGGCCAACACCATATCGTGATTTTTTCATTTGTTTCGATTGTAGAGACCTCAACTGGGCGTCCAGAACGTTCCGCAGTTCCACAGTTCCCATAGTATTTATCAGTGTTGCCCTTTCAGTTAAGAGCTGAGAACTTCTAAAAATCGTGCACTTATTGACTCACTCTCGTATTTCCCACCACTCTTCCGCACATATCGGCCAGAAAATTAACAATTTAACGTTCGTTATTTTTGCTGAGCTCCGCTAACGTTGTTGGCGTAATGACATAAACCAACTAATTAACGGCCATTCGACCGGAATATTTCTCGATGCATTAAACAAACTTTTAACAGATCAATTATTTGATCAATTGCGTGACATCATTTAGTTGGATCCACTTATTAAGTTAACGAACGTCATTGACCAACACATAGCGATCATTTTCATCGACAGTCTAATCACACATCCGGCATTTGGTCACTTTTTGTGAATGTACTTGACCTGCTGTGTGTCATGTGGTACTATCTTGTTGAAACCACGATAGTTTTCATCAACGAAAAAATTTCATTTGATTCGAAAATTGACGTTCCACATGACATGATAACGAACGCCATTATAACCATAATGACAATCGGTTTCATTGGCGATAAATATGGTCCAATCATAACTCCGAATCCCTTTTTGATGTCCCTTTTTGTGGATGCACGATTAGCGAACACTTCCGCCATGAAATCCATAAGATGGCCACGTTTTGTGGATGCATTAATACCATTTTTTAATGGGATGTTAGAATAATGAGATAAAATAAAATTGTGGATAAAAATCTTGATTTAATCCTACTTCCTGTTGCCCGAGTTATCTAGTCTTTTAGATTAATTCCTGTCAGAAGCTCTGATTAAAACTAGAATAGTCTTTATTTATAACTGTATTATAACATTAAAAATATAAAATTTCCTTCCTTCAAATACCTGTTCATATTTTTAAATCTAAAGCCTTAAGATAATAAATATTACAAGCTTGCTTTTTTTGCCTTGATATAATCTAGTGTTGTGTGTCCTGGTGCGTCCTGGTATTTTGAAACCAAATTATAAACGTATTGTAAATGTATGCGTGTGTGTGTATGTGTGTGTTTTAATACTTTCTCTTAAGTGTTTCATATTTTTAAGATTTAAATTTTATAAGTTCTATTTATTTCTTTGATCTTATTAAACAACAAATACCACCTACTTTTTTATTTTTCCAAAAAACCAAAAAAAAAAAAATTGTACACACAACAACTTAAACATTACAATTCCCTTTTCTTTAATAACTCTAAATAAAATCCTTTATTAATGGCCTGAAATTTGCTTTTGTTATGGCTTCAAAACATATAACAACAAACAAAAAAAAAAACCCATTATTTAACTAATAAATTCCATGTGCTCAACTAAAAATAGAAGAAGAGGTAGAATCGAATGTTTCACGCCATGACAAAGAATTCAAAGAGATTCTAACCTCACGTGTGTCTAACCATAATCGCTCTGCTTTTCAAATACGAGTAACTGATAATCTAACACTTTTCAAAATTGATTCATCCACCAATGAATTGCCTTTATCTGAAATAGATTTTTCTGTAAATCCAGGCACACCCGAAAGTCATGATATATGTATAACTCATCAGAAATCCGCCTCACCAGGTGAACGTTTGCAAAAGCGCCAGTCTCAGTTGCTGACCATGCGTCGCATGGAAAGTGGCGATGAACCGGAGTTTGTACAGAAACTAAGGGATATTCGGAAAATCTCACCATTGGCCACCAACGAGCATCCGTTATCTTGCAATTGTTCGTTTCATTTGCCCAGTGTTAGTGAGGATGTTGCTTATCCACATGCTCATTCGAAAAGTGAAGCAGATATTTCGGATATTGTACCCTATGTGGCTAAAGTGTCTAGTCCGCCCATATCTGTTGCTTCACCAAGGACTTCTTTTGAGGAGGAATATCAATTGTCCTCCTCTGCTCCGGCAGCTCTAATGAGTAGAGAATTTAATATGAGTTTACGTAAAAAATCGGATACATTAAAACCTTCCTCGGCTTCCAATTCTCCCACCGCTTCCACACTACAATTATGTCAGGCTTTAGATGAACCCCCCAGTACTTCGAGTCTGTCTAGTTCTAGGTTGTCACGTAACAAGCATGCTGCTAATAGTAGAGATTTTAAACCCCTTAAACAAAGTTTACCTTCAGCCCAATCGGCACCAATTATAGTAGATTTGGGGAATCCTTTTCGATTTCCCGCTTTATATAGTTTTAAACAATTTGCTCCAATTGCTGAGAATGCTGCAACTAATACAACCTTTTCTCCTTCCATCCCCGCCCCTGACACGACCACAACATACAACACACCCACGACACCCATCATTACTGTTCTGGACACAAATTATGTACCACCGTCATCTTCGCCATCACCGCCACCTCAACAACATTTTAATGCCTATCATCATCCCTATCACAATCCCAATCCTTTTCCCCTTCAACACCATCATATACATCATGATCGTTCTTATCATCATCCTCATTTGCATCTTCATCATTATAACAATAATAATAATAACAATGCGCACTTACACCACACACCTTCCGCTCATATACCAAATGTTGTTGTTACTTTCCCCTGTAACTCTCCCTCGTCCTCCACAAATTTAAATGATTTGCCTTTTAAAACCAATGATTTCGATGAATTTAATACAAATTTCACTTCTACATCTGGCGCCGCCTCCTCTATCCACAACCAACACCACAACCAACCCCTTAACACTCCTTCTCGCACCTCTCGATCATCTCGCTCACACACCCCAATTGATTCCTTCGATAAACCTTTTAACACTTCCTCCATTATCAAACCTACTATTGCTGATACCACTACAGATAATACGGTCACTTCGACATCATCGTCGTCATCGGTATCGTCTAGACGTCAAAGACACAGTATTGCCGGCCAGATGTCTTATATGAAAATGTTGGGATTCGGTGGTTTTAGTAAAAAGATGACCACTAGCTCCAATAGTCTGTTTAGTACAGCGGTTATAACTGGCAGTTCCTCAGCTCCAAATTTGAGAGATATGATACCAGTATCGTCATCGGGTAAGTTTTTTCTTTAATTATTATTATTATTTTTTTTAATAAACAAGTAAAGATATACTTATTAGGGAGGAAACAAAAAATTTCGAACTTTCTCCGTTCTAAATTTGTTAAAACTTGATACACAAGTTCTGTATAGTCTTATAAAATTTGAAGTTGATCAAAAAATTTTAAATTCGCATTGGTTTGACTTTTATGGAGGTTTCAAATTCAAATTTTATATATGAATGGTGTAAAATCACTCAATAGCAAATAACATTTTAAACGCTTTTCCAATTTTTACAATATTGGTTTCATTAAAATATAATTTCCTAAAAATCCTTTTCTTTTTGAACATAGAATATTGAACAAATTTCCAATTTTCCTCAACTAGAATGTGTTGTTATCAACACATACAAAATTCAGAGTGGGACCAAGAGGGGATCTCGAGAACTTTAATATGAGATCAAAAATTATAAAATCTGACTAACAGTTTTACTTTAGGCATTTTGAATGTATCCATTTAAAAATATGAACTTTGAACCTATATAAAAACCAAACTAACGCAAATTTCGAAACTCAAGTGAATTTATAATTTTTTATGTTCATGGAAAACATAAATATCATCAAAGGTTCAAAAATTAATTTTTTTAATCGAAATTTTTCGTTTCGTCCCAATATCAAATTCAAACTTATTTGTATAAATAAGTTGTAGTCCACCTAAATTCGAAAAGTTTTATCTACGAATATGAATATTTCTTTTTTTTTACTCGATATTAGTTGCAAATTTAATAAAATAAATCTTTGAAACTGAAAATAATTTTTTTTTAAAAATTATTTCAAGTTAAAATAGGAATTTATATTAAATTTCAATCTGCGCTTCCAAATCCGCTTTTTGCACTAATCAATAAATATGTGTGTGTCTTTCAATTTCATTCCCTCCCATTTAATCCATTATTATCACTTTTAAAACCACTATTCATTTGAAAAGTCTTCTCGTTAACAGTTCTGGATGGTTTTGGTGGAGTACCACCGATCCGGCCATTGGAAACTTTACACAATGCATTATCGCTCAAACAGCTTGATCATTTCCTAGAGAAAATGACTTCGGCACCGCTCTTTAAAACGCCCACATGCACACCGCCCAAGAATCCTTCCACCCCATTGTCCATGATCACAACGACAACGCTGGAGGAGGAGCCATTGGCCAGCACACCCACAAATCATGTGTGTCGTTGCAACGACAATAGTGTGGTGAATGAAACGAATCCCGATAGATGTAGTATGTGCGGTCATCAGTTGCGCCCCGCCATACCGGGTGCCGCCTCAACACCGCTTACACCAGCTGTTGAAGTCAATTCGATGATGAAATCAGTCAACGATAATGCCGGACCACTTTGTAAGTGATTTACAATTTGATTTTGTAAATGTACTCTCGTATTTGAATATGAACACACATATGTATAGCATAAATATTAAATGGATATTAAATTAATCATTGAGTATTTGGCAAACAAAAATTAAACAAAACGCATCATAATTTATTCATTTATAATTGGTGTATTGTAATAATTATTTTACCTAATTATGAGTTGATTTAATTTAATTTATTAAATTACATTTATTGTATGCCTTTATTAAAGACATTATTTTAAAAATAAACAAACAAATAAAATCACTGATGTATTTAAGATAATTTGCATATTTTTTTTTCATTTATTTATATTGCACATTTGTTTAAAATTACTATATATTTTGCACATTTATTAATTATTTGTAGCAATATTTTATATTTAAGGGGCTTCCGCATCTAAAATAATCAGTAAAGGCATTTTATTTTTTTCACCAAAAATGTTCCAAAAATTGTTATCCGAAAAAGTGGGCTTTTTAGTAACTCTGTCCGCTTTTTTATTTGTTTTTCTGCTTTTGATTTGTTAAAAAAGAACAGTTGCTAAAAACGGAAATATTTTATAGCAATAAACAAATATGGTAACAATTTCAGAGAGTGGACACTATACTAAAAATAACGAGGCAACAATCTTTTAGAAGAAAAATAAATACCTAAGTTAAAGACAGTTCTACGATAGATCAAAATTAATAATCTAAACAAGAGCCGCATCATCACAAAAAAGATCTAAGCAGTACATACAATTAAAATACAGACTAGATTAGGTTCCATGGGCAGCAACTTCCATTTCCCATAGAAGCAGCTCAATTGTGTCCGTTAATCTTCGATTCCGTTCCGTTACAAGTCTCTCAAGTCATATCAGATATCGCCATCCTGTTTCCCTGATCAAGGAGTGACCTTAGGTTGATCCCAGATACGTCACCCAAACAAAACAAAGTCGAATGGCCAAGTAATCAGGCCTTCTTGCCCGCCAATGCCTTTCAAGACAACTCCTGAAATAGTTGCTGAAAGCAATACCCATTTTCATGAGTGCTTTAATTATATCAGTAGAAAACCAGATCAGCGAAGCCACGCAGCATTTGGGTTCGTTGTCCTTTCACACCTGATGGCAGCCATGCAATCAGTAAATATTCAAACATTACGTGATACACGATAAAACTTTAGTCTTTTTCCGCCTCCTAAATCTCTCTATCACATATCGCTCCACAAAAAACCTCTGACTACCCTATTTCTTTGAGTCGTCAGTATATACCACCAGTCTTCCCTAGGCTGATAGCCACATGTTCACTCCGGGGACATATATATGTAGTATAGATTACTGAAGAATGGTCTCGGTAAGCAATAGCCGACATCACAATGAATCCCCACATAATGATCATCCTTCATCACGGACACACAGTGTAAAACCTTACCACTGGGTTTATCAAGTCATTCGGCAGACAGTTCATCAACTTTAAAAGTGAATTTGATGGCATTGAACGTAACTATTCTGTTATCATAATCGCAATAAACCTGAGTATGTTCTCGAAGGTTTTGTGATGTACTTCCTTCTCCATAGTTTTTTACTATACTATAAAACCATAGAACAGTATGATTTAATTACCGCTACAAAGATCCAGTAGATTCCCCTGGAGTTGAGTCCAATGGTCACCTTAAACGAATAAATAGCAACAATATCCTTACTCGACCTTAAGATCGCAGTTTCCGTTTCCAATGCATTTACATTTAATCCATAAAAGTGTAGTTCGACAATGTACCAGATGTTCACCAGATACTGCTACCGCATATCAGACAGTCTTTATCCTCATATTGTAAAATTTAAATAACAGAGTATTGGTAGTCATGTTCCACTAAAGAACATATAAAACTTTCCGATTATCCGCCCTACAGATACGATGAACCTATAGACATATTTAAATGAGTCGGGTTCGACGTTATCAGATTCTTTCTAGAGTCTTAAGTATACAGTTTCCAAGACTGATAGACCTATAGTCCCTCGTGTTAGTGTTTAATGCTTTTTATCCCTTCGGAATTAGAACCATCTTACATTTAGTCCAACATACTAGGATGTATGCCTATCTTATACACTCCCTAAAAATAACATAGAGACGATTACGATAAATACAAGATGGAATTTAACAAAATTCCGCGGTGCTACTGCTGAATACTTGGATAATCAGCTGATACATACATATATGTATACTCTAAAATGTATAGCACTAAATTATTTGAAAAATTGGTAGCGCATCAAATGAGTTTCGGTTAGTTGCCGATTAGGATGAATATAAGTTTCGGCCTGAAAAAACAGCTTTGTTTTGACTCTACAATTGAGTTTTCTGTTTTGATTCAAAGTGTTCTTTGGTGTTTTAATGACGAATTTACATACAGTCCAATTATGAATAAAAAACCCGCGGGAGTTTTTTTTTCTTCAACTTTTTCCCATTTTCAACATTGAATTTGAATAGGAAAAATGGGAAATAACTCCCGCGGATTTCTTATTCATAATTGGGTTGATAATGATTTTTGGAAGAAATTTCTAAAATGTATGTTTGAATGAATATTTAATGTCATTTCAACCAAGATTCAATTTTTATATTTCGATTTCAATTGTTCGGTCGCTGGCTACCTTATGTGTTCCAATCTATAGCTTGTTTTGCCAGTTTGTGGATCTCAGGATGGATCGATTCTTGACTGTTTTTAAACCATAGACATGAGTTCGATACTTGGCCAGTATGTAAGCTTCTGGTGTCAGTAATAACTTCTCTCGATTTATATGGAGTTTCTCAAAGATCATTGTCTAATAAAATTCATGATTAGTTTTGTGTACCAGCAAACCTTATATATTTCTTAGCAACTGGCAGCAATTCTGCCAATCTAATTGCAAATTGGGGCCATGCAGAAGAATATGAATTATTTTTTTTTTTTTATTTATTTATTTCAAACAGTAATATAAAAAGCCTCTTGAGGCCAATAAACTTATATTACAAAGATATACTCCTGAATAATAAATAACAATTCAAAGAATAATTAGTTTACACAACATTTAATCTTACTGGTTCCCGAACCTAAAAAGGTAAAAGTTAGATGAAAGAGTTATTGCAAAACCTAATGGGTTATTCAAATAATGCTCGAGTAAGATCAAAGTTACTGAAAATATACAAACGAATAATGTTGCATTACCAGCATTTATGGGTAATAGCATATTGGAGAATCAGATTTCTTGATAATAGATTAGATCTGCATTCAATTTAAAGGAATTCTTTTAAGTTTATGTTGTATATCAAGTGCCTTATTGCATGTTATTATTTGTTATGCAAAATGGATAAAATAATTTTATTTTCTTATTTTTCAACACCGCTGCTCGTTTATTTCCTTTCAATATCATCCATACTATTCTCGTACATACATAATATATCTATTGAGTAATGCATTAATGTATAACATATAAAAATAATAATAACCACACAATTAATGGTAAATTACTCCAATTTCCCCAAAGGAACATAAACTTTAATTCCGCCTTTTGTAAATTTTGTATATTTTAAAAATCGAACAAAAAAAAAAAAACAAAAATAATTTCCTTAAGTATGGAGCAAACAATCGAGTGTAGCTAGCAGTATTACAGAACCATCATCGCCAGCCGTATCGGATACCTGCTCGCAAGAGACACCAAGTTGTGATATGTCCATAAGTCTAACCAGCACAGAAGGCTACAATATGCCATCAACGGCGGCACAAAGACTGGCCAAATTCTTTCCACGTTTAGATGATGACCTTCATTCAGTAAGTGTTTATGCGCCCATAAATTTGGATTGTTTAGAAGGAGCCGAAACGGAATTGAGCTATGCTGGGGCAATTGGTGGTATAGCAGAAGGTGGATTTGATGCTAAAAGTGCCTGTTTGACGCCGGTTAGCTTTAATATGGATTTGAGTATTGTGGCCAATAAAGGATCGCTGACATTATCGGTAGATGTATGTATAGAACATTGATTTAAGTTGCAATTTTTTAAATTTTCCTTTTGTTTAGGGATTTGAGGATGACGATGATGCTACGCCCTCAGCTGCCACTACACCCTCTTTGCCACGTGATGAGCCTCATTTGGAATTTTGTTACTGCTGTGAAGCTCACAGTTCTCAGGAGCAGCCACCCGATGATACTCAAAAATCCAATGAACTTTTTAACATAATGAGAAATAAACGTTTGGCAGCCAATGAGCGTAAGCAGCAATGCTACTGCCATGATGCTCCCCTGAGTGCTGGTCTACTTAATGCTGAAACTCCTACGGTTAGCATACGCAAGGCCTCTGATACCATATCGCCTAGGATACAAAAACAAATTAGTCTCTTCGAGAGTGGAGAATTGGAAAGACAAAAAGAATACTCTGCTTTACATGCCTCCATAAATTTTCCACAACCCAGTAGTTTACAATTGAAACAAGATGCCCGCTTAAGAAAATTCGAAAACCTAACACAATCGACATCTAATTCCAATTTTCCCTTTGAAAGTAACACTTTGAAAAGGGTACCAAATAATGTCGAGGATTTTGTTGATGTCAATCTAACACAATCTTGTATAAATCTTAAATCGTCTGGAGTGGGCGCCTCTAACACTTCTTCTACCTGTAGTTCCCCCCAGCACAAAGTGATTTCGGTATTTCGTCCAGTTACTCAGTCTTGCTCAACAATGCCGCCAGAAGAGATAGACACAACTAGTGGTCCAGCCAGTCCCCGGCCTGGTGCTTTAATAGTTAAGGAAAAGTATATTGAACCGCCAAAACGTATAACGCGCAGCTTTCATGGTAAAACCCAATCAATGGATTCGGAGTTTTTATTCAATGAATTTTTACTAGTGCCAGCCCATTCAATGGCCGCCCAAAACTCATCTAGCAGTGATACCGGCAGTGCTACCACTTCACCTTCGACACGTTCTAACAAACGTTTTACTACTACCAAAGTATTGGATGAAGATTTGGAGGATTTAAGTGAAAATTAAACTAAACACAAATTATAATTAAGAATATTAAAACTCAATTTAGATTGATCTTATGCAATGTGCGAAATTTTGGGAAATTTAAAATGTTGTGTATAAGTAGAGATAAATTGAAAATTGCAATGACAACAAACAAATTTTAGAAAATTAATAAAGATGAAATATATTTTTGAGTGTAAAATTTTAACGTTTTTCTTGTGCTTTACTTTAATCATAAATATTAATCATATAGACTAAGTTTTTAAAGATTGATAACCTTATTAATTAATAATCTTAAAGCTTGAAGTTTTTGACGTTGAAATTAACCGGGTTATTTACATGCAGCAGTTTGGCAACTTTTAATATTTATCTACGGGTTTAAACAAAAGTGGTCACACGGCTGCATCGTAGTTCACCACTAACCAACCAATAGTCTTTTAGGTAACCAACAACGTTTCTTTATCTATGAGCAAGCAAGCAACCTTTCGTTTTTTTAACAATCATAAATAATATAGTATTTCTTAACATATCTCTATTCACTACAAGGCTGTGCTATTAGGCCAGCTAAGTAGCAAGAAAAATTAACCAAACTGCTTCATAAATGATAGTGAAACGAAAATATACATAGGTCTTCGTCGAATTATGAAAAATATGTTCAAAAGACAAATCTTTTTATGCACATAAAAGTTTCCTTGAGGTCTATGCACATTAATGTTTTAAAAACTTTTAAAATATATCATAAATCTTTTATTTATACAAAGTCATAACTTCATAAACACTTTTCAGTTATAATAAATATAAATTATGCTTTTGCGGAACTTACAAAATTTAGGCATCATTTAAATATCTTCATTAGCATACTAAGTAGCCGTACTTCTGCGCAATCTCTTTGTGAACTATAATTCGAAATTATCTTCATAATTGTCCTTAAACAATAAAATATTTTCCAACGCCTCTTTATAGTCATCCTCATCTAAGCCACATGCTTTAAAACGATGCAACTTAGCAATTTTTATTCTCTTTGCCTCCCGGTGTAAAGTTTCTAAGGTGTCACCCAGTTCACTGGAGGATTGTATGGCGGCTACACAAGGCACCGTATTGACCTTGTCATCTTTAGCGCGTTTTTCATAGGGATTCACAAAACCTGAGGAAGTTAGGTTGTCCCCAAACATTTCACATGGATAGGGAATACGTGTAGGCATGGGGGCCTTTAATGAAGTAACATGAGCCATACCATTGTGATTAGAACACTGCAAATACAATTGAAACATTTGTGATACTGAATCACAGCGGTATGCCGCCATGCGCATTTGGTTTTGTGAAGCTTGGTCACGTGGCCGCTTTAAACGATCTGTGGGTATACCACGTACACTGAGTGATTGTATGACATAGTTGGTACCTATTTTACAATTCGGTGTCAATGGGGTAAAGAGAGAACCTTCGAATTTATCCAAGCAATCGATAAGATCCATTTTATATTCCATGTTAAAAGGTAAGGACAAAGCAGCGGCGGCTAATTTACGTCCATAATTATTGAGATCTCCACAAAAACCAGATAATGTATTAGTTGGGGGTGTGTTTCTTAAACGATAGCGCAACGATATGGTATCCAAATATGAGGCTAATATGGCTGATGTTTGGTAGAGATTATCTTGTTGATATTGCAGCGAAGGAAATTCTCTGGCAGAGCCCAATTGTCGCCAAACACGATCTTGTGTACTGAGAGGTATGAAAAGAGAGGCCTGCTCAATAAGTTGATTGAAGGTTAATAAACTGTTGACGACACGTATAGAATCGGACATTGGTTCGTCTAGAAAAAAATATAAATAACAAGTAATGTATCACTAAATAACAAAAAAATGTAATTTCACAATTCGAAAAGATTTCCTTTCGGATCGAATTAGGCAATAACCCCCCAGGCTTCTCTCACCAATAACGTTTTATACTAACCTGCATTTTCGTACAACATATTATTGGGCGAATATACTGGCACCGCCATATTCGCTTTACCATACTCATCGTTCAAATGCTCCAAACATTTGGTAGCCAAACCAGAAAAACCATTAAACGAATCAAATATCGTTTGGAAACCTTGTAAAAAATCACACTCTTCCACATACTGACGTATACGATCACAAAAATCTTCCTCAAACTCTTCCGAGTGCCATAGTTCAGTGCCGCGTGAGAAAGTGTCTAGTGTTTGCTTTTCGGTATCATGGCGATATTGATGAACAATGTTCACAGTACGAGGATGATAGCGGGCATACAAAAAATCTGCCCATGTATCGACATTTTCGGCCAGATTATACTCTTTTTCCTCTATACTTATTTCAGGTTTATCTAGATCAGCTTGAAATTCATTTCTTGAAGTTTCTGGTTGGGCTACAACTTCTAGATCCGTAGGTTGCCAAACTAAATCTTCTCTAAGCTTTTTAACAGCCTCGTGTTCTGTTACATTTTCTGCATGGGCTAGATCATCTAGACCACCCCTTTTTAAGCTGTTGCCATAAAGTTCTCCCTCGCGTGGTAAGTGTTTAAGAGACCCCTCCAGATCAACCAATAGCAGGCGTGGAGTGTAAGTGGTTTGTTTCTAATCAAAAAAAATATTTTTTAATAATTTCTTAATTGTTTATAAAAATAACTCACATTATGATTTACTCCTTGGCGATATAATACATCATGGCATATTTCACCTGGTTCACCGTACTGATCATAACTAAATCCCGATTCCTTTGGAAGAGTATTAAAACATCTGTTTAAATTTTATTTAATTTCATTATTATTCTTACTTGTATGTTCCACCAGTGGGCTCCTATATAGTTAGCATAATTACCAAATTGTAAAGTTAAAATTTCGCGTGTTTTGGACATTTTTTCTGGAAATAAAACTAATGACACATATTTTTCCTGGCTAGACGAAAGAAAAACTCAATTTAAATCGGCATGTTAATAAAAAGTGCTACCAAATTTTAATATTAAAAAATGTAAACAAACACAGAAGTTCAAGTCGAATTAATAAGGTGGCGAACTCACCCGGCAGATACAATAAATATTCGCCTTGCATATGCTTAAGTTTAGTCCATTATTTAACACTTTTATTACATAAATATGCACAATAAGTTTTAAAAATTTAACTAATTATAATCTTTAAATATTTGTACAAAGTCAATAATTTTTAATACAGTTTTTAACATTAAAAGCCACGAAATAAAACATAAACAAACGTCAGCTGTAAATTGCCTCCATTGCGACTTGTATATGTTGACATTCACTGTTTAACATCTATTTCATCATTCAACATTTGAGATACAAAACAATTCCATACTACCGCTATCAGTTGCACAAATACCACTTGGTATTTTAAAGGTACAATACTAAAGTTGATCATTTGTATTGCTGGCCAAAAGATGTAGTTGTTCTTCATAATATCTGGATACTGAACTTTTATGCGTTCCTTAATGGTATCACTGCTTTCCTCGTTTATCAGTCCCACTAGTGCAGTTATGGATAAATTTAAAGCTGGTGCCATAATGGCTTGATCTACCAACATTTTTTTCACTGTACGTTGCAAACGATGTTGTTTTATAGTTATGCTGCGATCCAACAGACCAAACCAATACTTTAGTACGGGTCCCACAAATAGGAAACCCAAAGAACTGTACTTTATTGTACGTACGTAATCCAGATTTTTGAACTCCTTTTTCTCCACTACTGTTTGTGCCAGAACATCTCCTGCGGCCATTATACCGGCGGCTCGGTAACATTCCGGTAAATAGGATGTTATGCGGGTTGCAGCTTTGGTGAACATGATGATAAATACTTTTTCTAGTTGGAATATTACTTTTCTAGTTGGAATATTTACAAACAATGATAACAATTGTTAATCATGAACTCGTTTAATAGACGAAGTATGTCAGTATAAAATAAAAATGTTTTATTACATAAATATGTATATACTAGCAATAAACCCGGTGCGCTTCGCCACCCCAATTGGATGAAAGAAATAGTACTATTAAGTCTCCCTTTGTGAATTAAAGCTAATTCAGGATAACATGCCTCTAGATTCATGTTTATTGAATCATTGTATTGTGGCTTCTAGCTCATTCGAAACGTATTATTATAATAAAAAAGTACCATTTAGACCCACATTTAATATGCCCACACATGATCATTTTTATAGAAAATGCTAAAGAAATGTACCACTAAAGTCACCTTTTGTGAATTCTAACTCATTCCGAATCATGTGTGCCTAATTTTGAATTTTTAGGTTTAATTTTATAAAATAGTCAAAAAATATTATTAGTTGGAAAAAAGTACCTGTGAGACCCTTTTTTAGATTCTTATTCGGTCAGGATCATATACCATTCGAAGAACGAAAAAATACAAATTATTTTTGTATTTAAGCTAACTAATTTAATATATTAAAAAAGTTAGTTACTCACTGAGGAGCATATATTTTATATTTCTAGGTCCATTATTATAGAAAATTCAAAATATACCATTAGAATAATGAAGCGCCATAATGTTCCAAGTTATAGAATCCTACTCGCTCGAGTCCATATAATATTATGTTCATGTTTCTAGATTTATTATAGAAAATTTAAAAAGGACCATTAGAATAAAGAAAAAGTATTAAGTATTCTCTTTGAGTTTTCACTCACTTAAAACAATATGCAGTTAATTTGGTATTTCTAAATCCATTATTAGAGAAAATTCAAAAAGTACCTTTATAATATAGAAAAAGTAGCATAAAGCCCCCACTTGTGGATTCCCAATCGGTCGGGATCATATAAGCTTTATTTCACAATTCTAAGTTCATTGGTGAAGAAGATACAAAAAGTACTTTTCGAATATAGAAAAAGTACCATAAAGACTCCCCCTTAAATTCTCACTCCCTTATGACCATATATGTTTAATTTTATATTTCTAGGTCCATTATTATAGAAAATTTAAAAAGTACCATTAAAATAAAGAAAAAGTACCATAATGTTCCCACTTGTAGATTTTCTTTCGCTTAGGTCTATATAAGCGTTATATCATGTTCATTGGTGAAGAAAATACAAAATGTACCAATCGAATAAAGTACGAAAAAGTACCAAAAAGTATCCCCTTAGAATTATCATTCACTTAAGAAATTTAAAAAAGTACCATTATAATAAAGAAAAGGTATCACGAAGTATCCCCTTGATTTTTCACTTACTTAGTGCCATATACGCTTAATTTCATATTTATATGTCCATTATTACAGAAAATTCAAAAAGTACCATTAGAAAACAGAAAAAGTACCAAAAGGCAGCCACTTCTCGGGTCCATATAAGCTTTATTTCATGTTTCTAGGTTCATTGGTGAAGAAATTACGAAAAGTACCATTCGAATAAAGAAAAAGTACAAAAAAGTCCCTCCCTAGAATTCTCACTCACCTAGGACCATATATGCTTAATTTCATGTTTCTAAGTCCATTGCTATAGAAAAGTAAAAAAAAAACCATTAGAATAAAGAAAAAGTACCATGAAGTGTCCGCTTAAATTTTCACTCACTTATTACCATATACGCATAATTTCGTACTTCTATGTCCATTATTACAAAAAATCAAAAAGTACCATTAGAATATAGAAAAAGTACCAAAAAGCCCTCACTTGTGGTTTCCCACTCACTCGGTTCCATATAAACTTTATTTCATGTTTATAGGTTCATCATTGTTGAAGAAATTACAAAAAGTACCATTCGATTAAAGAAAAGGTACCAAAAAGTCTCCCCCTAGAATTCTCACTCACTCTAGAATTCTCACTCACTTAGGACCATATATGCTTAATTTCATATTTCTAAGTCCATTGCTATAGAAAAGTTAAAAAAGGACAATTAGAATACAGAAAAAGTACCATAAAGCCCCCACTTGTGGTTTCCAACTCATTCGGCTCCATATAACCTTTATTTCATGTTTATAGGTTCATTGTTGAAGAAATTACAAAAAGTACCATTCGATTAAAGAAAAGGTACCAAAAAGTCTCCCCCTAAAATTCTCACTCACTCTAGAATTCTCACTCACTTAGGACCATATATGCTTAATTTCATATTTCTAATTCCATTGCTATAGAAAAGTCAAAAAAGTACCATTAGAATAAAGAAAAAGTACCATGAAGTGTCCGCTTGAATTTTCACTCACTTATTACCATATACGCATAATTTCGTACTTCTATGTCCATTATTACAAAAAAATCAAAAAGTACCATTAGAATATAGAAAAAGTACCATAAGTCCCCTATTTGTGGTTTCCCACTTATTCGGGTCCATATAAGCTTTATTTCATGTTTCTAGGTATATTGGTGAAGAAATTACAAAAAATACCATTCGAATAAAGAAAAAGTACCAAAAAGTCTGCCTCCAGAATTCTCACTCACTTAGGACCACATATGCTTAATTTCATGTTTCTAAGTCCATTGCTATAGAAAATTGCAAAAAGTACCTTTAGAATAAATAAAAAGTACCATGAAGTGTCCGCTTGAATTTTCACTCACTTATGACCATATACGCTTAATTTCGTGTTTCTATGTCCATTATTACAAACAAATCAAAAAGTACCATTAGAATATAGAAAAAGTACCAAAAAGGCAGCCACTTGTGGATTCCCACTCATTCGGGTCCATATAAGCTTTATTTCATGTTTCTAGGTTCATTGGTGAAGAAATTACAAAAAATACCATTCGAATAAAGAAAAAGTACCAAAAAGTCTGCCTCCAGAATTCTCACTCACTTAGGACCATATATGCTTAATTTCATGTTTCTAAGTCCATTGCTATAGAAAATTCCAAAAAGTACCTTTAGAATAAATAAAAAGTACCATGAAGTGTCCGCTTGAATTTTCACTCACTTAGGACCATAAACGCTTAATTTCGTGTTTCTATGTCCATTATTACAAACAAATCAAAAAGTACCATTAGAATATAGAAAAAGTACCAAAAAGGCAGCCACTTGTGGATTCTCATTCACTCGGGTCCATATAGGATTTATTTCATGATTCTAGGTTCATTGTTGAAGAAATTCCAAAAAGTACCATTCGATTAAACAGAAAGAACCAAAAAGTCTCCCCATAAAATTCTCACTCAGGACCATATATGCTTAATTTCATGTTTCTAAGTCCATTGTTATAGAAAATTCAAAAAAGTACTATTAGAATAAAGAAAAAGTACCAGAAGGCAGCCACTTGTGGATTCCCACCCACTCGTGTCCATATAAGCTTTATTTCATGTTTCTAGGTTCATTGGTGAAGAAATTACAAAAAGTACCATCCGAATAAAGAAAAAGTACCAAAAAGTCTCCCTCTAGAATTCTCACTCACTTAGGACCATATATGCTTTATTTCATGTTTCTATGTCCATTGCTATAGAAAATTCAAAAAAGTACCATTAGCATAAAGAAAAAGTACCATGAAGTATCCAATTGAATTTTTTCTCACTTAGGACCATATACGCCTAATTTCGAATTTCTATGTCCATTATTACAAAAAAATCAAAAAGTACCATTAGAATATTGAAAAAGTACCAAAAATCCCCCACTTGCGGTTTCCCACTCATTCGGGTCCATATAACCTTTATTTCATGTTTATAGGTTCATTCGTGAAGAAATTACAAAAAGTACCATTCGAATAAAGAAAAAGTACCAAAAAGTCTACCCTCACTCACTTATTACCATATATGCTTAATTTCATGTTTCTATGTCCATTATTATAGAAAATTCAAAAAAGTACCATTAGAATAAAGAAAAAGTACCATAAGTACCACTCTATTATAATAAAAACTGCAATAGAGTTTCCTCCTAAACTTCTCATTCACTTATTATCATTAATGCTTAATTTCATGTTTCTAGGCCCATTATTAAAGAAAATTCAAAAAGTACCATTAGAAGAACAAAAAAGTACCTATAGTTCAGTTCTCACATTTTGGTACCTAAATATTATCCCCTACTCCTAACTCTAACTTCATTCAGATACATATCAGCTAACTTTAATGTCGATAAGTGAAATAATTGAAAATATTAAAAAAAGTACCATTAGGAAAAAAAGTACCAAATGCCCTTTTCCTCCTTGAACACCCCTCAAGTTTGAAATTTAAAAATATTCCATTTTGCCAAAATTGTTTATGCTTAAAGACATGCCTCAAACGATTAAAATCTGTGTTAATGTGCTCAAGAAAAATAAGTTTTAAAAAAAGTACCAAACTGTTTTCTCGGATTTGGACAAATATACATCTTGTCAGTCGAGTTCCAAATAGCACTCTGTTAGTTAATTTTTGCATGAATCCAGGAACCAATGTTAAAAATATATCAAAATTGGCTGAAATGTTAAATAAAATGTATTTTTCCGTTTTTACCCCCTTTTTGGTACCATTTTTATCCCCATTGCGGTGTTAAAATTTTAATCAAATAAATTTCTGTATCGTGATGGGAGCTTAAAATAAAATATTTATATGTCTATATCAATTTGTAGAAAAACATACTTTATGAAAAAAGTACCAAAAATAAATACAATTTTTATCCCTTAAGGGTTCGAATTTCCAAAAAGTACCAAACTTATATTTTTTATTTTTTGATATGTAATGAATACGATTTAAAATTTGTTTCTATGTTTAGTAGTTTAAAAGATACATATGGTGCCAAAAAAGTACCAAAATACAGTTTTTACCCGTTTTCTCCCCTAAAAGGTTCGAATTTCGAAAAAGTACGAAACACCTGTCAGCTTATTTTTTAAATTAGTTTCGAAGATATAAGGTTACCGAATTTACCCGTTTTTACCCTTTTTTACCCCCTAAACGTTCGAATTTCCAAAAATCCCTTCTTATCGGATCGTTTTGGGGAGGGAGGAACCCACAGTTAAAATTTCATGATTCTAGCTTCAACCGTTTGGGCTGTGCGATGATGAATCAGTCAGTCAGTCAGTCAGTCAGTCAGTAACGTTACTCTTTTATATATATAGATTACAAACAAATCAAAAAGTACCATTAGAATATAGAAAAAGTACCAAAAAGGCAGCCACTTGTGGATTCTCATTCACTCGGGTCCATATAGGATTTATTTCATGATTCTAGGTTCATTGTTGAAGAAATTCCAAAAAGTACCATTCGATTAAACAGAAAGAACCAAAAAGTCTCCCCATAAAATTCTCACTCAGGACCATATATGCTTAATTTCATGTTTCTAAGTCCATTGTTATAGAAAATTCAAAAAAGTACTATTAGAATAAAGAAAAAGTACCAGAAGGCAGCCACTTGTGGATTCCCACCCACTCGTGTCCATATAAGCTTTATTTCATGTTTCTAGGTTCATTGGTGAAGAAATTACAAAAAGTACCATCCGAATAAAGAAAAAGTACCAAAAAGTCTCCCTCTAGAATTCTCACTCACTTAGGACCATATATGCTTTATTTCATGTTTCTATGTCCATTGCTATAGAAAATTCAAAAAAGTACCATTAGCATAAAGAAAAAGTACCATGAAGTATCCAATTGAATTTTTTCTCACTTAGGACCATATACGCCTAATTTCGAATTTCTATGTCCATTATTACAAAAAAATCAAAAAGTACCATTAGAATATTGAAAAAGTACCAAAAATCCCCCACTTGCGGTTTCCCACTCATTCGGGTCCATATAACCTTTATTTCATGTTTATAGGTTCATTCGTGAAGAAATTACAAAAAGTACCATTCGAATAAAGAAAAAGTACCAAAAAGTCTACCCTCACTCACTTATTACCATATATGCTTAATTTCATGTTTCTATGTCCATTATTATAGAAAATTCAAAAAAGTACCATTAGAATAAAGAAAAAGTACCATAAGTACCACTCTATTATAATAAAAACTGCAATAGAGTTTCCTCCTAAACTTCTCATTCACTTATTATCATTAATGCTTAATTTCATGTTTCTAGACCCATTATTAAAGAAAATTCAAAAAGTACCATTAGAAGAACAAAAAAGTACCTATAGTTCAGTTCTCACATTTTGGTACCTAAATATTATCCCCTACTCCTAACTCTAACTTCATTCAGATACATATCAGCTAACTTTAATGTCGATAAGTGAAATAATTGAAAATATTAAAAAAAGTACCATTAGGAAAAAAAGTACCAAATGCCCTTTTCCTCCTTGAACACCCCTCAAGTTTGAAATTTAAAAATATTCCATTTTGCCAAAATTGTTTATGCTTAAAGACATGCCTCAAACGATTAAAATCTGTGTTAATGTGCTCAAGAAAAATAAGTTTTAAAAAAAGTACCAAACTGTTTTCCCGGATTTGGACAAATATACATCTTGTCAGTCGAGTTCCAAATAGCACTCTGTTAGTTAATTTTTGCATGAATCCAGGAACCAATGTTAAAAATATATCAAAATTGGCTGAAATGTTAAATAAAATGTACTTTTCCGTTTTTACCCCCTTTTTGGTACCATTTTTATCCCCATTGCGGTGTTAAAATTTTAATCAAATAAATTTCTGTATCGTGATGGGAGCTTAAAATAAAATATTTATATGTCTATATCAATTTGTAGAAAAACATACTTTATGAAAAAAGTACCAAAAATAAATACAATTTTTATCCCTTAAGGGTTCGAATTTCCAAAAAGTACCAAACTTATATTTTTTATTTTTTGATATGTAATGAATACGATTTAAAATTTGTTTCTATGTTTAGTAGT
The DNA here is from genome assembly GCA_942486065.2 of Calliphora vomitoria. Classification (NCBI taxonomy): domain Eukaryota; kingdom Metazoa; phylum Arthropoda; class Insecta; order Diptera; family Calliphoridae; genus Calliphora; species Calliphora vomitoria. The sequence continues at coordinate 63,789,816 of OW818032.2, read as the reverse complement.
TTAAAAGATACATATGGTGCCAAAAAAGTACCAAAATACAGTTTTTACCCGTTTTCTCCCCTAAAAGGTTCGAATTTCGAAAAAGTACGAAACACCTGTCAGCTTATTTTTTAAATGGAGTAACATGCAATTTTAAGTTTTTTTGTATCTTTATTAGTTTCGAAGATATAAGGTTACCGAATTTACCCGTTTTTACCCTTTTTTACCCCCTAAACGTTCGAATTTCCAAAAATCCCTTCTTATCGGATCGTTTTGGGGAGGGAGGAACCCACAGTTAAAATTTCATGATTCTAGCTTCAACCGTTTGGGCTGTGCGATGATGAATCAGTCAGTCAGTCAGTCAGTCAGTCAGTCAGTAACGTTACTCTTTTATATATATAGATTGGCTGAAATGTTAAATAAAATGTATTTTTCCGTTTTTACCCCCTTTTTGGTACCATTTTTATCCCCATTGCGGTGTTAAAATTTTAATCAAATAAATTTCTGTATCGTGATGGGAGCTTAAAATAAAATATTTATATGTCTATATCAATTTGTAGAAAAACATACTTTATGAAAAAAGTACCAAAAATAAATACAATTTTTATCCCTTAAGGGTTCGAATTTCCAAAAAGTACCAAACTTATATTTTTTATTTTTTGATATGTAATGAATACGATTTAAAATTTGTTTCTATGTTTAGTAGTTTAAAAGATACATATGGTGCCAAAAAAGTACCAAAATACAGTTTTTACCCGTTTTCTCCCCTAAAAGGTTCGAATTTCGAAAAAGTACGAAACACCTGTCAGCTTATTTTTTAAATGGAGTAACATGCAATTTTAAGTTTTTTTGTATCTTTATTAGTTTCGAAGATATAAGGTTACCGAATTTACCCGTTTTTACCCTTTTTTACCCCCTAAACGTTCGAATTTCCAAAAATCCCTTCTTATCGGATCTTTTTGGGGAGGGAGGAACCCACAGTTAAAATTTCATGATTCTAGCTTCAACCGTTTGGGCTGTGCGATGATGAATCAGTCAGTCAGTCAGTCAGTCAGTCAGTCAGTCAGTCAGTCAGTAACGTTACTCTTTTATATATATAGATTTACAATATTTTTAACAGCTTAATAAAAATATTTTTAAATTGTACAAAACTAGTATTGATAGTTATAGATTAAAATGTAAACAAAAGTCAGCTGTTGAATTTGCCTCAATAACACGTTCTTTGTTTACCATTGATTGTACTTTTGTTCCTAAACTAAAGAAATCACTGTTTCACAGCTTTTTTATCATTTAGCAATTGTGATACAAAACAATTCCATATTACAGCCACCAGTTGCACAAACACCACCTGATATTTTAAGGGCACAATACTAAAGTTTATCATTTGTACCGCTGGCCACAACATGTAATTGTTCTTCATAATATCGGGATACTGAACTTTTATACGTTCCTTAATGGTATCACCGCTCTCTTCGTTTATCACTCCAACCAGAGCTGTTATGGATAAATTCAGAGCTGGAGCCATAATGGCTTGATCTATCAACATTTTTTTCACTGTACGTTGTACGCGATTTTGATTTGTTGTTATGCTGCGGTCCAATAAAGCATACCAATATTTGAGTGTCGGTCCCACAAATAGTAAACCCAGTGAGCCAAATTTAATTGTACGCACGTAATCGATGTCTTTGAAATCTTTTTTCTCTACCAAAGTTTGGGCTAGAATGTCTCCAGCAGCCATTATACCGGCAGCTCGTGAACCTTCAGCCAAATAGGGAGTAATACGGGATGCAGTTCTAGCGAACATGATGATGGAAAGAGTTGGAATATTTACAATAAATAACAAAATCGTTTGTTGTTGTGAAATCAGTTTAATTAAATAAATAAAAGTGTCACCAAGTCTGCAAAAATGATTTCGCTGCATATTTGTTTGATATTGCCAGACTAGAAAAATGCTATAAATATATAATAATACAGCATTTTTCCGCTACAATAAAATATATATCAAAGTAACGGAAAAATGCTTGTTCATTTTACCAGACTAATGCTTTAAAGATATTTTAAAATAATTTATACAGCATTTTTCCGCTACAATAAAATATATATCAAAGTAACGGAAAAATGCTTACCAGACTAATGCTTTAAAGATATTTTAAAATAACGGGAAAAGTTAAATTGAAGTTTTATTTATATAAAAATTCAAATATAGGCATTTGAATGAGAAAATTATTGTGAGAATTGTAAAATTCAAACCCGAAATGTTTTATATTATATTTAACATATTTCTGAAGAGAATTCACTATTTTCAGCGAAAACACTGTACAATATTTTAATTTCTATAAAAAATCGCTATTTTTAATATTTGTTATATGTCAACATTTTTGTATGTTAAATTTTCTATTTTATTATTTGTAAAAAGTTATACAAACGCTTTAATTTATTTTAAGCAAATAAAATCGAAATTTTTTGTATGTCTTAAAATTAAAAAAATAAGAAAAAAAATACTAAAATTATGAGCGTATTTTCATCTGGTCCAGTTAAGTCTACAATAATTACCATTTTTCATTATGTGGCCGGCAGTTGTCGTATTGCCTTGTTTATGGGAGCCGGAGATGTTCTGATGCAACATTATAATGGTGCTAAAGAAAGCAAGTATATAAATTGGAAGCGTACTGCAAAATTTGCTACAATTGGTTTGTGTTTTATGGGTCCCATTTTAACTTATTGGAAAAGTTTGGTTAGTAATATTGTTAATGCTAGTCACAGTCATACAACACGAACTTTAAAACAACTATTTTGTGATCAAATTTATTTGGCGCCCGGTATTAATTTGGGCATTATTACAATGTCAAGTGTTTTGGAAAATGATTCTGTATTGGAACTTGAAAAGCGTATAAGTGAATATTTTCCGTACATAATTAAACGCCATTATATGTTGTGGCCTGGTGTACAATTCTTTGGTAGTCTGTGTATACAGCCGACACTACAAATTGGTTTTGCTAACTTATTTGCTGTACTTTGGTATGCCTATTTATCGGGAATTTTACATAAAGATGAAATATTGCAAAAATCGAATAATAAATTAGAAAAATTGATTGTGGAATAAAAGTAAAATACATACATATGTAAAAATTGTTATTTGTTTTTGTGTAGAAAATTTAAATCATAGGTTCTAATCGTATATATCGCCAATGGGTCAAAATAATGGAAAATATTTTTTACCCACAAATTTTGTTCACCAATAGTTTAAAAAAAATTTGGTTACCAAAAATGTTTCACCAAAACTATGTAGTTTTTAATCTTTATCTTCAAGTATACTTTGATGAAGGCTATATAAGATTGGGCACAGTCGAATATAGCTCTCTAAGAGCATATTTACATTGGGGATTACTAGCAATGATTTTATTAATATTTTCTTTCAAAAATGCTTCGTAACTTCTTTCACATTCACACACATACATTTTTGCAACTTTTAATAATAGTTTTTGACAACTAACAACAATTCAAAAGCAAAACATGAAAAATCTCTTCTTACCCTGTTTGCTTCTCTACACTTGTTGCACGAAAAGTTGACAAATTGGGATGAGATTTGTTTAGAGACATATTCCCTATAATATTCCGTAATAGATAACCATTGTTTTTAAACGGGCTTCGACGGTATTTGTTTTTGGCAAACTATACAATATTAATAATTTTTTTAAAATCAACATTCATGGTTTCTATGTGTTAAAAGTTATCAGGAATTGATTTCGTGAGATAGCTATTCACAAATAAAAAATTAATTCACTGTTTATGCGGCAATTTTTTATAATTGCAAGATTTTTATTTGCGAATAAGCCGTGCGTATAAACGTAGTTTATATAAAAAAATTTTAATTTTACATTCCTGTAGCGAGCAAGTTGTTAGCTATTATAAAAAATATATTTCGCTTTATTCTGAAGACACAAACTTTTATAATTTTGTCCAGTTAGATTTTTGATTGGAACCGCAGAGCCAAGGCGAATTTATACAAGGTGGAGTCAGTCAATCAGCTGATAACTTTTTTTTTGCTTTTTGGTTCTAACAGTTGTCAAAGCTTGTGTTTTTACTTAATTATCTACATATTCTAAGCTTATTAACAAAATATTTATTTTTTACATAAATAAGTAAAGCCCTCACTATTCAATTATCAACACTATATTAAGTTTTAATACATATTTGTTTAATTTTTGTTTTTTGACATTTGTTAAGACCAATTGTTGTTTTTGTAGAATTGCCACCACCTTGTATAAATTCGCCTTGCGCAGAGCTTTCGAACGATTTTAAACAAATATTTAGCGGATTGTGATGAATAGTGATAGCAGCACTAAATTTGTGATATGGAGGGTTATCATTTCCTTGTACAATGTGAAATAAATAAGAAGCAGCCACCAACATATTTGCTAATTTAGCGATTTTTAAACAACCAAATTATATTATTTTTAAAGAATTATAAATTTTATTACAAATAGCTAATAATAAAAGAAGTTAATCTCAAAATAAAATATATTTGAAGTTCTTATTTATTTTCAATGCAAACAAATTGAATTCCATAACAAATTTTGATTTTTGATCAAACATTTCGTTTAATATTTTCAAGCGTTTTTAATGTAAAAGCTGCTACGCATTTAGTTATTTAATAGTAGGCATCACTGCACCACAACGTGCATTTGGAATTTTAGAATTTTTTGGAAAACATTTGCAGAAAAGCAGTGAAATATTTTAAAATATAATGGCTGCCAAACGACAACTAAAACAATTCCATGAAATGGAATTAGATGATCGTATACTTAAGGTAATTTTTGTAATAAATATGAAAATAGTAGTTATTTACGTTAAAATTTATATTATTTTAAAGGCCATTTCAAAATTAGGCTGGACCGAACCTACACTTATCCAGGAAGCCGCCATACCTTTATTGCTGGAAGGTAAAGATGTCATAGTTAAGGCCAGAACAGGTTCCGGCAAAACAGCAGCCTTTGCATTGCCGTTAATACAAAAAATTCTGAATTCCAAAATGAATGCTGACGAACAGTGCACCAGTGCTTTAGTGTTGGCACCCAGCAAAGAACTCTGCCAACAGACACGCAATGCCATGGAACAAATGAGTGAAAAATGTGGCAAAGTATTGCGCGTAGTAGATCTTTCCTCGACGGATGTTGTGGCACAACGTCATCTGTTGTCCGAAAGACCCGATGTTATAATCACAACACCAGCCAAGGTATTATCACATTTACAGTCAGGCGCCATGGATTTGAAACGTTTGGAGACATTGGTGGTAGATGAAGCAGATTTGGTATTTTCTTTTGGTTTTGAGAAGGATTTCAAAAAATTGGTGGAATATTTGCCAGCCATTTACCAGGCCATTTTGGTTTCAGCCACCATTACCGACGATGTGATGAACATGAAGAATGTCATTTTGAATAATCCGGTTATCTTGAAATTGGAAGAACCAGAATTGGTACCAGAAAGTCAACTGTCTCATCAGCGTATATTGGCTGAGGAGAATGATAAACCAGCGATTTTGTATGCATTGCTAAAGTTGCGTCTGATACGTGGTAAAAATGTGATTTTTGTCAATACCGTTGATCGTTGTTATAAGTAAGTAAATTTTTGTTTGTATTTCTAAAGTAATTCTGCTAAATTTTACCCTATACCCATCTATGTTTTTTAACCATAGTTACACAAAACTAAGTTTCGTTTTTCCGTTTAAAATTTATAAATTTTTTCATTAGCTACCCGATAAATTATAAATATTTTAGATCGTTATGATAGTTGACTAGATATAGCCATGTGCGTCTGTCCACTAGTCTGTTGAAATCCACTTTCCGATTCCCCCAAACAACTTACGTATATGATGGACACATCAATATATCCGCTATAGTCTTTGTTCGGTTGATATTTTAATAAAATAATTATATTGAAGGGTATATAAGATTCGGCAAAGACGAAATTTTCATATGATGAAAAATTAGTTATCGATGTATTATGAAGAGGCATCTGTTTAACAGTTGGCCTCTAAATGATTTACATTACTAATCTTCTCTCTGATGAAATATTTTAACAACTCGGAACTTATGATTATTTGAAAACATTTTCATACTAAAATATTTATATCTTCTTTTACAGATTAAAATTGTTCTTGGAACAATTCAGCATAAAGTCCTGTGTCCTTAACTCTGAATTGCCAGCCAAGATCCGTATACACACCATCAATCAATTCAATCAGGGTATTTATGATTTTATCATAGCCTCTGATGAGCATATGTTGGAAAATCCCGGCCGCAATAAATCCGATCGTGAATCTGGAGCTTCCAGAGGCATCGATTTTCATTGTGTTTCAAATGTTATTAACTTTGATTTTCCACAAGATGTCAGTTCGTATATACATCGTGCTGGGCGTACAGCTAGAGGTAATAACAAGGGTACTGTGTTGTCATTTGTTAGCATCAAAGATGCCAAAATCAATGAGGCAGTAGAGGAACGTCTAAAGGAGGGTTATATGAGTGATGAACAAGTAATCAAGTGAGTTATTGGATTTTAATACAATTATTAGTTTGTACTAAATTAAGTCTTTTTTTTTTTTTTTTGTTAGAAATTACCAATTCAAAATGGAAGAAGTAGAACCATTCCGTTATCGTGCCCGCGATGCCTGGCGTGCTGTTACCCGCATTGCTGTCCATGAGGCTCGAGTGAAAGAAATCAAAATTGAAATATTCAACAGTGAAAAACTAAAAGGTTTCTTTAATGAAAACGCCCGTGATTTGCAAGTTTTACGTCATGACAAACCTTTGAAGACGGTGAAAGTTCAACCACATTTATCACAAGTTCCTGAGTATATAGTGCCCAAAGCCTTAAAACGTTTAGCTACCACAACTATATCCTCAAGTAACAACAAGACACCACGTTATTTTCAATCCTCCGCTAAGGCCGCCTATGAAAGTCAAGCCAGTAATCCTTTATTGGTTAGTGAAGTAGATTTCGGCAAGAAATCCGGTGGCAGAGGCGGCAAACGTCATAAGAAGTAATATTACAGTTAGAGGATTTTATAATTATGTCTGTACGTTTTAAGTAGCTTGTTTATAGTTTTAGAAGTTAAGTTTTCTTTGTGTATAGAAATATATGTAGATTTATACATATTTTGACTTAAACTATGTTGTTTTCTTTGGATGGAATATCTGCAATAGTATAATTCCCATATTTGTATACCCTTCTACATGAGTGGTATGGGCAGGCGCGGATCAAGGGGGGCAAACAGGAAATATCCTCCTCAAACCCGAAAAGTTTTAATATAAAACTGGAAAAAAAAGAATAATGTACAATAAATGTTAGTCTATTGATCATCCCAATTGATCACACAAGAAATGCCCATTATACCTCCGGCGCAACATGCATTGACTAGTTGCAAGTATTTTGTTGTTGCAAGACTTAGGTTATATAGCAAGGGCACTTCGTGAATGGGTTGTATTTACGAAAATGGACGCAAAAAATATTTTTTTTTTCTAAAATGTCTGTGGGATTATAAATCTGATGTTTTAGTTAAATGACCTCACTAAACATCAGAAGATGGATTTATCTTCATTCAAGTCATATTTCAATTTTGAATATTTATCCAATGCTGTAACCGATCAAAAGGAGTAGCGTATCTGATCAAACTTTTTTTTTATCGTTTAGATATAATTGTACATTGACGGATAAATAAACTGTATTTGGAAAATCGATTGATTTAAAAAACCACCAATTTTCAAGTACGAATAATTGACAGTTTGATATTCTGCAAATCCAGAGATTTTGTACTGGAGGGTACTTGACTCCTGCAAATTTGCTTCTACAATTATACCCTCGTCGAATTTATACCTTACTTTATTTATTTTCTTGTATTCTATTTTCTTTTTATTTCATTTTACCCCCATCAAACTGATGGTACATATATATTAATTTTTAAATTATTCACATTTATGTATTTTTAATTTATTTCATAAATATATTATTTTTATTGATATATATCACTTAAATACATATGCATGTATATATACTTAATAATGTTTAGTTGTTTTTTTTTTTAGTTTTCAAAATTTAGTTTTAAAAAGATAAATTATTAACGATTTTTTTTTTTTTTTTTTTGTACGATAGGTTTTTAATCCAAAATATTAAAAGATATGTTGTTAAAAAAATAAATATAAAGCAAACATATAAAAAAAATCGTGTAAAAAGGGCTTATGTTTAAGAAAATATAATAAACTAAAGTTTAAAGTAAATCTCAAACAAATAAGATATTTTTTTGAGATATGCTTAAGTTTAGAAAGCAATATATAATAAATAAATCTCATTCATTTATTTTAAACTTTTTCAAATTATTTCTAGGCATGTTAAATCTTTGAAGAAAGTAGAAATAGTGTTCTTCTAATATTCGATAAATACTAAATTGTTAGTTAAATACTTGCGACAAAATGTTACATACAACCTTCTTTCAATTGCTAAACACAAAAATTTTAAATGTAAGAAAATTTTAATTAATAAGTTAGAAATACATATCGATAATGACAATTTCTTGAATCCAAATTTCTTTCTTTAATAACGGCGGCTAACAAATTTGTGAAATCCATTTTTAATTTGGAAAATATTTTGAAAAATAAAAAAATTATAATATTAGTATTGAAATATGTATAAGCTCTCCAGTAGCAGTTTATATTTTATTACATATAAATTGTATAGTTAAAAATAATTTTCTATAAGATTGGTTTGTTAATACAACTAAAACTTTTCTTTATATGTATATATTGTTAAATAAACCATGTTCTTGCCGTTTATGAGAACCGATTTATACTGCTTGTTTGATATATAATTTTAAATGCAAAAATTCTATTTATAAAATGGATACTTTTTAAACAATTAATTATTAATAGGATGGATATTAATTCATTTGTATTCTTACAATTGAAAAAGTTGCTTGAAAGACAGGTTTTTTTTTAAAAAATATATATTTTCAAATACGAATTGAAAATTAAAGTTTAGCTTATAAATAAGGAATACACTTAATAAATTAAAAAGAAAGAAAGAAGAGTTGTTGGCCTAAACCATAGATAAATATGGCTAAACTAAGGGCGGCCTAAACACACATAGATGACAAGAAAATAAAATTCAAATTACCTAAAAAAATATAAAAATATATATGCACTACGTAACTAATAAAAAATTAAAGGGAGGGATTTATTTTAAAGGAATGAATAATTGTTTAATGGACAGGTTGCGGGGGTAAAGGGACGTATGTATTTTAAAATGACTCGATTCATGATGACGTTGCTTATTAACCCAATTTAAGTTTTCTAGGTTCTGTTGTATGATTAGTGTTTTGTTGCCTCATGGGCACCGGTGCTATCGACACATTTACAGGTAACTTTTGTAAAAAGGCGGGACTAAGTATGGGCTCATGCTGGCGATTCTTGTGGCGGGTTTCGTCTTCATCGTCTGAGATCAATGAAATGCTTAAATCGCTGGATAATTTTAGAGATATGGGTGCCTGAGGCGGTGATACCACAGGTGGCTGTTGTACCATACCTTTACGTCTTTGCGGTGATATTTTCTGTTGGCCATCAGCGAATTCGGGTATGCCGCAAGAAGCCAAACCTTCTCTGAGTTTGGTAAGGGACAATTCATAAATACGATTGGCTATCACGGTATGAACTGTTGTTTCATCAGGTAGCATGGGAAATACTTCCTGATGTGGTGCTGCAGGATTGGAAGTATTTAGCGTTGTACTACGACTGGCACAGGCGGTTGCGTTTAGAGAACGAGGCACCAATGATATGGTTACCTCTTCATCGACTTGCATGGTATTTTGTTGAGGCAGGCAGGGTATTTGAGAGGAGGTAGGACATGTCACTGATAGATCAGGCGGCTGTAATATCCCCATTGACAACGTATGTGGTAGAGATGGTGGTGGTAGCATTGTCTGGGGCACATCGTTGCTATCATCGCTCAATACTATAGATTCAGAATTTATTAGAATGGGCGTCTTGGGTGGAGCCGGCAAAGAACGGCGCTTTTGAGGTCTTGATTTACGTTTGCGAGGTTGTTGTTGTGGCTTGGGCACCAATAATAGAGGTTGCTGTGTCATCATTAACTGTGGCATTTGCCGTTGATTTGTTGAAATCGGCACTAAAGGCGGCGGATTTTTTACCCTCTCCACGGGCATTAAACCCAATATTGCCGCTCTCTCCAAACACATACGTTCGGGATAAACAATCGCATGATTCTTTGCATCATTACTTGCTCCCTCATCGTCGGAGAGTAGATCAATGGTCACATCAGCCTGCAAATAATGTAATTTCTGTCTACACACCTCAGTCTTGCGGTTGTTCTTTTGCGGGGTTGCTCGATTGTTGCGATAGGCATTTCGTAAGTACTCCCCATATTTGGAACGTTTCAATTTTAAACGTTTATTGTGGCATAATGTATAAGCTGAGATATGAAATGGATTGGAATGTTTGATAACTATTGAATTGTTGTTAAGCGGCTGCTGTTGGTGATGTTGCTGCGGCGGTTGTTGTTGAATATGTTGTTTTTCGGGAACTTTTGGTGCCATGACTGTTTGTGTTACTTTTCTATTAAACAAATAATTCTTCTGCACACTTTTTCATGTCTGTCTGTTTTTACCGCCTTAAATATTTGCAGTACAACAAAAAAAAACTTTTAATTCTTTCACGTTTGTTTGTTTTCGTGAGTAATTTCATTTATTTATTAAATTTCACAAATGGGGTGCTGCTGCTCCTTTGACTTTTGTGTTTTTCTTAATTGCAACCACCAAAGTACAGTTTTGTTTGTTTTTCTTTTTTTCATTGCGTTTACACTTGCATAATGTTATTTTGGCTATTTTCACAATATTTCTCTTAATTTTTTTATTTATAATAGTTAAAATGTTGTAATTATATATTAATCAATAATATACAATTATTTTATATAGAATTTCTTGAGAATTTTATAGTTTTTCATAAAATTATGCACTTTTTCTTACATCTGCTTTGCACTTTCTTCGCTGTTTGTTATGAAAATACAATGTGAACAGATAACGAGTAGTAGTAGGTAAAAGGTAATCGTTACCGCATATAAGTACTCGTTAAAAATGTAAACATGTACGGTATTGCCATTTGGAGATATTATCTTTGAAATTGCCAGGTTGAATTTTTTAGAAGAAATTAATAACAGAGTTGCGAATTTGAAATGTCGTTTAAAAAGGATAATGTTAAAAATTGCAGTTTTTTTTCTTATTTTAAAATTCGAATAAATAAATATGTAGAAGTAAAAAAATACAAAAACAAACGACGGTCAGTCGTCAATCTGTGGTATATAATATTTCATAGTGAATAAATAGAAATTCACCGTTATGTAAAATTTTGCAAGGTTTTTGCTAAATTTTCTTTCTCTCATCCTAGAAGTAAGAATTATTCTGTTTAAATTAACTTCGGTGGTGCAAGTATAGACAATATGGATATCTAATTATAGATATTTCAAAGACCTTTTGCAACGACGTATATAACGCCATAGTAAGTCGGACCTGCAATGGGTCAAAATCGGGAAAAATATTTTTTAACCGAAATTTTTGCTCATGAACCTTTTTTTTTTCACTAATATGTAAATTTAAAAAAAAAAATTTTAAAAATTAAAAAAAAAAAATTTGAAATTTTTTTACTAAAACAATTTTTAAATAAGTTTGTCATTCCGTTTGTAATTTCTACATTTTTCATTTGCGACCCCACAAAGTATATATATATTCTGGATCGTTATATATAGCGAAGTCGATTTAGCCATGTCCGTCTGTCCATCTGTATGTTGAAATCAACTAGACCCCAAATAACTTACAAACATAATTGATACATCAGGAATTCTTCAGGCTCGGTCGCTATTTAAAATCGAGAAAATCGGCCCACAAATGGTTGAGATATAAGGAAAAAACCGGGACAACCTCGATTTTTGGTCTATTTTTGATCTATATCTGGATTACTGAGTCATTAATATAGACAATATGGATATCTAATGATAGATATTTCGAAGTTCATTACAACGATTTATATAAGGCTATAGTAATTTGGACCAACAATGGGTCAAAATCGGAAAAATTTTTTTTTAACCCGAATATTTTTTTAACACAAAAAATTTTTTTTCACTAATAATTTAAAATTTTTTTTTTTTTAAAAAATTAAAAAAAAAAATTTTAAAAAAATATTTCGAAAAATTTTTTTTTTTTAAATTTTGAAAAACAATTTGAAAAAAAAGTTTTTTTTTTTAAATTTGAAAAACAATTTTGAAAAAAAAAGTTTTAATTGTGTTTACCTCAAAATATTTACAATTTTTATTTTAAAGTATAATTTGGTGAAGGGTATATAAGATTCGGCACAGCCGAAGGTGAAGGGTATACAATATAATCTGTTCGTCAGCAATTAAAAGTACAATTTTTAAAAGATTTCTTGATATATTTAGGATGCTATACGCTCAAAGTGGGCAATTAATGCATCCACAACAAAGGTGAAGGGTATATAAAATTCGGCATAGCCGAATTTAGCACTCTTATTTGTCTTTTTTTCAAATTTTATCATTTATTGCTGAAAAAGAATATGCAGTGCAAAAAAAATTGTGATCGTCACAAAAACCCATAGTATGATTTTTTAATACAACTGATCTGTGTAACATTTTTGTTCGATATCGATATTTAAAGATTTTTATTTGGGTTAACTCTTTGAGGTTCAGTGGTCACTTTACTAACCACCTTTTCTATATTCTTTAAAACATAGTTTATTGGCATCTATTACCATTTTTTAAAACTTTGCAGTTAGGGTCTGATTAGATAAATATATTAATTTGACACACACTAAAAAAAAGTTCATTGAATTCAGTGTTACTTTGCTATTTCGTTTATTTGGTCTGAAAATTTAGTAAAAATTATTAGATTTCAAAAAAATGTATACGATACGAAAATTTGTATCATAATTATTTTGAATGCCAACAGCCACGGTGCACAGTGGGGCAGAATCAAAATTTTTTGGAAATATATCTGGCATTTCTAAACGGCTGGTCCGATCGGGATAAAATTTGACATGTGCGTAGCCAAGGAGTTTTCGAGTTTAAGTTAATAAAATGGACCCTACAAATGCTTCAGGGGCGGCACTATGGGGGCTCAAAGAAGGGTACCTTCGACATGTACAAATTTTAAACACGTGTCATTTTTTGTTTCCCATGCATGCGTGTGCTATTTATCTCTTATAATTTCCGAGTTATAAGCGGACCATACCTTGGTCCGCTTTTTTTAAAATATAGGGCGTACTTTTAAACCGAATGGACTCAAATTTCATTAGTTAGATAAGTTGGACAGCTAAATTACCAATAATATGCAAAACATTTCAGAGAAATGTCAATTACGGATCCGAAAATAAACGATTTTCAATTTAAAAATTAAAAAATTTGTTGATTTTTGCTGTTTTTTGGGCGAAAAGGTGACTTAACTCTTTTTTTTATTAAAATAAAACTTTCTTTAAGAACGTATAACAGTTTTATGTTTTTCTGTAAGATATCTTTACGGGGAATATTTTGGTATAAAAAACATGTCATATTTATTGAATATGTCGCCCGTACGCCCCTCGCAATTTGACCTATTTTTAATCAAAATTTTAAATTTGGACCACATGTTTTAAAATCCCAAAACTGGGATAAAAAAACGGAATGCAGTTTTGGAATCCTTAATGTGATTCCTATTTATTTTTAAAGCATTTTCCCAGCCCCAAAGGAATTGTAAGACTTGTGGGCAAAATTGTAAAAAATACCATTTTTGGGATTTTCGCTCCAGTTTTTAGAAATTGCTGGATTACCTTTGACCTTTTGACAAATTTGTTTACACTTTATTATTTAGAATGAAAAATTTTAAAAACGTTGAAAATTTCGTTTAGTTTTGTTAATAAATAAAGATTTTATTACACATTATATATTTATTGATCTCTAAAACTAAAATTTGTATCAAAATTTTGATAGGATTGCAAATATTAGGAAAAATTTGGTCCGCATTTTTTTCGAACTAATTTTTTTGTTTAGATAAGTTAATTTCTGATATTATAAAAAAAATTTCAAGTCAATATCTTAATTATATTCAAAGATATGCCACTTTAAAACTCCGTCCTTCAAGAATATTGCACTTTTTCAAACTAAATTTTTTTTATAAATTATCTTAATATTATATTCAACAACAAGTCAATGTCACATTAAAATATGAAAAAGTGCAATATTTTTGAAGGACGGAATTTTAAAGTGGCATATTTTTGAATATAATTGAGATATTGACTTGAATGTGGTGGTTAGTAAACTAACCACCACATAGCACAAAAAACCTTGGAATGGGGTGGTTTTTTTATGTTTTGATTCTTTTCCATCTTTTTATAATAAACTAACCATGATTAAAGTTAAAATTCCTTTTTTTTTTATTTTAAACTTATACACATAAAACCGTGGCTGAAATGTATTTTTCGTAAGTGGTTCGTATATGGGACATATGACCAATTATGGACCGATCTTTATAAAATTAGGTCCGGCGATTCTTGTGTACGAATTAAAAACTTATTATGATATTTATAAGAGATTTATGCATATTTAAGTGATTTTTGGAAGTGGACCTAACATGGAGATTATGATCAAATAAGAACTGATATACACAGAAGACAGCAATTTGATTTTTGCATACATATTACTTATCTGTGTAAAATTTGGGTTCGAAATCGATATTTATGAAGGTTAATGTATATGGGAGCTATGGCCAAATATTGATCGATCTTCACGTAATAACGATATTTTATAAGAGATTTATGTGAATTTAAGTGTTTTTCAGAAGTGGTCCTTATACGGGAGCTATGATAAATTATGGACCGATCTTTACAAAATTTGATATACAATATATAAGAAATATTTTTGTTGAATTTCAATTTAACAAGATTTATGCGTAGTTTTACCTGATACAGCCAATTTTATGTTAATGTAATGTACAAATTTCTTTAAGAAATTGTACAATATGTTGGTCAACATTTTTCTCTTGCTTAACACATTATTCTTATATTCAAAAATATTTATTTATCATATCTATTGTAAATGATAAAAACTTATGTAATAAATCAAAATTATTCAAATTTTTTTATATGTCTCTGTCATTTAAAATCATAAATAATGTTCTCTCTACACACAAAAAAATCCATAGGTTATATTTCCTAAAAATATAGTATAAATTTAACTAAGCGCAAGGGTAGAATGGCATTTACAAAGTTTCTTAGTTAATATAACTAAAATTTTAGATAATTTCATACATACCCTTTTGCACCAAAAATATTTTCAATTGACAATAAATTAAACAAAAAATATACCAAATATCAAATTACTGATTCCAATAGTTATATTAGCATAGTTTTTAGGTAAAGTGTATTGTTTGAATTACCTTGTGGCATAGATAATAAAACTTAGTTTTTAGTTTTCATATAAAAAGAAATTAACTATTTAAGCTTAGTTAATATAGCCTCGATTATTTTTTTGTGTGTATTAAATGTTTGAAAAAAAAAAATAAAAAATATCCTTGAATACAAAATTGGTCTGGTCTGTCAAGGTCATTGATAATAATATAATGTGTTACTAAAGTATGCATGTCCTTTTCTCAATAAACATTAAATAATTTTTTGCAATAAAAGGCCAGACATAAAAGAAACAAGAAATCAGAAGTGAAACGAAATAAAAGCTGACAAAAAACGCATTAAATACAAAGTCAACCAACCAACCAACCATTCGCATTAAAGTAACCAACCAGCCATTTTAAATGACTTTGAACCAGGGTGTTTGTTCTTGGCTCATGACTCTAAACATCTTTAATATGTATAGAAAGAAGTACTATATTTTTAATTACGAGGTAAGACTAAAAATTTTCGTCAATTTTAAAGCAATGATTTTGAGAACTTGTTATTAACTATTAAGGAGTGAGATCGTAAAATTCTTAACACACGTTTTTCATTAAAGTATTATACGACTTTTTTTGTTTTGATCAAGTTACCTTTGTAAAGCATGTCAGTTATTATGTTTAATGTCAATTATATTCATTTGTTGTTAATCTGATTAAAATGAGTGACCAGAAAAAAGTTTGCACTAAAATTATTAAATATTTTCAACAAAACCCAACTTGGTCCTACAAAAAGTTGGCCAAGCATTCAAAGGTCTGCTGTCAAACTGTTTCCAATGTTATTAAATAGTACCGGGAGAACTTGTCTGTTGATAGAAAACCTGGTTCAGGTAGAAGGAATGGTCCACATGATGTTCCTAAAGCGAAAAAAATAGAAAGCATTTTCAAAAGATCTCCCAACACATCCGGTTAAAGTTAATGCAGGTTTAAGAACATACAAAGCTCAAAAAGTTCCTGACAGGAATGCAGCTAAAAATTTAGAGGCCAAAAACAGAGCACGGAAATTGAAGTCAAGTTTTATAAAAACACATTCTTCCTGCATAATGGATGACGAAACGTATGTTCTGGCAGATTTTTCGCAACTTCCTGTTCAACAATTTTATGTAGGTGATGCTCGAGGGAATGTTGAAAAAAAGTTTAGAATCCAAAAGCAGACTAAAATTTAATGTTATACAGTAAAAGCCCGGTATAACGAATCTCACTTTAACGAAAATTCGATAATAACATACAGAGCGAACGTTTAAAATATTTTATGATCGATATAATGAATGTTGAGAAAAATAAAACAAAATCAAAGGAACGATCACATTCTAAACATTAACAATTATATCCTTTACCAAACTTCCGATGTTTTTTGGCTGTAATTCAAAAAAAAAAAAAAAAAAAATGAAAAACTTTGATTCTTCTTGTGGATTATTTTTATTTGGTCTTTTAATTTTTTTTACATCAAGTCGAGAATATGATGTCATGTAAATGGCCGCCGCCACAGTTGATTGTCATTTGACCATTTTCCATCACTTTGGCCAAAACTTCCGGCGATAGGTCCTCACATTCTTGACGGATATTGTCTTTAAGAGCTGCATGAGTCTGATGCTTGTTGACATAAACACGCGAATTCAAAAAGCCCCACAAAAAGAAGTCTGGAGCGGTCAATTCAGGCGATCTTGCTGGCCAGTGGAAATCGCCAAAACGGGAGATTAGGCGCCCGGGAAATGCATCCTTCAGCATATCGGTTGTGGCACGTGCAGTGTGTGCCGTTGCACCGTCCTGTTGGAACCACATGTTTTTCAATCCCAATTCATCAAGTTGCGGCAAAAAGAACTCGTTGATCATTGCTCTGTAGCGCTCACCATTCACAGTAACCGTTTGGCCCACGACGTCTTCGAAGAAAAAAGGTCCGATGACTCCTCCAGCGAAAACAGCACACCATACAGTGACTTTGAGCGGGTGTAATGGCTCTTCGTGGGTTACACGCGGATTTTCTGTGCCCCAGAAGCGTAAATTTTGCTTATTTACGTACCCGCTAAGATGGAAATGGGCCTCATCACTCATGATTATTTTTGATGAAAAATCATCTTCCTCTTGGTGGTGATTAAGGATGGCTTGAGCGTATGTTAGAAGTGATTGGCGGTCAGCAGCTAACAGCTGATGCACCGTTTGGACTTTGTACGGAAACATCTTCAAATCTTGTACCAAAATTCGCTGTAAAGACCGTCGACGAAAGACCGCTATGGTTTACTACACTTAGGGAAAAACGACGTTGTAAAATCAACAACGCACAGTGGTTTAGAAACGTTTTTTTTTTAGAAATAATTCGGTATCTCGGGAACTTCCTAGCGATAATGGGGGCCAGTGTGTGACCCCTAAAATTTGATCACCTCGGGTCTCAAAATTTAAAAAAAAATCGGCAAAAATCCATTTGTGATCCAAATGATCTGAAATTTTATAGTCCTTAATTTTTGACATTTTTTATTTTAAAATACTGAAATTTCTAAACCAAGAAAAATGTGTTCCAAAAACTGAGTTTATTTAGAAAAGTGTCTACTGTGACGTTATTTACCGTGTGATAGTAAAAAAAAACTTTGTAAGTGTTAAAGCAATATATAGGGTTATACAAATATGGAACATCTTCGAGAATATTTTACTTAAACCTAAAATTATTTTTTAAAATTGGCCAAGTTTGGATAGGCCTGGGAGGTGTTGTGTCAGCTTTAGTGACCCAAATTTTACTTTACACGCTTTAGCATTAAGTACTCTTTCTGGATCATATAAAAATTGTGTATAGTCCCGAAGAAAAATTTTTTCTACAAAATATAGGGACTTTTTTGGGGAAAAAAAAACGTAAAAATACGGCCTTTTTTATATGTTCCAACTTTGGATGCGTGTAACTTTTTATAGAGGCAAGATAGCTGTTAGCAAGTTATTCCTATTTTATTTAGAATTTTGTCACCAATATAGCTGATATTTCAAAAATAAATTTCGACAATCCATTGGCGCGTCATCTCTAAAAAACCATAAAAAGATCGAGCAAAATTAAAAAAAATAAATCAATAAACTTAAATATCTCTTCAACTAATAGAGATAATCTTCATGTGCAACTGTACTTTTTGTAAATCTTCTTAAGGACTATTTATTTGGATCATAAAAGGATTTTGGGCGATTTTTTAAAAAAATGTTGTTACCCGAGGTGACCAACTTTGAGGGGCCACACACTGGTCCCTATTAGCGCTAGGAAACTGAACAAATGCAAACAAACTCAAAAACACCTCAGCTCAAACCATGTGAAATTTCGTAACAATATCTCCAATAGTTCCCGAGATACCGAAATATTAAAAAAAAAAAAAGTTTCTAAACCACTGTGCAACGGTGGGTGTCATTTTTTGTAAACAAACGGTGATGAATCACAATGTTGTCAAATTATACGACGTCTCATCTTATAGTGAATAATAAGCCAGTTGCTTTTCATTAAGATGAACGTAAAGGTATTTATCACTGAGTTTTTACTATTTATAACCCAAAAGTACAAATTATTAAATAAGTGCTAAAATAAATTAGGTTTTGTGAACAAAACAAATGCTGTGAAACTAATAAGATCAACAAGGAGATAGCTGAAGGATTATAAGCAAGTACAACAGTACCTGGAAACAATAACCATTGACAATTTTACATTCGAGTATTATAACATGCTTTTAAATAAATGTTTTAAATAAATGTAAAATTAATGAAAAAGATGTAAGAGATCTATATTCGGCTTTGCCGAATCTTATATAACCTTCACCAAATTATACTTTAAAATAAAATATAATTTTTTTTTTTTCGAAATTGTTTTTAAAAAGTTTTTTCCAATTTTTTTTTAATTTTTTTTTTTTAATTTATTAGTGACAAAAATTTATGACAAAAAAATGTTTTTTGTGAAAAAAAAAATTCGGGTTAAAAAATATTTTTCCCGATTTTGACCCATTGTAGGTCCAACTTATATACATCATTGCAATTGACTTTGAAATATCTATCATTAGATATATATTGTGTATTTTTATGATTTAGTAATCGAGATATAGATCAAAAATAGAGGTTGTCTCGGGTTTTTGCTCATGACTCCGTTATTTATAGACGGATTTTGCTGATTTCAAATAGGAAACTTCTCGAAAGCATGTGTGACAGAATAATTGAAGATTTGGATCCCGAAGATATCTGGGGTCTTCAGAAAGTTGATTTCAACAGACAGACAGACAGACATACGGCCATGGCTTAATAGACTCTGCTATCTATAAGGATCCAGATAATATATACTTTATAGGGTCGGAAAATTATATTGTATAAATTACAAACGGAATGACAAACTTATATATACCCTTCTCACGAAGGTGAATATAGTTATAAAAAAAACTATTTGCGTTTTTTGAATAAAAAAAAAATAAATAAACAAATTATCTCCAAACGTTATCGCATTTTGTGGGTGACCTTTTTTGACAACCGCGAAAAAGTAATAACATTTTTTTAAATAACTTTCAATGGACTATTCGACTATGCTGGGCTATTTTGATATTTGCAAAAAATGTAAAGAAGTAATAGCCGTTATATTCATGCTTTATAATTTCGATATACTCATATAATATCTTCAATTAAAAAACACTTTTCTGACTACCCTCATAAACTGCATCCCAAAAAAGAAAAAAAAAAAAAAAAACTTATTCATAGTTCGTTGTACGATCTATGACCTTAGGAAGTTATAGAAAAATTATCATTATCACAACCAGTGTTGGTGCTACCAAAATCAGTAGTGGTAAAACAGCAGCTGTATGATACAAATACATATTATATACAAATGAAACGTGTGAAGTTTGAATAAATTACACTCAAACATACAAATACACTACACATAAATACTTATTTATACTCTCGCATACTAAGGCGAATTTTATATATAAGTATACGGTTAGTTTTATTTAATTTATTCCAATCCAGTTAAAGTAACTCAAAGATTTTCTAATACATTATATACATTTAGCAGTCTTATTAGATAGAAAACAAATGTTAAATACTGAAAGGAATAAAAACAACAACTCTTACACAGCCATAGGTAAACGATGAAGAGAAGCTAAAAAAGGGAGAGAGGAGAAGTACATACATATAGCCGAAGAAATATGGCTAGAAGTCATGCTCATAAAATATATTCGTTTTATACTACTGGCACACACAAACAACTGTATAAGAAAATAAACTACCAACAAAAACAACAAAGGTAGCAATAACAACAACAACTGTACTGTAAATAGAAAATACTCATTTATATGTTTGTAAAGAAAACAAAATTCAACCACATCTAAAAACAACAACATTTAATATACACACACACACACTTCTCTACTTTACAAAACAAAGAGTTTGTATTGTTGTAGTTGCCCTTTTTTTCCTTTTGTTTTGATTCTCTTTGTGTGTGCCTGTGTTTGTGCAAGTATGTGTGTTCTTTTGGCACCACCCACAAAAATGTTTGTGAGTCATTGTGTTTATCTACTTCTGCTAAGGATGTTGATGACGAACAACTAAACAAGAGCTGGAGACGTTGTCCAGGGGCAAGAAAAATAAATGTAGTACAAGTAAGTTAGTATTGTTAACAATAAATGCTCGTATTACCGGCTACCGGTTAAATTTTAGTTAAACTCTAAAGAGATTTAGAGAGCACGATGAGATAAATGAGTTGAAAATATTGAGCGCATACTCATAATTGAGTGAGTGTTTTACATGGATAAAAAGCTTTTACTTTGGATGTAATGAATTGCTTTACAGCTGTGGAATTTGTTTGTTTTTAAAATGGAATTTTGTGTTTCAACTTTAGTTTAGTTGTGTTAGGTTGCTGATGGTGCAAGGAGTTGTAGGTATGATTTTGTTGGTGTTTTTTTATTTTTTTATTAAGGAATGTCCTGGCTAAAATGCGTATGTAATACACATTAAATAAAACTAAATTTTTGTTTTAAAAATATGTCTTTTAGCTGATGAAAAATAAAAATTGTAAACTTTGTTATTCAATCGGACTTTTAAAAACATTGTTATATTCAAAGAAAAGCTGAAAGATATTAAAGCCATACATATTTTTTAATTTTAAAGTTGAATTCCACTGCATTAAAGAATAACTGCAAAAACAGTGTGTTCAATGAAAATCTAAATCGTATCGAAAACAGCTCATACGATTTCAAAACATTTTCCATTTTTGTGTCCAGCTGTTCAAATTATATAGAAATGATGTGTTACACTATTCTGCAAATCTAAATTTTTGATCAGTAATGTGGGATCTAAACTACAGTTCAGTTTTAATTGAAACCTGGATCATCAATAGAGAGGGTGTTAAACGATATGTAACTATTAAAATAGGAAAAAATGTGACCTATTACGAAGATATTAATGTTAGTTTAATATTAATTGTTAATAAATAAATATTACTCATACGCACTGTGTTGTCAATTTCAAAATGATGGGTAATAAATATGAGACATTTCATGTCAATTGTGAACCAACTTTTTTGAAATCGATGTCTTTTGATTGGAATGAAATTTGCACCATGGTTAGTTCTATTGGATAGTAATTCAGACACAATTTGTCAACAAGATCGGTCGAGAACTTTCTGAGTTAGAGGGGGTCAAAATTTTACATTTTGGCCAAGCAGGTGTTTTTTCTCATCCATGTAACTTATTATCTGTTGTTCTTAGCAAAATGTGTCCCAAATAGTTTAGATAGCTATTTCTTCAATCTTTTAGAAAAAAAATTTAAAAAAAAATATAAAAAAATTTTGAAATTTTTTTCCCGAAATCAAAAACTTTTTTGACTTTTTTTATTTTTTTTTTTTTCAAAATAAGTCCTTTTTTCATTCCTTTAAGAGGTTTTTGATCGCTTAGTGGGATGCGAGTGGGATATCTGTCAAAATAAATATTGTTACGAGTGTGCAATAGCGATTTGAATTTAACGGTCGGTAGCAACTTCCAGCAACATTCATCGTGTTTAGAAACATTTCCATCAGTAGAAGCTTCTACTTATCAACAATGTTGATAGCATGGGGTTATTAGCATTGTTTGTAAGTATGAACTCACTGAATGTTTAAGCTGCTAACATTAACATCGAAAGCTCTAGAATTCGAATGTACTAGTTTGTCCGTTAAGATTATTGTAGAAGATTCACGAAAGATGGCGTGTGTATAAATATGGGCAGACGTGAGTGAGTTGATCATAGGCGCTGTACGAGTTAACATCAACTGCCTTGTACATTAAAGTTTGTACATTATAAAGTGAGTGTGCATTTCTGCGGATTGATAAACATGTATAAAGACATTGAGTGACTATTTGAACTGTTGTTGTTGTACATGTTAAATAAATAAAGAGTTGTTACAATTTTAAACTACTAAACTGCTTTTTATTTGCAATCACAGGTATCCGGTTTATTTAAAGGAAATAAACCAACGTTTTAAAAAGGTTAAAACGTAACAATATTTTGTAACTCAAGATATAAAATTTTTGTTTTTTTTTTTTTTGCAAAATCAAACTTTTTTTTCCCAAATTTCCCCTATTTTTAAATTTTTGTTTTCACCAAAGGAAGGCTTAGGTCCATTCCTTTAAAAGATGTTTGGTTTCTTCAGCTCATAATATATATGACACTTTTGCTCTCACCAAATACAGATAATTACCTTAGCACCATGGATATTTGGCTTAGGTGTCGATTCATCTGGTTGGGCGGGCTTCAAATACTATCTTTTACTCTTCGTGTTATAGTAATGAATCCATTTTTCATTGCATGTAATTATTCGGTGCAAAAATGATTTTCTTTTATAGCGTTCAAGTATCATTTCGGACGTGTAAAATCGTCCTTCAGGGTCTCTCTGCTTCAATTCGTATGATACCCAATTTCCATGCTTTTGGATGAATTTTCTGCTTGCAAATGTTTTGAAATTGCTGCTTGAGTGGTCCCCAATGATTTTCCAAGCTCTCCTCCAATTCTTGCTTATCAAACTTTTTTGGCTGGCCTATGCGATCTTGAAACCTATGGATCACACTCACCATAAGCTTTGGCGTGCAATGGGTGTGAAGAAAAGAAGTAAAGCAAAACGTCTCGCATATGATGCTTTGTTGGAAAAATTCGACATTTTCGAATAACTAATTGAGAAAAGTGACAGATACAGTAGCTCCATCGCATAATCGGACAAGATTTTGTCTGATGTAAATGTGCTATAAAAATCAAAATAATGCACCAAAAAAATAGTTTTTTTTCGCTTCTATTTACACTCTTCATACCTATATATCTAAAAAATCACGAAAATTAAAATTTACATAATTAAAGCTGTAATTTTCCACAGAAAACCCCAAAAAAACTCAATTTCCTGCGCTCAACATAAAATCAAAATTAAAATAGGTATTCCAAAGTGTGCGATCATTATTTAGTTGTATATCCCTTGCTGTATAGAATGTCCTGTTATCGCTATAGAATCGATTTTACCAAGTTTTGGCACACTCTGTTGAGTTTAATGCTTCTAGTAAAGACTATTCTAGCTGAACTAACGTGTTCAATTTTATTTGATGCACTTTTAGCTAATTCCTCCCAAAGATGCCAAATCTTAAATAATTCTGTCAGACATGCCTTCGAGTTTCCTACAAACTAATGGTTTCACGTGCTGTATGGCAGGTGATTTGCAATGGCATGAGGAATAAAAAAACACGAACCATTTGTCGTAGTGTTCGCCATTCACGGTAGTGTTGGCACCGGTTTTGGATTTAAAGACAAATGGGGCGATGACGCCTATAGCATGTAAATCGCTGCAAACAGTGATTTTTTCGGGATGTAATGGTGTGTCATGAGTCTCATGAGGAGTGTGCTCTCTCCAAAAATTACAATTCTGCTTCATCGCTGAAGATTATTTGATTATTTGCTTAATAAGTTTGGCGAATAGAGAGCGAATTTTGGAAATAAATTTCCACGATTCGTAAACGTTGTTTGGGTATAAATTTTTGCAAGGTGATTTTCCAAAGTATACTAAAAAAAGTCAAATACACATCATTAGTATGACAGCTAGGTTTACAGTTATCCACATCAGAAGTGGTATACGTCGAATAAAACTCCCTTTATAAGACTTGTACTTAAGGTACTTGTACACTAAAGTATGATATTAAATCCATTCAAGGCATTCATGGCCTTCTTGGCTATTTTGTCAATAATTAATACATCTGTGGAATCTTCCGCTTTTATGAAGTTGTAAAATCAAGCTGAAGCTATTTAGCAAGTTTATAACAAATAACGTCCATTGACTTGTTGACGACTTTTTGTTTCCTACCACTTACCTTAACAATTGTCATAAACATTTTTCTAAATTTTGTTTTAGATTAACAATGACTATTTAAGTAAATATTACTTGATATTAAAAAAAAAATCGAAATAAATTAAATATGTCCCTTTTGCCAATAAAACTGCATTATGAATTCACACCATAAATACTCGAAATATATGATTTAATTATAACAGACACATTGAGTCAGAAAAATACGTAAAAACAAAATATTTGTAATTGTGTAAATATACACATGTATGCATTGTACATATGTATATGAGTAAAAATACACATGTAAACAATACTCGGTTATGATGACATGAGTTTAATGTGTTGCAAAAAATTTAAACAGTCAACCCTTTAGAGAATTTTACAATATTTACAAATAAAAAATATTTTTAATTTGAGCAGTTTCACTAAACATTTTAGGGAAATCTGTAGTAGTGCTGCTGCCTGCAATGGTGATGATGACGATGATGTTGTGTTGTGATGTGACAATGACGACTAAAAATGTTCGGAAATGTTGGTAGGGTTTTGATAATGTTGAGTGACAACACACAATGTTAAGTATACGCCACAAAGGTAATCAAGCATGCAGCAACAATTACAAAAGCACACTAATAGTCATATACATACATACAAACATATATATGTATGTGTGTGTGTGAAAAATGGCAAATAATGCATTTTGATCGAATGAAATGTACAAAAATAAACCACAAATTGTTAATGCTTTATAATGCTGTTCTTGTTGATGTAATTTGGTGTATAAGTGTGTTTATATTTTTTGAAATACCTACATACTTTACACATTAGAGTGGCCCCTTACTTTGCACATTAAGTATTTTCGATGCCCCCAATGTTTTAAATAGTATTCTGTCATCTAAAAACTAAGTGCAGAAAATTTGAGCAAAATCAGATAACTTTTAGGGCCATTATTACAACTTGCCTTTAAGTTGGTAATGGTAAAAGGTAACTTTAAGTAATAGTAAAAGTTAACTTTTACTATTGCGAACATTTTATTTAAAGTTTCGAGTTTTGGCTCAAAGTAGCAATATTTTAAACAAAATTACAAAAATTATATTTGAAAAAAAATTTAGATTAAATTTTTCGATTTTTTGATTTTTGTTTTTTTCATTTTAATTTAACACAAAAAAAAAAAAAAAATTAAAAATTTTATATTTTCAAAAAATTTTAAAATTAAATTTCCGAAAATTATTTTCGATTCTAAGTCCCCATCCACACTGTGAAACATTTGCTGCAAAACATTTTTAAATTCTCTTTTGAAACTGCATTCGTGACCACACAGTGAAGTTTTTGCTTTTCAGTTTTTGACATTTCTGTACAGAACGAGTATGAACGAATAAATGTGGATGACATACTCAATAAAAACTTCATGTACATGAAATAGAGTACCCTTTTCCATTCCTCTTTCCCCTTTCATCGACAAACTCAAATGTTTTGCAGCAAATGTTTCACAATATGGATGGGGACTAACAAATGCTAAATGAGGATTAAAAACGGATTAACGGTTGTTTCCCTAATTATTTCATAGCCTATTTTCTAATATTTAATTTGAGATTGTTTCTTTCTAATATTGTTAACCTTTTTATATCTGCGGTCTAAACTGTTCAATACACCAATGTTAGACCTATACATTGATTTGTTGTGATCTATTTCTGTAATTTATTGTACCGTGATTATTACAAAAACAAGCAACAGAGTTATATTCGGCTGTGCTGAATTTTATATACCTTTCACCAAATTATACTTTTAAAAAGTTAAATATTTTTAGGTAAACAGAATTTGAAAAAAACTTTTTTTTTAAATTTTTTTTTAAATATATTTTGAAATAAATTTTATAACAAAAAAATTTTTTTGGTGAAAAAAAAATCGTGATAAAAATATTTTTCTCGATTTTGACCAATTGTAGGTCCGACTTACTTTGACTTTATATACGCTATTACAAAAGTATTTGAAATATTTGTCCTGGCTGTCCTTATATCTCAGCCATATATCTATAACGATTCAGAATATATATACTTTGTACACGCAGCAAAAAAATATAGTTGTGCATGTTTCCTGTAACCATTTCAAAATTTTTAACAATATTATAGTCACAGTAACAATTTATATGATTGTGGTAACAATTATATGGTTAATTTACGATTCACATGATTGTATCAACCATATATATGGTTACAATAAACAAGTATATGTTTGTGACAAACATATTATATTATATTATGGATTATGGATATCATAATCTGAGAACATCATATTATGATAAAATTATTCATCATATAAATGGTTGTCACAAACATATACTTGTGAATCGCAAATTAACCATATTATTGTTACCACAATCATATAAATTGTTACTGTGACTATAATATTGTTAAAAATGTTGAAATGGTTACAGTAAACATGTACAACTATATTTTTTTCTGCGTGTAGGGTAGCAAATGAAAAAAGTAGAAAATACAAATGGAATGAAGTGTATAATAATATACCTTTTCACTTGGTCATCCTTAGCCCATATTAACGCGAAGTCAAAAATATGGTCCAAAGCTATTTCAAATGTATTGTTACGAATGTGCAATGACGATTTGAATTCAACGGTCTGTAACGACTGCCTGCAGCATTCATCATGTTTGAAGGCACGTCCATCAGTAGCATGCGGTTATTGGCATTGGTTGTAAGTATGGCAACACTAAATGTTTGGACTGCTGGCAATGACATCGAAGGATCTGGAATTCGAATGTACTAGAATGTCCGTTAAGAGCATTGTAGAAGATTCCCGATAGATGGCGCGTGTATAAATAGTGGCAGAGCTACTGAGAGACTATTTAGCCTGTAGTTGTTGTACATTCTAAATAAATAAAGAGTTGTTACAAATTTTAAACCACTAAAACTACTTTTTATTTGCAATCAAAAGTATCCGGTTTATTTAAAGGAAATAAACCCCGTTTTAAAAGGTAAAAGCGTAACAGTATATACATAAGACTTATCGAATAGTTCATTTAGAAATATGTCAACTTTATAAAAACTATTACTATTTTTCATACCCTTCACCATGAGTGTCAATGGTATATATAAGTGTGTCATTCCATTTCTATATTTTTAACCCTTTGACGGCCACGGGGACACCGGTGTCCCATCACAAAAACATTGAGTAACTAAATAACGAAAAAAATAATGGGTTCCATTTTAATTTTAGTTAGTTCGTAAAAGTGTCTCTTATTAATGTTTTTAGATTAAAAAAAGGTCGGTTACAGCATTTATGTTTTATAATCTTTGAAAATTGAAAGTTTTATTGGTAATGCGTTCAAGAATTGTTAAAAAATTAGTCTTATGGAAAGGGTTAATTTGCAACCCCATAAAGTATATATATTATGGATCGTTATAGATAGGGGAGTGGATACAGCCATGTTCATCTGTCTGTTGAAATTTTCAACTTTTCGAAGCTACCAAGCCCCCACACATGCAGAGTCGACTTTCCGAATCCACCAAATAACATACATGATTGATACATCAATATATACGATATCTGATAAATAGCTGAGATATAAAGAAAAAACCGGGACAACCTCGATTTTTGGTCTATTTTTGATCTATATCTGGATTTCTAAGTCATTAATATAGACAATATGGACATCCAATGATAGATATTTCAAATTCCACTGCAACGATGTATATAAGGCTATAGTAATTTGGACCTACAATAGGTCAAAATCGGGAAAAATATTTTTTAACCCGATTTTTTTTTAACAAAAAATTTTTTTCACTAATAAATTAAAAAAAAAATTTTTAAAATTAAAAAAAAACATATTCGACAAAAATTTTTTTTAAATTTGGAAAAAAAAATTTTTTTTTAAAATTTTGAAAAACTATTTTGAAATAAAAAAATTAATTTTGTTTACCTTAAAATATTTAAAATATATATTTTAAAGTATAATTCGGCTGTGCCGAATATAGCTCTCTTACTTGTTTTTACCTATATCTAAATTATGAAGTCATTAATATAGATTATTGATATCTAATGAATGATATTTTAAAGACCACCCTAATTTACATACTACTTATATACCTAAGTACAGTATTGCTGAAAAAGTTGTAATGTGTCTTTTCTAATACCCATAAGAGCCAAAATTTTCTATTAAATAAACATAAACTGTTTCCAGATCTAGAAATTTCTTTTAATATGTATTTTTTATAAAAAGCTTCTTTGAAATTCCTTCTCTCTTTTTCCCATCACAACTGTAAATTATTATTAAATGTTAAAAAAAAACTACATATTCATTCAATAGCAACAGCATAAAGTCAAAAGGTTAATACAATTAATACACAAATAATAAATACAAAAAGAGAGTAGAGTCGATTTAATATTCGGAAAAAACCAAAAAACAACAACCTCAATGTGTTTGTAGATTTATGTTTATATTAAACGTGCATGTGTGTATGTATGTTTGAGTATAAAGATGTGCATATGTGTATGTGTCGCGTTAAATTTAAATACAAAATAAAATCCATTTAAAAAAGCTGAGCATATAAATCCAGCACATTAAAAATGTTAACAATTGATTAACAGCAATTAGCCTTTGGTTGAATTACAGCAACAATAACAATAATAAATACATAAATGTTTTTTTCTTTAAAGCAGGGCTGTACTGGCTTAATTTAAAGTGCGAGGCCATAAAGGGCAGTTTTAATTGAATTGCACAGACATCGAGAAGAGATAGTTAATGAGAGAACTATGATCATAAGAGCAGTTGAGCAAATACATGGCTGACTGAGATAGAAATGATAACTTTGGTATTGTTCAATCTCTGTTTTTCAGGCTTTGTGAAACTCGTGAGCAGCTGATATTATAGTTTTCAATTCTTATTTCTGTTATGGTGTAGATTGTGATGTACACAATAACAAATTTTGAAATTTGGTTAGATTTTCTAAAACTACTAAAGACATTGATGCAAAATTAAAAAAGGTGCAATTTGAAAATGAAAAATGAATTGAAAATCAAGTTTCAGTGTTAATTTTATTTTAAGAATTTAATACTATTCGGTACAGACAATTATTTATATCACTTTTAATTGTCCTTTATGCAGAACCTACAAAATTCCAAAAAAGAACTTTCCAAATATATTAATAAGTCTATTCATTACATCCTAACTCTAAGGCCGGGTAGCTTATCAACATTTTAAACATAGTTAAGGCTTAATCAATGTTTAACCCTCTAACCCGCAAACTTTAAAAAGCTAAAAAAAACGTTGTCGAATAATTTTTTTTTATGGTAATTGTGACCAAATAAGCACAGAACAGCCATCAGTAACTACAAGGTAGCGCAAAAGTAAACTTCCGATGTTTTTTGGCTGTAATTAAAAAAAAAAAATGAAATACTTTGATTCTTCTTGTGGATTATTTTTATCTGGTCTTTTACTTTTTTTTACATAAAGTCGAGAATATGATGTCATGTAATTGTCATTTGAGCCCTTTTTATGGCATTTTCCATCACTTTGGCCAAAACTTCCGGCGATAGGTCCTCACATTCTTGACGGATATTGTCTTTAAGAGCTGCAAGAGTCTGAGGCCTGTTGACAAAAACCCGCGACTTCAAAAAACCCCACAAAAAGAAGTCTGGTGCGGTCGAATCAGGCGATCTTGCTGGCCAGTGCAAATCACCAAAACGGGAGATTAGGCGCATCCTATGCATCCTTCAGCATATCGGTTGTGGCACGTGCAGTGTGTGCCGTTGCTCCGTCCTATTGGAACCACATGTTTTCCAATCCCAATTCATCAAGTTGCGGCAAAAAGAACTCGTTGATCATTGCTCTGTAGCGCTCACCATTCATAATAACCGTTTGGCCCGCGACTTCTTCGAAGAAAAAAGGTCCGATGACTCCTGCAGCGAAAACAGCACACCATACAGTGACTCGGCTACAGCAGCTATATTCTCTGCAGAACGGCTACTCCGGGGTCTGCCACGCCTGACAGCATCTCGTGTTGTGCCAGTCTCTTCGAGGCGAATGGCTAAACGTCGCAGTGTTTCACCAGTAGGCGTTGGACGCCCAGGAAATCTGCGACGAAATTCACGTTGTGCCAAAGTCACCGACCGATTATTGGTCAAATAAATAGTCAGCAATATTCCGCGTTCTGGAATGTAGCGTAACATTGTATATTAGCGTATATTTCGCATGTGTTTACTACACAAATGTCGAAACAGAACTGACATTAGGGGCCAATCGCAAAATTTATAGCATTTTCTGATAGGAGGATTACTTTTGCGCCACCTTGTATTTTGCAAATTTAGTTTAGGAACCAGATGCAAAAAGGTGAAGAGTGCCTCAGGGCATTGTTGCCGTTTTAGGTGTAAAAAACAATAAGATGTTAACATTAATTATAAAACTAATGAAAAATATACAAATAGTAATAAAATATGTTTTAGTTTCTAGGATGATATTCAAAAAAACAATTTTTGGCATTTGAGAAGCATAAAAAAGATCGCATTTTGAGCAAATATACTGTGTTTTCGATTTATTGCATAGTTTGCACCATCTTTTTTCTCTAAGCAGATTGGAAAGTGGTCGATATTGTCACAACGGTCGTCATTAACTGGATGTTTTACTTTTTCGCCAATTTTTGAGCTTCCTGGCTGTGGATCTTCATGTGGAGTACCAACTGATCATGAATCAAGGCGGATAATTTAATCCGTCTGCGGTCTCTATCCGCCATTCCTATAATTTTTTTATATAACAAAAAATATAACAAAAAGTAAAGAACTATACAATATAACATAAATAAATTTAGCCGCAACCCGCAACAGTGCCCTGAGGCACACCTTAGTTTTTGCGTTCTCACACACTTTTTGTTAATAGTTTAACGTTTACAAATTCATAGACTGAAAGAAAAATATCTTACTTTAAAAAAAAATATATTTCGAATACATCGGGCGACTAAAAGTTAGTAAAACTTTGATTTAAAAAAAAAAAAAATCACACACAAAATTTCACGTGCTAAAATTATGATATCACTCACAAAAACTAAAAGTCTGAATGCATTTCGACCTTCGACGGAAATGTTAACAAATCTGAAACTAAAGTTACCGTGCCTTGAGGCACTCTTGCAGGTTAGAAGGTTAAATATATTTTGTTCATATAAATTCAATAAATTTTATTTTTATTAAGCCTAAACTATGTTTAAAATTTAGTAAGTTATCCGTCCTAAGGCCCTTTTTGCTCACAAAACTAAAGCTCTTCTTAAGTAGCTCATATATGGACACTATTAAAAATTATTTACGTTTATAAAGAAAATTGAACAAACCATGAACACAAGTTAAATGTCAGAAACCATGTTTTTAAATACCGCCTTTTCCATTTTATAATGTTTCTTTAGAGTCTAGTAGATTTTTTTTTTTTTTTTAAACGCCAATAATATGCCACATACTCCAACATTAACACTCACTACATTCAACAATTATTTACGCATTGTGCGTAAATGTATTTTAAATTTTCTCACACTGACACAAAAATAAAATGCAAACACATTTATTTAAACAATTAAGCAAACAAACATACATATAAAACAAAAAATAAATCCAAACACACTCACACGCAGCCATACACAAAATGTATATAATTGCAAAAAAATAATTTATTTCGAGAAAAAAAAAACTTGATTCAAATACCGGAAGTGCAATTTAATACAAACACAATATTTAACAAACGGATGTGGCAACGCCATAACAATGTTGCCAATTAATAACAATACAAACAGACAAACAAATAAACAAATAAACAACATCAGCACAAATAGCAAATCCATACACACACTCGCCAACAATAATAATAAATTTAATGGTCTCTTAATACACATTTTTAATGTATTTTTGAAACTCTAAAAGAGCTCAAATGTGAAAACAAACTACATACTCACTCTAAATGCATAAATTATTGAAATGAAAACAATTTATTTTTATAAATTATCAGCGATTAGTAGGTCTCTCAATTCGCATAATTTAGTGAGAAGCGTGTAAATAAATAGAAATAAATTTAATTTCTATTTAGTTAAATTATATTGTAGTTTGTATAGGATTTAATGTGTTATATTGATATGTACATATATGTATGTTTTTTTATAGTTGTTAACAGAGTGATAATTAACGTTTAATACAATACATACATCGACACTGGTGCACAGTGGCCCATATTTTAAGAAGGCGGCCAAAATTAATTTTTTTATAGTCACCGATTTTAAAGTTATGTTAATCATTTGAATAGAAATACCTGTGAACCCCGGAAGTCTGAACTATATCACAGCGAATAGTTATTATTCTAAAATTAAAACTTTTCTTAGTAAATTTTAATTTTTAAATTACTATAACTATTTTGGTTTAAAAGATTTTTAAATATATTAAATAAAGAAATTGTATTTTTTTTTAAAGATTCTAATTGCTTGAAAATGTCCTATTTAATATCTCTCGTGTGGTCCAAATTCTCTAAACTCCGCCCGTATCCTCCAAAGCAATTTTTCTGACCGAAAGTTACAAATATAATGTGTAAGTTGTACAGAAACTTCCTGTATGACTGAAAGGAGTTATAGGCTACTTAAAATTTCGATAGGAGCAGGGGGAGTGGTACGCCCAATAGGAAGCAAATATTAAATATTGCATATCTAAAAACCATTATGGTGAGAGTCTTTAAACTTAGTAGAACACATTGTTAAAGTACGTTACATTGTTGAACTATCAATAACACGGGTAGGCGCAGAAGAAGAAGAACCTCTATTGTTTGAAACATAATGCGACTACTTGTTAAGTTATATAGAAGTAAGTTCATTTTTTATTTTAACAGGTTATTAATTAAATAGTTTAAATACCTGAAAAATTGGAAAAAACGTTTGAAAAAATTGAACTACTTAATAACAAAGTTTTCTTTTGCTTCATGCCAACGAAGCGTCATATGCGGGAAGTTTTGCTTTACATCATTTAATTTGAAAAAAATGCCGCTGAAGCACATCGCAGCTAATGATGATTGTATTCCATCGGTTTAAACGTGAGAGAGATGGTGTTCTCGGCTTAGAAGTGGTGATTTTGACACGGAAGACAAAGATAGCCCACACGCCATTCAAAATAATTTGAAGACCAAGAACTGGAGGCATTAATCAACAAGAGCTCAAGCAGCAATTTCAAAACGTTTGCGGGCAGCAGTATTCATTCAAAACCAGGAAAATTGGGTCCCATACGAATAAAACCGAGGGACCTTGAAAAAAGATTTTGCATGTCTGAAGTACAGCTGGAACGCTATAAAAGAAAATTAGTTTTGTACCGAATCATTACTAGCTATGAAAAAATTTATCCATTATGATAACCCAAAGCGTAACAGATCGTATGTGAAACCCGGCCAACCAGTCGAATTAACACCAAAGACAAATATCCATGGCGCTAAGGTAATACTATGATTTTGGTGGGACCAAATGGTCCCAGCTCTTATGAGCTGTTGAAATCTGCCAAGACCATCACAGGGAATCTGTACTGAATGCAATTGATTTGCTTCAAGCTAGCATTGGCCGGAAAACGGCCAGACATGAAACTGTAACATTCTATAATAACAACGATTGGCCCAATGTTGCAATACCTGTTAAAAACTGTTTAGAAAGAAGTAGTTGGGAAGTTTGCCTCACCCACCATATAGTCTAAACCTTGCCCCATCCTACTACTATTTGATTGGATCGATGCAGAACGCTTACTCTGGGATACGATTCACTTCAGAACAGAGTATCCGAAATAGGCTTGATTCATTCATCAATAGATAAGCAGTTCATTAGAAACGGAATTGATATGTTGCCAGATAGATGGAAAGAGGTCTTTGGTTACAATGGCCAGTATTTTGAATGAATTTATATTGTACAAATGTTTTAAAATAAAGGCTAAAAATTTGAAAAATCCCACAATTTTTTGTGAAATTCGTTTGGAAAATGGCTGTGTTATGATCGTTTCTGTTTCTAAAAACTCAAATTTTTTTAAAAAATTTTCTTTACGATCTAAGATGATCGTTCCAAAATACATAAGAAAATCAAAATCAATTAAAAAAATGAGTTATGCTAATTTTTGTGTAACATGTTATTCAACTTTCTCGGTTTCTTCATAAAAAGCTCACAGTATTTTGCTTTAGTCCTGATTTTAAACTACCGCCGCTCAACCATTTTCCAACTGACTTTTTCTATAAACAAGTAAGAGAGATATATTCGGCTGGGCCGAATCAAAATAAAAATTTTAAATATTTTTAGGTAAACAAAATTTTATTTTTTTTCCATTTTTTTTTAATTTTTTGAAAAAAAAAATTTTTCGAATTTTTTTTAAAATTATTTATATATAAATTTTTTTTTTTAAATCTAAAAGATTTTTTTTTAAATTTAAAAAATTTTTTAATTTTTAGCGATAAAAACTTTTGGTAAAAAAAAATTCGGGTTAAAAATTTTTTCCCGATTTTGACCCATTGTAGGTCCAACTTACTATGGTCTTATATACGTCGTTGTAAAGGTCTTTGAAATATCTATCATTAGATATCCGTATTGTCTATATTAATGACTAATGCCCGTAATTTCAACAAATAGATATCTACTGTGTAAAATACCCAGTAGATAAATTTACCTAAACGGTAACTTGACATTGAATTCAAATCAATATCTACGTGTAAAAATTACCAAATATTTTAACTCCATAGGTAACTAAGCACTAATAGATATCTATTTGTTGAAATTACGGGCATTAGTAATCCAGATATAGGTCAAAAAATCGGTTGTCCTGGTTTTTTCCTTATATCTCAGCAATTTGTGGACCGATTTTCTCGATTTTACATAGCAACCGAGCCAGAAGAATTCCGGAGATATTGATGTATGATTCGTGTATGTAGGTTATTTGAGGGCTTCGGAAAGTTGATTTCAACAGACAAACAGACAGACAGGCGGACAGACAGACAGACGGACATGGCTTAGTCGACTCCGCTATCTATAAGGATCCAGAATATATATACTTTATAGGGTCGAAAAATGATATTGTGGAAATTACAAACGGAATGACAAATTTATATATACCCTTCTCATGAAGATGAAGGGTATAAAAAGGTAAATCTCATGTCTGTCAGACAAAGTAAACAATTTGAAAATTAGGTTCTAAAAAACACATTTATGATGTTTTGAATCTGTACCTTTAAGGCTACCGTTATTTTGCTAAAACGAAGTTAACGAGAAAAACTATAGGTATAGCTGTACTATCGGAAAACCCCATAAGATTTTGTTAGTTCACTTTTGTATCGCTCTCTAATTAATTAAATATTACTCATACGCAACAAATTAAACTATTTCTCAAAAACCTGCTAGTTTTCTTTACTTCTACTTATGTTAGACTTGTATGACTTAACCCACATTCCACTGTATATATCACAGTTATTAATGTATATTGTTATTTATGGATAATTGTTATAATTTCTTTATAATTATGCTCATACACATACACTCAGCTTAAACTTAAGCTAAAATACTTGCATTTTTGAATTATAATTTTTGTGGGAGACCTTTCTTTATTAAAAAAAAAAAAAATAATAAATAATTTCAAAAAAGTTTAAACAAAAACAAATTAATATAATTGCTAAAAATTTGTTTTTTTTATTCGAAATATTTCTCCCCTAATTAAACATATTTATATGAATGTTGACATTGCTTTAATTTATACTCAAATATGTTTAAAACATATTGTAATACGCCTCTTGCTCTTTTCTGAATAATAAATATATTTATTATTTAAATATGCACACTTTTATAACATATACAAGCAGCCGCATTTTAACATACACACATGCTTTTGGGTATGTGAGTTGTAAGTGTGTATGTATGTATGTGTTTATTATTAACATTAAAAATTTAGGTCTAAGCTTTTAATTGTCTGGCTTTAATTTCAAACACACTCACTTACAATTACTTGCTACAAAAATATGTTTGCATATTAAATAGATTTTATAAACATAAATATTTGCATGTGTTGGTATGTGTATGTAAGTGTGTGTTTTTGTATTTGTGTTAGAATGTGTGTGTTTGTGTGTTTTTTACATAATTTTGTAAAATGTTTGTACGTGCCTTTGCTTATTTTATTATTATCACTTTAATTTATTAATGAGATTTAAATTTATGTTTTACCATCCATTTTGTTGGGTTGGTTCTTTTTTTCAACACTTTCCTTTGTGATTTAATTTTTCCCAAATTAATGATTTAATTTAAAAATTAACCTTGCTAATAGCTGTTATATGTTTGAGTTAAATTTGCTTTTATTTTAAATAAATTACAAAAGTTTTTGCGAACAATAGTTTGCGAAATAGTTGAATTTGGTGCGTATGTGTAATATTTAATACATATAATTAATTAAATATCACTCATACGTATCAAATAAGAAAGTTAAACAAATGAATAACAAATGTCTTGTAAACTACTAACGCAAATGAAAAACAATGTTAGAGAAAATCATAGAGGCGGATCTAAGCTTTCAGAAAAACTAAGCTGTAAGTAATCTGTTTAAGTATAGGATGAGCTACAGACTATCAATTGTGAAATACCTTACAGAGTTTTTAAATTTTATTACATTACATAGCGGAACAGACACATCGGGAGACCTTGTCCGTTGATATAAAACCTGGTTCATGTAGAAGGAATGGTATACATGATGTTTCTAAAGCCAATAAATAGAAAGCATTTTCAAAAGAGCCCCCAACACATCTGGTAGGAAAGCAGTCCGGTTAGCTCAGTACTCGGACTATTTGGTACGAAAAGTTAAAGCCAATGCAGGTTTAAATACATACAAGGCTCAAAAAGTTCCGGACAGGAACTCTGCTAAAAATTTTGAGGCCAAAGACTGAGAACGGAAATTGAAGTCAAATCTTATACAAATTGCGTATGGAACATTTTTCGCAGCTTCCTGGTCAATATTTTTAAGTTGCTGATGCTCGAGGGAATGTTGTAGACAATTTTAGGACTTAAAAGTATAACATTTTTTCCTAAAAGTTCTTGGCATGGCAAGCAATATGCAGTTGCGGCAAAAGAAGCCAAATATGTTTTACAAAGGGCTCTATAAATACCGAAATTTTCATCAAGGAATGTTTACAAAAGTGGAAGCTTCCATTCATAAGATTTTTAAATGTGTTCATTTATTTTTGGCCCGATTTGAAATCCAGCCAATGTCTTGAGTGGTACAAGAACAATAATGTTGTATTTGTACCAAGAGAGGCAAATCCTCCAAACTGCTTGGATATACGGCCATTGGAGAGATATTGGGCTCTTGTTAAAAGTGTGATAGATTTTAAATAGAGATGGACTACGTGTTCGAAAAAAATGCTTTAAAAACATTAATAGAAGGGTTTCTGGAAAAGGTTCATCACTATTGATTAGAACTATAAAAACAAAATTACGTCTCGCGACAAAAGATCTTAAGCGGATATAATCAAACAAAATCGTCGGAGCACTGTTAGAGACATAGCATAAAAGTGGTCAGAAACGATTGGAAAACGTGAATGGAAGCGTCAGCAAATAAAAAATATAGGTTATAATTTTTATAATGTAAGTTCAAAATGCACACGGTATCGTTTAAAATAATATCATATCATAATAATATCACGACATTTGTTTGTTTAGGCCAAAGAAAACCCCTTACTTACAGCACTTCAAATGAATAAACGATTATTATGGGAAAAGAAAAGCATTCTTGGGTTCAAAGACAATGGGACACCATTATTTTTAGCGACGAATCTAAATTTGACGTATGTGTCGGTGATGCTAGAAAAATTACAATTCGTGAAAGCACAGAGGCATACAATAAAGACTACGTTAAGCATACTGTTAAATTCCCAGTTAGTCTTATGGTATGGGGAAGCCTGTCCTCAAAGGATGTTGGTCAGCTTTACATTCATTAGTAAATGCAGAAAAATATATTAAATTATTACGAGATAATCTCCTCCTATCAGTGCTAAAACTAGCCGAATGTGGCGAATATATATGCCAACATGATGGTGCAACTTCCCATAGGACAAAAACAACAACAAAAAAAATTGCTGCAAGAAAATGAAGTAGAGGTCTTGGATTGACCATCGCCTAGCTCAGACTTCAACCTCATAAAGAAACTATGGACCATCATGAAAAGTAAGCTGAGAAATAACCCACAGCGTACTGTTTGCGGATTGAAAGATAAAATCCAGGAAATATGGGACTCAATAACCCCGGAAGAGTGCAAAAATTTAATAATAAAAATAACAAAATGATTAGATGCTGTTTTAAAAAGCAAGCAAGGCGTAACACAGTTTTAAATATCTGTATGAATTAATAGTGGTCAAATATTTTTTTTGAAAAAAAAAAAATGAATGTTAGCATTTGCTTGTGTTTTTGTACAGATTTTTCTTTATAAATTTAATGCTAGTAAAATAACAATACCATCATAAGGACAGCCATATGGAAAGCATTTAGAAGAAAAGGAGTACCCCAGAAAATAACACGAATCATCAGAGCTATCTACGAGGATGCAGAACTATCAGTTCTTCACAACGGGAATATAAGTCAACCATTTCACACAAACGCTGGAGTAAAACAAGGATGTCCCCTATCACCTCTGCTATTCACTATAGTGCTGGATGACATCATGAGCGAAGTCTGTATAGAGAGAAGAGGAATAACATGGAGCCTCTCACTTAGATAGCTTCTGCTATCTAGGCAGTACAGTATCAACAAATGGCGGCGCTGAAACAGACGTAAATAACAGGCTCAATAAAGCGAGAGCGGCATTAGGAAAACTACAACCAGTAAGGAGAAACTCACAAATATCCAGACGAACCAAGCTTAGAATATTCAAGGCATGTGTAAAGTCTACTCTGTTGTACGGAACTGAAACCTGGTTAGTATCGAACACCATCACGCAAAAACTACAGGTATTCATTAACAAGTGCCTCATAATCATATGCAGAATATTCTTGCCTAACAACATCCGCAATGCAGGTATTGATTTTGTGGAGATACTATGAAAATTCCAATTTATTCCATTAGCTTTTAGTAAAATAAACCTGTTCATCATGTTTTCAAATAAAGCATGAACTATCAAAGTCTACCTCGTCAGGTGTGAACACCTTTCAGAGTTTTTAAATTTTGCTACATTATTATTATTATTATTAATTAAAAATGTATGTATATTTTCTATCAGCAGATCGGTAATTGTGTCTATTTAACAAATGTTTAAATGAATGTTGCATTTAAATATTTTCCATTTAGTGCATATATGTGTGATATTTAATAAAATTAATTAAATATCACTCATACGTATCTTTTGTAAGAAAAATTTAAGAAAGTTTAAAAATAAGATTTTTCCAAACTTTCACTTAAGGAATTCGTATTTATTCCATTATCACTAAGAATTATTTTTGATACCAGATAAATAGCTGAATAATTTATGGCTAAGGTAAGAGAGAATGAAAAGTGAAACAATTAATTGTTATAATATGGCTAGTACTAATATTTCATCTATAGCACCAGTTATTTGTGTTTTTAGTAGTTTCGGCTTCTGTTGTGGCGTTCTTTATCTTATTAATGGCCCCTGTCCAATGTTTAAAAATTGCATTAGATGACTATACGTTTAACAAAAATACTATGAAAAAAAAACACCACTTGTAGAGTTTTTACGTTCTTGTAAAGAACTGCGATTGAATCTAATAAACATTTATATGAAAATCAACGATTGAAGCTAATAAAGAACTACACGCAGAAAAAAAATATAGTTGTACATTGTTACTGTAACCATTTCAAATTTGTGCATGGTTACTGTAACAATATCAAAATTTTTAACAATATTATAGTCACAGTAACTATATATATGATTGTGGTAACAATAATATGGTTAATTTACGATTCACATGAATATTTCAACCATATATATGGTTACAGTAACCATGTATATGTTTGTGACAACCATTTATATGATGAATAATTTTATCATAATATGTTGTTCTCAGATTATGATAGAAGAGCATCATAATATGGTAAGTCCTTCATCATATAAATGGTTGTCACAAACATATACATGGTTACTGTAACCATATATATGGTTGAAATATTCATGTGAATCGTAAATTAACCATATTATTGTTACCACAATCATATATATAGTTACTGTGACTATAATATTGTTAAAAATTTTGATATTGTTACAGTAACCATGCACAAATTTGAAATGGTTACAGTAACAATGTACAACTATATTTTTTTTCTGCGTGTACATAAAGACCAAAGTAAAGTGGGGGAATTGAAAAAAAGTGGAAATGAATCTGTGACTTCTAAACGGCAGCAAAAATAAAAATAATTAGTAGATTTTTTTTGGAAAACTTAAATATTTCAAAATGCCATACAAATTTAAAAAAAACTTTTAAAATATCAAAAAAATTTGAGTTTCTTAGATTTGTTTGTTTTCTGCTATTAGCAATTTACCAGGTAGGTAAAAAAAACAAAAATTTTAATTTTCAAATGTGTAGATATGGTGATGTTTTTTTTCGGATCAAGAACAAAAATTTGGCATCATTATCAAACTTAAGCTTAACTACACCTCCTCTATAACCATGGGCAACTTTTATTAAAATCGGATTATCCGTTTAGAAGTTAAAGATTTATTCCCACTTAATTCTCACTATGCAACTATTGAAGCTAATAAAATACTATATAAAGACTCACGATTAAAGCCAAGGCTCACGATTGAAGCTAATAAAATACTATTTAAAGACTCACGATTGAAGCCAAGGCTCATGATTGAAGCTAATAAAATACTATAAAAAAGGCTCACAATTGAAGCTAATAAAATACTATTTAAAGACTCACGATTTTAGCCAAGGCTCCCGATTGAAGCTAATAAAATACTATATAAAGGCTCACGATTAAAGCTAAAGCTTACGATTGAAGCAAATAAAATATTATTTAAAGGCTCACGATTGAAGCCAAGGCTCACAATACTATATAAACCCACGTTTGAAGTTAATAAAGGACTATATACATGCTCACGAATGAAGACAACAAAATACTATATAAATCCCACGATTGAAGCCAATATAGGACTATATACACGCTGACGATTGAAGATACTAAAAGACTCTGAAGCCAATGAAATAAACATTATATAAACCCACGATTGAAGTCAATAAAGAGATTATATAAAAGCTCACGATTAAAATTAATAAAATACTATATGAAGATCTACGATTGAAGCTTAAGAAAGACTTTATATAGACCTATATTTGAAGCTTATAATAGTCTTTATAAACACCTATTTATGATACGAATATTTGAAGCTTTTTCCAGATAATCAATGGACAAAACTTTTATTTACATTTTCTCAAATATTTCCTGTATTCACAACTTCATAACTTCAGCCTTTAACCTACATAAAAAATATCAACAAATTTTTAGCAAGTATCTACTGAAACATTTTCAGATTTGCTGACACAGAAAATCAGGGTCACATACATATTTTTAGCATTGTTAAACATAAGTTTACGATACTTTTTTGGTCAATTAAATCTTATTTGGTCATTTCACCCCATACATACGTTTACTAGCTTGGAATTTGTAGGCACATAAATATTTATAATGTTTAAAAGCAGGCCACGACAACAGTGGGGTGACTGGCAAACCAGACCAGGCAAACAACATTTGTT
This sequence comes from Calliphora vomitoria, assembly GCA_942486065.2. Classification (NCBI taxonomy): domain Eukaryota; kingdom Metazoa; phylum Arthropoda; class Insecta; order Diptera; family Calliphoridae; genus Calliphora; species Calliphora vomitoria. Next base: position 63,747,326 of record OW818032.2, on the reverse strand, counting down.
GTATGGTTGGTGTTGATCTGCTGCTTCTGGTGTTGATGCTGCTGCTGGGTTGTTGGAGGTGGTGGTGGTGTTGTTGTTATTGTTGCTGTTGAATATTGGCGTTGATGATATGATGTGGTATGACTATGTTGGGGTCATGGTTGTTTATGTTGTCAGCCACATTTTGCACACCATTACTGATAACAAACCAGCAGGCCATAAACTGTATAAAAGACATAAATAGATAGACAAATAGATAAAACGAGAAGGTGGAGCAGGATATAGCAGAGAAATATGTATGCTTACAGTAACGTATACAGTTACAACTATAATAGAAAATAGTTGCAAACAAAGGATATGTTGTTGTTGTTTTTGCTGTTGCCAATGTCAACGACACAGTTGAAAACACTTTCTCTTTATAAAAGAAATGGCTACATACACTCTACGCCAAAATGTATGCATGTGATTAGTTATGTGTGTGAGTGTTAATGTCTGTGTTGTGTTCGGATGTTGTGTACGAACGTGAATCTGTGTATGTTTGCTAGTTTATGTGTGTGAAGGGTTAGTTGGTTTATATGCTGATGAGTGTTTGTGTCTGTGTTTTGGTCAGTTTAAGGGGTTTTTCTAGGAAAATTCACACACAAATTTATTTATCCATTCTCATGCGCTCATACATACATACTTACATCTGCAGATATTTGCTCAAATATAATGTTACATTTGTTTGCTTCTAATATTCAGAATAATAAGCACAGTGGGGTAATATAAAGAAATATCTGTTAATCTGTATAATATGGATTTTTGCATTTGATTTTGATTTTTCTAGTTTAGAAATTATTTATCAATTAATAATAGAAGTTTGCAAAACAAATATTTTTTATTCATTGAATGAAACATATATATTCTAACTCGAAACCTCAAATAAAGTAAAATGTCCAATCTCTAAATATTATCTGATTTTGCTAAAATTTTCAGCATTTGGTTTTTATATGACGTACCAAAATAGCATCAATAAAATTTCACATTGGGCCACCCCAATGTGCAGTGCATGCATGCCTGCGTTTACTTGTGTGTATTACTTCATTTGCAAAATAAATTACCTCACTTGACAAGCATGTCCTGCCAACAAACACAGCTCTTCTATCAACAACAACAACAACTACTATATAACACTAACACACACATACACACCAACCTAACAAACAAGTCAGAGCATAAAAGAGTATAAGAGGGAAAAGTGCAAAAAAAAATATATAACATTTTGACATTTGCTATTAAAACCATAAATGTCATAGCAAGTTAAGCTTCATAAGGCAACTATACCAGCAAAAACAACAACAACAATAACTACAAAAAGAAGAAGAACAACAACAACAAACACCATGAACTAATACCATTAAATAGGTGCCTGTCTATGTGTTTGAAATCAAGTATTTATTAAAGTATGTGTGTGAGTAAATATGTGTTTGGCTAGGCAAAAGATAACTTAAGCTAAAGTTTAAATACCTTTGGACAGCTTAAAAGTTAAAATAGAACAATTTTAGACCACTTTCCCAAAACAACAACAACAACAATAACAAACTGTTTGTAAGACCATATTTAAAGCAAAGTATTTAAAATAGATTTTGTTTTTATTAAAGCATCAAGTTAGAGTTTTAAATACATATATATATATACTCGTACATCTACATATATTTACATATGTATGTGTGTGTGTGTGAGATTATTAGTACCTATGTAAGTTTGTGTGCAAAATATTTTCCTAAACTTATGCTAGAAAATAGTGTCGTTATATCCTGAACGTTATAATTGTTACAAGTTGTGAAAGTAGAGGAAAGGAAGTTCTTACTCTGCTTTAATGTTTTTGATTTTAAATAGTTCTTTTGTCTTAAACACTTATGTAATAGGGTAAAGCAAAATATTGTAAAAAGAGCCATGATTAAAGCTTAGAAAATATTATAAAAGAGCCACGATTAAAGCTTAAAAAATACTATAAAAAGAAGAACGATTAAAGCTTAAAGTATAAAAAACCACGATTTAAGCTTAAAAAATAAAAATGCAACGATTAAAGCTTAAAAAATACTACAAAAGAGCTACGATTAAAGCTTAAAAAATATTATAAAAAGAGCCACGATTAAAGCTTAAAATATACTATAAAAACAGCTACGATTAAAGCTTAAAATATACTATAAAAACAGCCACGATTAAAGCTTAAAAAATACTATAAAAAGAGCCACGATTAAAGCTTAAAAAATACTATAAAAAGAATCACGATTAAAGCCTTAAATATACTATAAAAACAGCCACGATTAAAGCTTAAAAATACTATAAAAAAAGCCATGACTAAAGCTCAAAAAAACCTATAAAAAAGACGCGATTAAAGCTTAAAAAATACTATAAAAATAGCCAGGATTAAAGATTAAAAAATACTATAAAAAGAGCCACGATTAAAGGTTTAAAAATACTACAAAAAGAGCCACGATTAAAGCTTAAAAAATACTATAAAAACAGCCACGATCAAAGCGTAAAAAAACTATAAAAAGAGCCACGATTAAAGCTTAAAAATATTATAAAAAGAGCCACGATTAGAGCTTAAAAACTACTATAAAAAGAGCCACTATTATACAAGGTGGCGCAAAAGTAATCCTCCCATCAGAAAATGCTATAAATTTTGCTATTGGCCCCTAATGTCAGTTCTGTTTTGACATTTGTGTAGTAAACACATGCTAAATACAAGTTAATAAACAATGTTATGCTACACTGCTCCAGAACGCGGAATATTGCTGACTATTTATTTGACCAATAATCGGTCGGTGACTTTGGCACAACGTGAATTTCGTCGCAGATTTCCTGGCCGTCCAACGCCTACTGGTGAAACACTGCGACGTTTAGGCGCTCGCCTTGAAGAGACTGGCACAACACGAGATGCTGCCAGGCGTGGCAGACCTAGGAGTAGCCGTTCTGCAGAGAATATTGCTGCTGTAGCCGAGGATGTCATGGAAGCACCGTCGAGATCGACCAGACGACGTGCCACGCAAATGGGTATCAGTCGACGGTGTTTACAGCGAATTTTGGTACAAGATTTGAAGATGTTTCCGTACAAAGTCCAGACGGTGCATCAGCTGTTATCTGCTGAGCGCCAATCACGTCTAACATACGCTAAAGCCATCCTTAATCACCACCAAGAGGAAAATGATTTTTCATCAAAAATAATCATGAGTGATGAGGCCCATTTCCATCTTAGCGGGTACGTAAATAAGCAAAATTTACGCTTCTGGGGCACTGAAAATCCGCGAGTAACCCACGAAGAGCCATTACACCCGCTCAAAGTCACTGTATGGTGTGCTGTTTTCGCTGGAGGAGTCATCGGACCTTTATTCTTCGAAGACGTCGCGGGCCAAACGGTTACTGTGAATGGTGAGCGCTACAGAGCAATGATCAACGAGTTCTTTTTGCCGCAACTTGATGAATTGGGATTGGAAAACATGTGGTTCCAACAGGAGGGAGCAACGGCACACACTGCACGTGCCACAACCGATATGCTGAAGGATGCATAGGATGCGCCTAATCTCCCGTTTTGGCGATTTGCACTGGCCAGCAAGATCGCCTGATTTGACCGCTTCAGACTTCTTTTTGTGGGGCTTCAGACTCTTGCAGCTCTTAAAGACAATATCCGTCAAGAATGTGAGGACCTATCGCCGGAAGTTTTGGCCAAAGTGATGGAAAATGCCATAAAAAGGGCTCAAATGACAATCAACTGTGGCGGCGGTCATTTACATGACAGCATATTCTCGACTTGATGTAAAAAAAATTAAAAGACCAAATAAAAATAATCCACAAGAAGAATCAAAGTTTTTCATTATTTTTTTAATTACAGCCAAAAAACATCGGAAGTTTACTTTTGCGCCACCTTGTACATACAATGTTTTTTTTTACTATTACACGGTAAATAACGTCATAATGAGGCACTTTTATAGAAAAACTAAGTTTTCCCCGTTTAAGGAATTTCGGTAGTTGAAAACAAAGAACTTCAACAATTATATTGCCATTAATAAAGGACATTTAGATTTATGTTAGCTATACATTTTGATCTGATATCTTTTACTGTTAAAATTTTCCATTAATTTAAATATTATATTTTTCTTCATGGAATATTACCATATTATAATTTTTTTAGTTTTTAAGGAAAGTGGCATTCGAAAAATGTATAAAAATATGTAAATTCACTAAAATATTAATCTTCCAATCTTAAGGTTTTTATCAATACCAAATACTTATATACACTTATCAGAAGTTTCACAAACCTTGCCCCTTTTAAAAATGTTATATTTTTTCATATATACTGACTTAAAAGAAAGGTTGGTATAATACGAAGATCCGACTTTATAATCTCACGACTCTGCCGAAGAATTTTGTTTACAGTAGGAGTTAGTACTCTCCATTAATACAAAGAACGTAGAAGATTAAAGGTTTTTATGGCATAGTATTCAAATTTAAGGGTCAAACTAAATTGTTTTAATTTTGAAAATGCAAAATGTAGGATTTGGATGTTGTAATGGGTAATCGATAGCAGAAAATTGATGAAGTACAAAAACTGTTTTAATTGGAACCACCCTAATAAACATAGAAACATAAAATTTGCTCACTGTGAACTCTGAATGTAAAATAAATTGTCAAAAAATAGTTGGTTGTTGAAATTTGAAAAATTGCTGTCATTAAGCTGCAGGGTCACTTTTAATTACTTTCAAGAAGGTCATTGTGAATTAGTCACAAATAAGTGGTTGTTTTTGTTATTGTTCTCATACTAAATTTAAGTAGTAACAGTGTGGAAAGCAGAAACCAACTGATGCAATTATACTCATACTGAGACATATAAAAAGGATGTAAATTCCAAGTATGTGTGTATACTTATATTTTTATATGTAGTTATATGTTAACAAACATAAAAAAGGTCATGTTCAATTCAGTTTTGAACACTTTTTTTCATTTCATTGTAATTTCTCAGTTTCATTGGTTTGTTTGTAGAGAAAACAAAAAAAAAAAAAATCACATAACGGACTTTTGTAACATTTCTCAGGGGGTAATTTGCTTCCTATCGATTTTTACAACTTCCTTACAAGTGGTTGTGTGTTAGTTTAGATATTTTAAAAAGTATGTGTGCATGTGTTTAAGTTATCTAGATGATGCTGTAATTAAAGTAAAACTTTTTACATTTCTGTCGGTAATTTTGTGGTTTTATTTGTAATGAGTGTTAAGACTTTTGTTGTAAACAATTTTTATATATATATATAAAAAAAAGAATTGAATTAAATTTATTTTTTAAATCCAGTCTGTTAAAGGAAATTGTTAAATTATGTTTAAATTAAATTATACAACTCATTAAATGTGTATTTATATGGCTGTAATGTAACAGGGAAAATATGTTTAAATAAACAAAATTAATTTTGTTAATTTGTGTGTAACACACAAAGGGGACTGACTGAACTGGACTGGACAACAATTCGGAGTTTTAATGAATGCAGGATTTCATTTAAAATGCTTAAACAGGCATTGTTTGAGGAGGAAATATTGTACAATAATAATTCATTTATTGCAATCATTAATGCATTTGTTAATTAATTGTATATGTTTATTTGTACATTTGTTAATATTATTAATTATTTGATGGAATGAATCAGTAAATATTTTTTTATAAACTGACATACACTATGAACAATAAGAAGTCTTACACTGTATCTGTTTCTGAATAAAGATATCCAGGCATCACTTGCATGATATCCACCATTATAGGACCTTTTTGTATTCCTATGGATCTAATTTTTAAAGCAATTCAATTAACTGGAATGTGTTTTTTCCTCTGGTCGAGTAATCAACAAAATAACTCCTTTTCCACCAGCGGATACGTATACTTCTGTAGAGATCGATTTTTTGAGATATTCCTGATAGTTTACAATCTACCACACTTTTGGACACATTTTTTGTGCTCTTCAATTCTCTTTTAACAAGAGCCCAATATCTCTCCACACGCAAAAAAAAATATAGTTGTGCATGTTTACTGTAACCATTTCAACATTTTTAACAATATTATAGTCACAGTAACTATTTACATGATTGTGATAAATATAATATGGTTAACTTACGATTCACATGATTGTATCAACCTATATATGGTTACAGTAAACAGGTATATGTTTGTGACAACCATTTTTATGATGAATAATTTTATCATAATATGTTGTTCTCAGATTATGATATCCATACATAAGTCGAGAGCAACATAATATGGTAAGTCCTTCATCATATAAATGGTTGTCACAAGCATATACTTGTTTACTGTAACCATATATATGGTTGATACAATCATGTGAATCGTAAGTTAACCATATTATGGTTACCACAATCATGTAAATAATTACTGTGACTGTAATATTATTAAGAAACTTTTGAAAATTATGAAATGGTTACTGTAAACACGCACAACTATATTTTTTCTCTGCACTGGCCCTAGCTCCGGGCAGTTTGGAGGATTTGTCTCTCTTGGTACAACTACCACATTATTGTTCTTGTACCACTCAAGGGCTTGTTTACCATAGTGACAGGATGCCAAGTCAGGCCAAAAATAAGTGGACACATTATGAAGTCTTATGAATGGAAGCACCCTTTTTTGTAAACATTCCTTGATGTAAATTTCGCATCTGCATATTGCTTGCCATACCAAGAACTTTTTCGGAAATGTTGTCTGCTTTTGGGTCCTAAACTTTTCTTCAACATTCCCTCGAGCATCAGCAACATAAAATTTGTAACCATGAAGTTTCAAAAAATCTGCCAGAACATACGTTTCGTCATCCATTATGCAGCAAGAATATTTTTTTATAAAACTTGACTTCAATTTCCGTGCTTTGTTTTTGGCCTCTAAATTTTTTAGCAGTGTTCCTGACAGGAACTTTTTGAGCCTTGTATGTTTTTAAACCTGCATTAGTTTTAACTTTTCGTACCAAATAGTCCGAGCCCTAAGCTAACAGGGCTGCTTTCGTACCGGATGTGTTGGGAGCTCTTTTGAAAATGCTTTCTATATTTTTGGCTTTAGAAACATCATGTGGGCCATTCTTTCTACCTGAACCATGTTTTCTATCAACGGACAAGTTCTCCCGGTGCTGTTTAATAACATTGAAAACAATTTGACGGCGGACCTTTGAATGCTTGGCCAACTTTTTGTAGGACCAAGTTGGGTTTTGTGGAAAATATTTAATAATTTTAGTACGCACTTTCTTCTGGTCACTCATTTTGATCAGATTAAGAACAAATGAACATAATTGACATGGTTTACAAAGGCAACTTCAAAAAAAAAAAAAAAAATCAAATAATAATTGGGTTAAAAGTTTTAATGAAAAACGTGTGTTAAGAATTTTACGATCTCATTCCTTAGTCTTAAAAAGTATTAAATTAATTTTTTATGTGACGAACCTACCTACTACTTTTATTTTTTCTAATACATCGAAATATTCATCTCAGACATATAGATTCTAGGATTCAAAATATTGGCCATTGTTAGCTATGACCTCTTCTCATCTTTCTGGCAACAATGGATTTCGAGCCAAAAGAACAGCTCATCTTTTAGCAAACAATATCGGACACTCTGTTGCAAAGTGAAGCATATCCCAGAGGGAGCATTCTGCATCAATAGAAACAAATACTAGTCGGTCAGGGTACAGTTTAGATTATAAAGCGAGTTAGGCAAAATTTCCCAACCACATCATTCTAAATAGTTTTTAACAGGTATTACAACATGTGGTCGAGCGTTGTCATGATAGAATATTACGGTTTCATGTCTGACTCCATATTTTGGGAATTTTTCGGCCAATTCTCACTTCAAACGAATCAGTTGAGTTCGGTAGAGGTTCAATGTGATGGTCTGGCATCTGGCCAGACCATCACATAGGACCCTTTGGCTCCCATCAAACACAGAGCATTCCCTTAGCGCCATGGATATTTGGCTTTGGTGTCGATTCGGCTGGTTGATCGGCCTTCACGTACTCTTCGGATTATAGTAATGGATCCATTTTGCATCGCATGTAATGATTCGGTGAAAAAATGATTTTCTCCCGGTTTCTCGTCTTCAATTCGTGTGGTATCCAATTGGTTGGTTGGTTTACGTGATAGTTCACCAAGGTTGGTCAATATATAGTTGCCCATGAATTTATGTCTCTTGACACTCAAGGCTGGGCATTCGCAGAGAAGGTGGAAAATTGTTTCCTTCCTTATCATTACAGCTACGACAATGGTCGTTAAAAGGGGAGTCCCAGGCGATTTGCATGCTTGCCTAATGTATAGTGCCCTGTTAATACTGTCAGAAACCTTGATATATCTCTTCTATTTCGGGTTATCACTTGCATAGTTAATTTTTGGTTAAAAGATGGCCACATTAACTTGGCTACTCAACATGTGTCTAAATTACGCCATCTATTCTCAGCCTTTGTAAGAAATTGTCTGAAGATAATACCTTTAATAGTCCCCAGTGTAATTGCTACTGAGGGCGCATTGGATATATCTAAGGCAGATCCCATTCTGGCTAGTTCGAAGTTGTCTCTGTGCGCAGGGACCCAAACAAAAGTAATATCATATAGACGACCTAGTCTTGACAGAGAATTCTTACATTGCCTGGCTAGTGAAGATGAAGATATGTAGGCCTTCAGTGAAAGAAGTGCCGCCTGGCTGTCGACAAAAATACCTATATTGCCGCGAGTATTATGATTATGTAGTGTATTACAAGCTACCATGATTGCAAAAATTTTCGCCTGGAAAACACTACACTCATTCGGAAGACGCTATGAGATGCCTGCCCCAATTTCGTCACAGAAGACGAAAGAACCAACACTACAGCTCATTTTAGAACCATCGGTATATATCCTGGTGTCATATTCGTATACGAGATTACCCCTGCCCCACTCACTCCTGGAGGGAATTAAGACTTTGAACACCCTATCAAAATTTGTGTATGGGGTAATATAGTCAACGTGTCTAAGATTTACGTGGGTACCTGCCGCATAGGCTTAAACCGCACGGTAGTTTTAACACCGGATAGAGACAATGCGTCTATCACCGCCATTGAGTGACTTGCAAGGAACATTCAATTGGCAACTTCTTGTACATTGACTGCACAGATCAATGCACAAACCCCTTGCTCGAGAGCTCGGGCTATCTAATCCCTGCCATCCATAGCTAGCTAGCCAACTGACCAGCCCAGGACAATTATCAAAGCTGCAACATCCGGCCTGGTAATCCAGTCTAATGTATGGCCTCTGACTTCAAAAGTTCCCAGCCGATAAAAGTCAAAGTGAGTGTACATCATCACAGACTTTTGACCTCGACAGAAAACCAAGTCCAACGACCAGTACATCACGAATGCTACTACCTCAATACGTTTCCTGAGCACAAACGCCAGTTGGTATCTGCTACTTTCAATGGCTCTGTTGAGTCAGCAACGGCACCTAGTAAGATACATTTGGTAGTCCGAAATTTAGCACTAGCCCAAATATCAGTCCTTTAACCAACGATCTTCTACCCGCTTTGGGTTTTAAACCACAGCTACCATGAACTCACCGAAGTGACCACACCAATGATCCTACAGGACCGAAGTCCTGGGGCCAAAGGATCCCCGTGGTACTAGATAAGACTCTAGTCAGCTGCGAATTTAATAAATTAAATTCTTAACAGGAATGAGGTCCGTGCACCTCGGAGCGCCGGTTTCGCTCCATATTTCCCCTTGAGGCATAACACTAAGGTGTGGAGCTCACCAAGATGCTTATCCATGCACCAAGGGGGGGGGGGTAATATAGTCAGAAGGTTGGAGAACGATCGAAGGCAGTAGGTTCAGAATCCCCGCATGAAGCCTCGCTGCACTACAGGCAGAGGTGGCCATTATGTGAAGGTCTACTGGCACAAGGTGCAGTATAGTGTTCAGTGCCTCTGAAGGACTAGTTCTTAGTCCGCCGGTTATACTAATGCAGGCTGATCTCTGGACTTTGTATAGTTGGTCTACGACATACTCCAATTACTCTGCTTTTGGATGAATCCTGATGCTCGCAAAGTTTTTGAATTTGCTGCTTGGGTAGCTCCCAATGATTTTGCAAGCTCTTGTTGAGTTTGACAACAATCTTCATGAAGTAATGCCTTCAATTCTTGGAGTTTAAACCTCGCTCAAGAACAACTGAGAATATTGCAACCGTAGCCCAAAGTGTTGAAGAAAACCTAGGTTGTCCATTCCTCGTCGTTCTTTGGAGTTGGGCATTCCACAAACGTCATTACACCGTATTTTAGATGATATTGATCTGGACAACATTTACTTTCAACAAGACAGCACTACGTGCCACACAAGCAACGAAATCGTTGTTCTTTTACGGGAAAAGTTTCTGGACTGTGTTATCTCTCGAAGAGGTGATCACAATTGGCCACCGAGATCTTGTGATTTAACACCTTGCGACTTCTTCCTTTGGGGCCACGTCAAAGATAGAATTCGTGAGGCTATAGAGGACATACGGCAGCCACTTTGCGATTTGGTTGGGGGTGGCCATTTGGCTGATGTTGTCTTTCCTTTTTATATGAAATAAACATCCGATTATTTATCTCAAAAAATGCCATTTTTCTTTGAATACCAAAATAACACCTCTTGTTGGAAAACCCTGTATATGGGTGGATCAAAACATCTTAGAAATATGACTTATATCTGAAGTCTTTAAAAAACTTTTGTTCTTTAAATATAAAATCTTAAGCCCTTTAATTTCAAAAGAACCTTGACTTAAAATAAATTGGCTAAAAACAAATAAACAAACAGCCATAATATTAAAAAGTTTTTGGAAAAAAACAGAGAAACAAAGAAACCCATTTCACTAATGGTTATAATAAATTTTAGTTTAAATTGAAACTTGTATTTTCTGGTTTGTTTTTCCTACTTATAAGTATTTTACTTTAAACAACAAACAAGCAAACAGTTCTCAAAAGAGTTACTCTGGAAAAACAAACATACAAACTAAGTGCTGGTTTTCAAACGTCAAGTTAACTTGAGCAAGTCTTGAGTTTATAAAAGGGAGAGGAGGAAAAAGAGGAAAATCTCTGCTTCTCTCTCATTAACAAACTCAAAACTTGAGCCAGTAAACTTGATGTGTGTAAACCAGCACTAACACTCTCACGCCAAATCTTTAGCACCATTCTCTATAAGTGAAGAAATAATAACAACATTCAGAAAAACAAGAAAAATAAAACAACAAAGATTGTGACTTTGTTGTCATCTTAAGTTTGGCCTGCTTGTTAGCTAATGTTTCTTAACGACAACGACAGCAATAACAACAAATATTAAAAAGAGTCCTTGACTTGTTTTATTTACAAGAGAACGTTTTTTTCTCCGTTTACCATCGAGATTTAAAACGCATCTTTATAAACATAAACACTCACTCTTACACACAGCAGGACTTAAAGTGGTACAACAAATGCAGTTTGTTTTACTGGAAATTGTGTAAGAAACTGAAAACTCCTTGTAATAAAAACAAAAAACCAAAAAAAAAAAAAAAAAATGTGTTGGAACATAAAGTCAACTTCAACTAAATAAACAAAACTAACAAACAAACATACACCAACTAATTGTAATTACTTAAAGTTCTTTTCTTGTTATACCCTACACTGCCAAGTAGGGTATTATGCGTTCGTGCTGATATTTGTAACGCCCAGAAATATTAGTTCAACTCAAAATCACTTTCTGGATTGATTTAAGCATGTTCAGCAGTTCGTCTGGCTTGCCATGTAAACCTTGTGCACAAAGTAAAAGACGCAATTTTGAAGATATTTCGATTAAATTAGGCACATACAGTTTTTCTGGTTTTAGGATGAAGCCTCTTGAATTATAACTCCCATATAATGCCCACTTCCGAAAAGCACTTTAACGAACATACATCTCTTAAATACGTTGTAATCCAAATAAAATTTAACAAAACTAAGTTTCATATAGATATAAATCAAACGATCTTATTTCATGGCCCTCGGTCTATCACTGCTCATAGCTTCACTCAGTGTAGGGCATTTTATGGTCGGTCTTGATGGCCTATATTTTCTTACTTGTTTTTTTTATTATTATTTTTTTGGCAAACAACTGAAGTGCGGTGAGACAGTGTAAAATACACCAAGTGCATGTTTGTGGAGCAGGCAAAGTCATAGTGGTTGATGTTAGAGTTAATATTTGTAAGTGTACAAGTATTTTTTTGCTAGAGTAAACTAAGAGTCTTAGTAAAAGTTATGTTTGTCTTAATTTTACTGTTGTTATTGTCGTTGCTATTATAATAATTGTAGGCTCATAATTTGTGTTGGCATTTAAGAGTTGTAGTTTGATTTTCTTCATATTCTGGGGGTGTATGTTAGGTTTTTCATAGGCTTTGTTGTTAATAGGGATAATGAAATCTATGATTTTTTTTACTCAAGCAAAGTTATGCCAACAACAAGTTCCTCAAGTAGATCATCCTGGAATTAGACTATATTCTCATGAGTAGCTGGATATTCGGAGAGAATATCAAAAACTTTTTCCTGCTGTCGCTGCGGCATTAGTAAATGCTCTCAATGTTTGATTGTTGTTTTTTGGGGTGGCCCCATTTGTATGAAGGGAAAATATGATGTCGATGTTTCCAACTAAAACGAAAGTTTAACTTGTTTGTCTCAGTATATGGTGAGCTGATTCAAAGAATAAAAACGTTGATGATTTTTTTTTCATATTTCTCGCAAAGGAAACATATGAAATATTGGTATCACAAAAAAGGTCTCTGAAATATATTTTAATGCCGTATCTAAATTGTCGTGATAGTCCAAAAATAATCGAAGTTTTGGGAAGGGGTTTCCAAGAATACGTTCCCTCCAGTTTGTTAGTGGCGGACACAGTCTCCTTCCCTTCTTCGTTTGGACAGCTTCTACAATAATCGCTAATCCGTGGGCCCATTTTTCTAGCATGTGTTCCATCTGAGCAGTGTCCTGTAATAAAAGAAACAATTAGCCTTATTTGCTCACGACGGAATTCTATAAGTAGATTCGCCCTGCCGGCATCATATACGGCCAGTTCGAACTCGCGATAACACAGGTGGCTTCATTACTCCACCTGTTCTGTGCAGTCTTATATAGTTTCTGCTGTACAATCATCTTACATTTTGTAAGGGAAATACCAGAAAAGGGATCAATCGCCTCCTCAGACATCATCGTTCCCTTTCTGGCCAATTCGTCTGCTATGCAATGTCTCGCTATATTATTTAGCACCCTAGCTATCAGTATATATACAAATATCTCCAGATATTCGAATGCTCGTTTTATGGCAGTGACTTCCGCCTGAAGAGCAGTATAGAAGTTAGGTAGTCTGAAGTAGGATTTTATCCCTCGATAAAGAAATCTCCTTCGACCCTATTACCCCCTTATGACATCAACAGGGGGGGGGGGGGGTAAAGTCCGCTTAGCCATATATGCCTATTCGCAATTATTTTATGGAATTGCGTGGTTTTGCGATGCAGTAATCGACATTGCTATGGATGTACCCATAGTAGTTCAGTATCTTAAAGTGTCCAAAGTCCTTATCAGACCACACGCAGAGAAAAAATATAGTTATACATGTGTACAGAAACCATTTCCACATTTTTAAACGTTTTTTAACAATATTATAGTCACAGAAACTATTTACATGATTGTGGTAACCATAATATGGTTAACTTACGATTCACATGATTGCTTCAATCATAAATATGGTTACAGTAAACAAGTATATGTTTGTGACAACAATTTTTTTGATTAAGGTTTTACCATATTATGTTGCTCTCGGCTAATTGATATCATACTTAATCTGAGAACAACATATTGTGATATAAAAGATTCATCATAACAATGGTTGTCACAAACATATACTTGTTTACTATAACTCGTAAGTGAATCGTAAGTTAACCATATTATGGTTACCACAATCATGTAAATAGTTACTGTGACTACAATAAACAACTTTTAAAAATGTAGAAATGGTTACTGTAAGTATGCACAACTATATTCTTTCTCTGCGTACACGAGCAAGGAGCATTCAGTCTCACAGCAGAGTTGAGAGTCATTTGTGTCACCATTAAGTCTACTGGTAGCCAGTTTAAAATAGTGAATAGTTCTTTAGAAGAAGTAGACCTTACCGTGCCTGTTATCAGTTTTGCCTTCCGGTGAGAAGCATTCTCCAAGGCATGCCACTTCAACAATACTGCATAAAACAAAATGGGTATAACAAATTCAAAGAACCAATTAATACCCTTCGGCCTAATGCCCCAGTTAGTACCAGTTGGCCTCTTGCAAGATTAGATGTTTTGAATATTCAAGTTCCAGGATAATCCTAGAATGATGCCAAGGTACTTTGTATTATCCCTGATCTCAAGACTGATTCTATTGAGTATAGCAGGTGTATAGTTATTGATTTTGTACCTCCTTGCGAAGAGAACTAGTTCCGTCTTTTGGCTGTTCACACTAAGTCCACTCGAAATACTCCACTCCACTCGTAACACTCCATCACGTGCTTTATTTTAAAATATTGTTACGTTTTTACCTTTTTAAAAGCAGTTTTAGTAGATTAAAATTGTAACAACTATGTACACGACAACTGATGTTAACTCTAACAGCGACAATAATCAACTCAACTCACGAATGCCAGCTCTGCCACTATTTATACACGCACTGCCATCTCTCGGGAATCTTCTACAATGCTCTTAACGGACATACTAGTACATTCGAATTCTAGAGCTTTCGATGTTAATGTCAGCAGCTCAAACACACAGTGCTGCCATACTTACAAACAATGCTAATCAACCGCATGCTATCAACATTGTTGACAAGCAGAAGCCTCCACTAATGGACATGTTAACAAACATGATGAATGCTGTAGACAGTCGTTACATTCAAATCGCTATGCACATTCGTAACAAAATTTCCGTTTTAACATTTCTTAAATTAAAAACAAAACACACATTTTTCCCGAGTCAGCTTAATAACAAAATTTAAAGTATGTATTTTCATTAAGGTGAAAAATTTTCATCCATAATTTGTTTTCTCATACTTCTAGCTACTCGTTTAGTCAGGTCTAGTCATTGGGGTATAAAAATAACAATTTAAATATAAAACTGAACTCCATATGTCCTTGGCTTAAGCAAATTTGTTGCCTCTAACTAATTTTAATTTAAGAAATTCTAAAATGTATTCCTTGCTCTACTCATAATATTTTATTGGCGAATATATTTTGTTGTGCCTTTTTGGAGAGTTGGTTGGTTGGAACATTAGACTATCACTTCCTATGGGCTGTCATCATAAATCTAAGTCTTTTTGGGTGATGTTTAATTTTCCCAGTAACATATATATATATATATATATATTTACACATACATAATGTGGGTTTCACCTTATTTAAGTCTTAAGTTTATGGTTTAATATTACTATCAAACCCACCATACAAACATACATAAGTAGGTATAACAAGAGCTACTTGTACATTTTGTCTTACCAGGCAGTCAGTTGTGAGAATACCAAGAATAAAAAAAGAGCAAAGATGGATCGTTATCGTTTAAAGATAAGTATTTTAAAATGTTTTAACATTTCTTGTTAAATTATGTAGGGAGAATGTGTGTGTATGTGTGAGTGTCTGTATAAAAGGTTTCTTTATCATAAATAAATGTTGTAATTTGATTATAGCTTTTGGTTGGTAGGCAAGTAGTAACCCCTGAATAGTAGACTGCTGTATGGCTTTTCCATATGGCTGTCTGTCGGCTGTGTTATTTAGTGTTTAGTCTCAAAGAAGTTGGTATTTTTGCTTGCATGAAGAAAGACCTGAATGGAGGTGATAAAATATTAGGTTTTTTTTTTCAAACATTCTTCTTAGAGTAAAAAATGGGCAAAAGCCTAGAAAATTATATAATTTTTATGGCAGCATTAGAAGCAACTTGTAAGAAAATTAGGCAAAATAAATGTTTAGTGGTTCATAGAAATATTTAAAAAGGTTTTGTTAAAATTTAAGAGACATTTATATTGAATTTAATTTAGGCAGTTTTAAAGCATTCATTTCAAACAAAATATTAGTTTTGCTAGATTTTATGTTTTAGTAAAGATATTTTGGAGTTTTTATTAAATTTATTATTAGAGCACATCGTGTGAAACATATAACGTAATTTTTTTCCTTAAGAATTAATTAAAATTCTTAATTAAATACTCCAAGGAAAACGTAAATAAAATGATTTTATCAACCATGTATTTAAACTGTCAGTTTATGGATTTTCATACAATTACATAAATACAATGACATACAAACCCGCGTATGAAAAAAATCTATTTAGAAGCATTTGAAATCCCTAAGCGCCAAAACTGTATAGAATTCTGTATGCATGTGTATGGATATGTAAGTAGTATCCCAGCAGTGAAGCAAGTAGTCAATGTATCCCTTGTAGACAGTAATGATCACGAATGTCTGATCATTCAGCTAAATCCAATTTATATATTTTGAGTCATTTGACACGTACAGATCTCTTTGTAGTGCAGCTAGAAGTCAATTGATTACTTTATACATCCCAGGTAATCTACCACGAAGGCAATTGTCTTTTAAGTGTGTATAAGTAATCTAGAGTGGACCTGCGAAAATAGAGAGATATAAGAAGGCATGAAACAGCCGGATGAAGGATTAGATCAGCGGAATTTATATTTATAGTTGTTATATGCCAACTAACATGTTACGCTTCGATTTCGAGAGAATTTTAGACAATTTGGCGAGAGAAGTGTCCCATCATCTAATAGTCATCGGAGGAGACTTTAATGCCTTGCGACAGTCGGAGAATAAACACAAGAGGAAGAATACTCCTGGATGCCTTTTCAAGGCTAGTTGTTACCCTCGCAAAAGTATCCTATACTTTTAGGAGAGCGGGTACTGGCTCAATTGTAGATTTAACCTTGCTAGATACATGAAATGGCTACTACGTGATTATTACACTCATAGCGACCATCAGGCTATCTTGTTCACAATACGAAGCGGAACACGAGTACGACGGGGGAAGACAAAGTTCCAGAGCTAGGCGAACGATAAGTTTGAACCAGATGCTTTAGCTGACACTTTTTGTAGTCAACAAATCGAAGAAGGTGGGGTAGTAGACATGTCACAACAAATCGCAGAAGCATTGACAACAGCCTGCTATGCATTCATGCCATCCAAATGGTCAAACAAGAGAAGGAAGGTAAACTACTGGTGGACTAACAACATCTGAATTAGGAAAGAATTGCTTAAAATCCAGGATTATTAAAGATGTAGGTCAAAGACTGATCTTCCAACAAGAAGAGAAGCATATCATCAGACGAAAAAAGACCTAGAAAATGCCATTAACTCCAGCAAAGCTGAGTATTTCAAGCAGTTGTGTATGGAGACCTCGGGGCAATATCTACCATGTAGTAATGGCCAGACTTAAAGGGAAAAATAACAAATAATTACGTACCCAAACCTCATAGATAAAATAGAGAAAGTTTTATTTCCAATGGGAGACCCCTAAACTGATGCTACAGTTGGCATGGCACAGTACGAAGGAGATATCACTGAGGATAAAATAATGAGAATTTGCAGAATTGGACAACATCAGAGACAAAGCTATAAAACTTGCGTTATCTTTAAGACCAGGATTCTTCGATCGTCTATTTGAAGCATGGCTGATAGATGGCAGATTCTCAGATAATTGGAAGAAGCAGAAACTTATATTGATACCTAGCCGGGCAAAGTCTTCGGAGAACCCCAATCATATAGACTTATATGCTTGCTGAATACTATTGGTAAATATCTTACGCGAAAAATACATAATAGGCTCCTGGATGCCATCGAGAATGCGCACGGTATATCCGATAGACTATATGGGTTTCGATAGGCGAAATCAACTATTAATCAGGTTATTAATACAGTAAAGAAGGCAATTAGCGGCAAAGACAAGGAAATAAAGTACTGCGCTGTCATAACATTTGATGAATGGAAGAATATCGTGTCGTCGCGACTCAACTTTGTCTACTTCAAACTGAAATTATGAAGGGCATTTGAGGCAAGGGACCTTACTATGATAATTTGTCATCTCCTAGAGTATTTCTTTAACCAACCCAATGAAAAAACCGCCAACTAAAAACTTGTTTTTTCGACTATTGGCAGCACAAAGGTGCCTTTGGCCGCACTGTGCGTCGTTGAGAAATATTAATGCTCCAGAGTATTTAATCAAGATTATTAAGGACAATTTTTCGAAGAGAGCCTTGTGGGTTGAGACTGACTGAGGCTCAAATACTTAAAAAGTAACGTCAGGTGTCTCCCAGTGTTCTGTTTTAGCACCTCTGTTGTGGAATATTATATGCAATGAAATTTTCGATCTAAGAATACCAGATGAAGCCTAAACTAGGCTTCACAGATGACATCGCAATCCTAGTTCAGGCAAGACACATAGACGAGGTCCAACTAACGATGCAATCTAAAAATTGGTTGACATGAGTAAATCTGCATCTAGCCGAACACAAAACAGAGCTTGTTCTTATAGGCGGAAAGAAAAAAGGAGACCCTATTTATACAAATAGGCGCGATCATAATAGCTTCATTGGAGGCAATAAAGTATTTGGTTGTCATGATAGTAATCGTCTAAATTTTAAAAGACACATGTAATATGCATGCAAGATGGCAGCAGGTGTAACAAATGCATTAGCCAGAATGATGCCAAACATCAGTGGGCAACGAAAAAGTCGCAGATTACTAATCTCACGAATCACAAATTTGATACTCCTATAGGAAGCGCCAGTCTGGGAGAAAGCGATCAATAAAACGTCCAAAATGGACGTCATTGATTAGGAGATGCTACTTAAGGGTCAGTAGCGGTTATAGAACAATATTAGCGGATGCAGTAAATGTAGTGGCAGAAATCGCCCCCATGGATATAACAGCAAAGGATATATCGAATGTATACAAAATTATAATTGAAAATCCGGAGACATCCAGAAACCAAATTCGACAAATCACAAGAGAAAGGAGTGTACAAAGCTGGCAAAGGAGATCGGAGAATTCCTCTAAAGGTCGATGCACCTTTTTACTAATCCCCTCCATAAGTCGACATAGCGAGGTGAACTACAACTTAACCCAATTCCTTACGGGAAATGAGGGCTATAAGAGCTATCTGCACCGCTTTGGACACGAAAATAATCCCAGATGTCCACAATGTATCGATGAAGATGAAACGACAGACACGTTATATTTAGATGCCCACGAAATTAGCATAATGCTAAGATCCTAGAAATGAGATGCAGTTCAGTCATTTATTACTTACATAAACTTAACTCTGCGAGAAGCAGAAATTAGATGGCTGTCTGCGATGGCGAGGCAGAAAACATAATATGGCAGGCAATTGGAGAAGAGCCTAGAAATATCTCCACCGCGAAGTAATACTAATTGGTTGTCCTGCTGGGATTGGGGACGTAAGGGGAGTGTGGTTTAGTATGTAGGAGCATTAGCGAATCGAGCAGGATTTTCAAAACGGGTTAAATGCATCTATTAAGAGTCCACACTTCCAGCGCTACAAAAGAAGAATTTGGAGTGTAGTCATTTTTAATTTTGTTGTTGCAAGACTTAGGATTTTTGTTTCTCAATAACGTTTCTATGTACAGTTTACTATGTGATCACTAGAGTCTCTAAAAAAGAGTGTAGTCACTTGAAAGGGTTATTTTGTACTGCACTTTCGAAAGTAGTTATTTTACCCACCAGAAGTAATCTATTGTAGAGTTGTCGGAGGAAGGTTACAGTAAACAAGTATATATTTGTGACTACCATTTGTATGATTAGGGTTTTACCATATTATGTTGCTCTCGGCTAATTGATATCATAATCTGAGAACAATACATTATGATATAAAGATTCATTATAACGATGGTTGTCACAAACATATACTTGTTCACTGTAACCATATATATGATTGATACAATCATGTGAATCGTAAGTAAACCATATTATGTTTACCACAATCATGTAAATAGTGACAGTGACTATAATATTGTTAAAAAACATTTAAAAATTTTGAAATGGTTACTGTAAACATGTACAACTATATTTTTTCTCCGCGTGTAGTTATGTAGCTGATCAAGTAACCATTTAGGTAGCTAGTAACGTAACTGACTCTATGTAAACGTTAAATAACTAGTTAAAATAACTAGTCACGTAGCTAAAATGATAGGCAAAGTTACTAGTTCGGGGCAGTTTCCTAGAACTGCTGGGATATAAGTACTTACAATTACATATAGAGACACCTACCTATATTTGTATGTATTTGTTTAGCTAGAACATTGCTGTCATTTCAACATTTTCTATTTATATTTATTTTTGCCTACCCTCCTTCCCTTCCCCTCATCACCGCCACAATAGTCTCTATAGACAAATGCAATTAAAAATTGCATTATTGTACAAGTTGGCTTTGTAAAGGAAGTGCAGGAGAATATGAGAAAACAAACTGAAAAAAAAGAGAAAATTATTTTTCTAATTACAGTTATTATTATCATCATTATTATTATCTTTGTTTATCTGACTTTGTCAAAAACTGAAAATCTGAGTACATTTTTTATTTTATTTTTTACTGTGTTTGTGTTTTGTCTAAAAAGGTTCAAGGAATAGTTTAATGGTGTTTAAATGTAGTTTAAGATGCCCAAAGTTGATTTCAGTTATAAATTTATTACTGATAAAAATATTTTATAAAGATAATTTGATTGTTCGCAGGATTTTTTACAGAATACTTGATTATCCTCAAGATCTTCTATAGGAAATTTGTTTATCTCTATAGAAAACATGATTTTCTAAAGCAAACATTTATTGTCTACTAGCTAATCATTTCTAATTTTCTAAGAAAACTTGGTTGTCCAGTTTCCATATGATACTTGTACAATCGCAAAATTTTCAACAGAAAGCTTGAAAAAACTAAAGGGTCTTTCACTAAGCATTTCCTATCTTTAAATATATATAAGGACTGAGATAGAAACATTTTTAACATACATATATGTAAATTAAAATGAAACCACTATCCTTACAGTTTTGAATCTTTTTTTATTTGATTGAAATTATTTTTATGGTTCTAATCACTATTGATGAAATTTTGAACCTTTTTCGAAAACCCTTCCATTATGATTTTTATAGTGCTTTGCTGGAACAGGTTTGTCCATCTCCGTTTAAAATCAACCACACTTTTGGATACCTTTTTTGTGCTCTTCAATTCTCTTTTAACAAGAGCCCAATATCTATCAACTAGACTCAGCTCCAGGCAGTTTGGAGGAATTGCCTCTTTTGGTACAAATACCACATTATTGGCCTTGTACCACTCAATACCTTTCTTACCATAGTGACAGATGTCAAATCTGGCCAAATATAAGTCGATACATGAAGAGACTTATGAATGGAAACATCCTTTTTCGTAAACATTCCTTGATGTAAATTTCGGTATTTATAGAGCCCTTTGTAACAAATGTTTGGCTTTTTTGCCGCAACTGCAAATCCACCCTAAACTGTTACTTTTTCGATCTCATGTGGATTGGTATCGTCCCAAATTCGAAAATTTTATTTGTTGATGTACCGATTCATCCAGAAATGTGAATCACAGTAAAATGGGCCAAGCGCGCGGAACGTTGCCATGGTGATTTTGGAATAACAAACTTAATAAATGACAGCCAATTCGATAGATGTAGCTTCAACAATATGACCGTAATCAACTGTCAAAGTTTGGAAGTCCCTATTGGATGACCCTTCAGAGGCCTCAAACATACGCCAAAGTTTTCTTTTTATACCCTTCACCATGAGTGGCTAGGGTATATATAAATTTGTCATTCCGTTTGTAATTTCTAAATTTTTCATTTGCGACCCCACAAAGTATATATAGCCATGTCCGTCTGTATGTTGAAATCAACTATCCGTAGCCCCCAAATAATTTACAAAAATAATTTATACATCAATATGTCGGGAATTCTTCCGGCTCGGTCGCTATTTAAAATCGAGAAAATCGGCCCACAAATGACTGAGATATAAGGAAAAAACCGGGACAACCTCGATTTTTGGTTTATTTTTAATCTATATCTGGATTACTAAGTCATTAATATAGACAATATGGATATCTAATGATAGATATTTCAAAGTCCATTGCAACGTTGTATATAAGGCTATAGTAATTTGGACCTACAATGTGTCAAAATCGGGAAAAATATTTTTTAACCCGAATTTTTTTTTTACCAAAAAAAATTTTTTTTCATTAACTTTTTTTCACTAATAAATTTAAAAAAAAAAAATTTTAAAAAATTCAAAATAAAATTTTAAAAAATTCAAAAAAAAAAAAAAAAATTTAAAAAAAAATTCGAAAAAAATTTAAACAAAACAATTTCGAAAAAAAAAAATTTAAAACAATTTTGAAAAAATTTTTTTTTTTAAATTTTGAAAAACAATGAGAAAATTTTTTTTTTTTAAATTTTGAAAAAAAATTTAATTTTGTTTACCTAAAAATATTTAAAATTTTTATTTTAAAGTATAATTTGGTGAAGGGTATATAAGAATAAATATTTCTTACTTGTTTAAAAGTGGCATTAGTCGCCAGAGATCAAATACAAGAAAATGTTGTAAATAGTTGTTATTACTAAATTATTACAATCAGAACCTCTGTGCACGATTTGTTAAAAAACAAAATATTTTATTATATAATGCTTGCTCATCTTCATTAAAATACATTACTTCTCTAAAGCATATTTAAAATTTTCAATCACTTACATCTCTTTCAAATACTTTATTGATAAAAACACATTTTAATGTTTGAACTTAAACTCTAGTAATATTATGTTAAGGTTTAAATATCAGCTGTTTAAATTAAGTTTTCTGCCACACATTGAAAATTATCAGCAAGAAAGTGCTTCAAAGAAAACATCTTCTAACAAATTTTTGTTTTCTAATCAAAATCTGTTACTTTTGAACTCGAACGTATGCTGGCGTTTGTGCACAAACATAAACAACATACACATTTAAAATACATGCAGTAAACTTGAAAATAAATGAATTTTTCTTTAATCATCCACCTCAGCTGTGGGAAAGACGGTAAAGTCACAGCAAAGGTGTTTTGCTTAAATTTTGCACTTCACTTCATAATCTCAAGGAGGTTGGGGATTCGTGATACAAGTCATTGCTAAACGTTGTTGTCATAATATTCATGTACTTTGAACAGGAGGAACAGAGTGGTTTAAAAAGAGGGGGTTTGAATTATGTTGGATTATTTTCATTGATTTCAATATTGATAGTCAATATTTGTTTAACTAGAGCTTCAATAAGTAAATTTCATTATTGCTGGCACAATTTGAATGGGCATGAATAATCATATTATGTTTTGTTATTATAATAAAACACTTCCTTCTGAACCTCCCTTTGTGTATTTGATTTTGCAAAAAAGAACAAAGGTTGCACATTTTGTGCGATTTGCATATGCATACTTGCTTGTATGTTTGTTTGCTATAGAAAGAAGTAAGATAAAATATTTATGTTTTTTTCTTACATGCTTCTCTTTTTTTTTTGTTCTTGGAATTTTAAATTCAAGTGGGAATATGTAAATTTGTGCAGTTCCATGAGGGGAATGTATATACTGAACTGCAAACACACACACACACACGAGAAGATCCCTAAACAATTGTGATGTAATTATATGCGACAGTTAGAATGCGTGTTAGAAGAAAGTGTGTTTGTGTGTGTGTGTTTGAGCGATAAAATATGTTACCGTTTAATTTTGTTACGCAGTAGATAAATGACAATATAAAGTGTTGCAATTTAAAGTGAAACATTAAATTAATTTTTATTAAACATTTCAAATAAAATTTAATTAAATGTTTGAGTATAAATAAGGGGTGCATTACAAGATACTAAGCGTATGATTGATGTAGATAAAAATAACTGGGATATTAAATATTACTCATACGTATTGTTTTAATCCATATCTATATAAATATATAAATGTCTTTGTAAGTTTGTTTGTTTGTTTATTTGTTTGTTTGTTTGTTGGTTTGTTTAAGCATCACGCCTAAACGGCTAAATCGATTTTATTGAAATTTGGAACGTATATAGATCCTTACTTGGAAGCGTCAATAGGCTATAACTTTTTTCAATACTTTTACCAGAAAGGGATAAACAGGGGGAAAACTGGTTAAATTGGTACCTTTAGTTCTTAAACAATAATTACAAAACGGCTGAACCGATTTTTACTACGACAGGGGTAGCGAAGTGCACCGGGTCAAGCTAGTTTTATCATATAATCAAAGTTATTTTGGATTGAAGTAAAATTTGTACTAAATATGATTCACGATTAATGTAGATCCAGAATTGAAGTAAAATTTGTACTAAAGAAGAGCCACGATTGGCGTAGGATCTGAATTGAAGTTGTGGCATCGTCATCCCACATACTTTATAATACAAGGTGGCGCAAAAGTAATCCTCCTATCAGAAAATGCTATAAATTTTCCGATTGGCCCCTAATGTCAGTTCTGTTTTGACATTTGTGTAGTAAACACATGCGAAATACACGTTAATAAACAATGTTACGCAACACTGCTGCAGAATGCGGAATATTGCTGACTATTTATTTGACCAATAATCGGTCGGTGACTTTGGCACAACGTGAATTTCGTCGCAGATTTCCTGGCCGTCCAACGCCTACTGGTGAAACACTGCTACGTTTAGCCGCTCGCCTCGAAGAGACTGGCACAACACGAGATGCTGCCAGGCGTGGCAGACCGCGGAGTTGCGGTTCTGCAGAGAATATTGCTGCTGTAGCCGAGGATGTCATGGCAGCGCCGTCGACATCGACCAGACGACGTGCCACGCAAATGGTTATCCGTCGACGATCTTTATAGCGAATTTTGGTACGAGATTTGAAGATGTTTCCGTACAAAATCCAGACGGTGCATCAGCTGTTAGCTGCTGATCGCCAATCGCGTCTAACATACGCTCAAGCCATCCTTAATCACCACCAAGAGGAAAATGATTTTTCATTAAAAATAATCATGAGTGATGAGGCCCATTTCCATCTTAGCGGGTACGTAAATAAGCAAAATTTACGCTTCTAAGGCACTGAAAATCCGCGTGTAACCCACGAAGAGCCATTACACCCGCTCAAAGTCACTGTATGGTGTGCTGTTTTCGCTGGAGGAGTCATCGGACCTTTTTTCTTCGAAGACGTCGCGGGCCAAACGGTTACTGTGAATGGTGATCAACGAGTTCTTTTTGCCGCAATTTGATGAATTGGGATTGGAAAACATGTGGTTCCAACAGGATGGTGCAACGGCACACACTGCACGTGCCACAACCGATATGCTGAAGGATGCATTTCCCGGGCGCTAATCTCCCGTTTTGGCGATTTGCACTGGCCAGCACTCGCCTGATTTGACCGCTCCAGACTTATTTTTGTGGGGCTTTTTGAAGTCGCGGGTTTATGTAAACAAGCCTCAGACTCTTGCAGCTCTTAAAGACAATATCCGTCAAGAATGTGAGGACCTATCGCTGGAAGTTTTGGCCAAAGTGATGGAAAATGCCATAAAAAGGGCTCAAATGACAATCAACTGTGGCGGCGGCCATTTACATGACATCATATTCTCCACTTGATGTAAAAAAAACTAAAAGACGAAATAAAATAATCCACAAGAAGAATCAAAGTTTTTAATTTTTTTTTTTAATTACAGCCGAAAAACATCGGAAGTTTACTTTTGCGCCACCTTGTACAACTTTATATTACTTTTGTTTAACTACATAAGATTTTTCCTACTATTTTTAAATTAACGATTATTTTATATTACCTAAAAGTGCAACCCTTAATTATTTATATGATTTTGTTGAATAAACAGTCAGTTCTAGTAAAACCATGAAACGTGATCCTAAAGGGAAACGATTTTTAGCACGCAAGACAATTGGATAAACGATCAAAACTAATTAGATTATCGTAAATTATAAAGGAGTATACATTATTATGGACGGTTAGGAAGTTGTAGGTGCTGCCACTGCAGCAGTGGCTATCGCCGGCACTAACAGGCATCAACATGTTGCCCACAACGCCGATAACGAAGCTGCCCAAATCCCAAGAGTGTCAGTACGGATTCCTCCATTCTGGAATGCCAAACCCGCTCTATGGATCGCACAAATAGAATCTCAGTTTGCTGCCGTTGGTATAACCACACGACAAGACGAAATATCATACAGTTGCAGCAGCCATCGAAAGCAGCGTTTTATCACAAATCAGTGACATTGTACTAAATCCACCTTATCTTTAATGTATGCACACAAGGTTCTTGGAACTTATTCTGTCTCAGAGCAGAAGCGTTTAAAAAAGATTTTACAGGATTTGGAACTTGGCGACATGTGTCCAACACAATTGCTTCGCTAGATGCGAGATTTAGCTGGCAACGAAATGAACGACAACATTCTCAAATCTGTCTGGATGAGCCGATTACCACCAAATCTGAGTACCGTAATTTCAATAAGTAGTCGCTGACAAAATATTTGAGGTAAGCGACTCACCACACGTCAATGCAGTTTCTGTACCAGAAAACGTATCACATTCAACACTAGAACAACAGATCATCTTACTCGTCAAAGAGGTAGCTGAGTTGAAAACAAAATTTGCCCATCGTTCACGAAGCATATCTCGCTCCCGTGGCACCGAATCAAATGAAGTATGCTGGTACCATCGCAAATACGGTGACAAGGCGAAAAAGTGTCGTCAACACTGTCTGTCCGACGTTACGGCTACCAGCAGACAAGTTACAAGCAATTGCCGTCTAATTATAAGTGACATAAATTCTCAACTAAGATTCCTAATTGACACTGCTGCCGAAGTTTGTATCATTCCTCCTTCACCCTGACCAATAAAAATGTTTGGTGAAAAAACAATTACATTGAACTTGGGTCTTCATCGTGATTTCAAATGGAAATTCATAATAGCCGATGTCACCCATCCAATAATTGGCGCAGACTTTTTGTCATTTTACAACTTATTGGTTAACATACGTCAGCGCAACGTTCAAAGAAATTGTTCTTTGTGCAAGAAGAGTGAGTTGTACAAAATTCATTCATTTATTAATCAAAACGATTCTTTTAAGGACCTTTTGAATGAGTTCAAGGACATCACACAAGCTAATTCGACTAGAGGAACTGTAGAGCATGATGTAATGCATCATATTGTAATGAAAGGTCATCCTATTTTTGCCAAACCAAGATGTCTATGCCCCGAGAAGTTGAAAGTGGTCAAATCCGAAATACAAAAACTTATGGATCTGGGTATATGTCGCCCATCACGAAGTCCTTGGGCCTCACCTTTACACATGGTTCAAAAAAAGTATGGAGAGTGGAGACCGTGCGGTGATTTCCGGCGGCTCAACAGTGTAATGGAGCCCAATCGTTATCCCATTCCCCACATCCAGGATTTTACACATGTTTTACATGGCTGTGAAATTTTTTCCACTATTGATCTACGCAGAGCCTAATACCAGATACCTGTGGAAGGACGTACCCAAAACGGTCATTACGACCCCTTTTAGGTTATTCCAATTCAACCATTTGTGTTTCGGCCTACGTAACGCCGGACAAACATTTCAACGGTTCATGGAACATATCCTACGTGAATTCGATTTTGCTTGGCTCTATTTAGACGACATTCTGGTAGCTCTCAAAGACATAGAGAAGCATTGTGAACACCTACGTAAAATCTTTGAAAAACTTTGTGAATGCGGCCTGGTAATAAATCCATCAAACAATTTTTTCGGACAAACAACGACGGAGTTCGCCCTCCCCCTGATCGTATCAACGCCTTAGCCGAATACCAACTACCTGAACGTGATTGTAATCTACGAAGATTTCTCGGCATGACGAATTTTTTCCGTCGATTTTTGCCTAAAGCGGCCGAACATCAAGCCCTTTATGAAAACTTATAAAAGGCAATAAAAAGAACGATCAGTCTGTAATCGTTTGGACTGATTAGACAAGGCAGGGATTTGGAAATTGTAAAAGTTCTTTTTGTGAGGCCACGTTATTAGTGTTCCCGAAACCCAATGCACCATTAGCACTTTCAGTAGATGCATCGGGCACCGCCATGGGCGCCATTTTACAACAACTCGACGATAACATATGGCAACCCCTAGGTTTTTATTCTGAACGGCTAAACCCAGGAAGGATGATAGAAATATGTGCATTTACACTGATCATAAGTCCTTACAATACGCTTTCCAATAAAGGAAAGCACAACAAGCCCGCTATCTCGATTTTGTGGGTCAGTTCACGAGAGACATCCGTTTTATACCTGGAAAGGAAAACATTACAGCCGATGACCTCTCGCTAATTAAAGGTTTTGCACAACTTTCGAAACGTCAAACGATCAACGAGGAGCTTGAAAAATTAAGAAAATCGAAATTCCTGGCACACAGCTGGAAATATTTTATAATTTTGGAACGTTTCATTTGACCAGGATTGAGAAAGGATTGCAGAAAATGGGCTAAGGAATTTACTCCATGTCATCGATATAACGAGGCACCAATTTCCAATTATGCTCTTCCTGGAACAAGATTCGAACAGGTAAACATCGATATTGTGGTTCCTCTGTAGCCCTCTATGGGTAATCGTTACTGTCTCACATGTGTTGACCGCTTTACCCGTTGGGTCGATGCATACCCTTTGGAGGACATGACCTCCGAAACAATATCATTTACATTTTATCAACAGTGGATATCGTGATTTGGTGTTTCGCAAAGAATTACCACAGATCAGGGCAAGCAGTTCGAGTCAAACCTGTTCCGAGATTTGTAATCCTCTGATCCAACTCTGCTTTTTAGATTTTTGTATAAAAAAACTTTAAATACTTGTTTTATTTAATTTAATTTTTCATGGAATCAAAATTCAATTTAATTTTTCTAAAGTCCTTAAAGACTTAAAGGAACAAAAATTTACATAAACTTAATCACCTGGTCTGCTGTTAAATTTCATTTCCTGTTACACAAAATAAGAAAATCTACATCTTTTGGCAGCCACATCCTCCGCATCTTTAGCAAAAAAAAGAAAACCAGAAAATCCTATTTCTTCATGTACAACTATTTTGAAAATATTTTTGAACATGGTCACGTATATTTAACGTCATTCAAATACACTTAATCTAACAATCACACACGAACGCATTTAAACTCTTGCATACATATACAAACATACACAGAAAGACAGATGGACAGACAGACAGTCACTACAAAGAAAAAATAACGGTCTTTAAGTTTAAAAGTTGTTCTCAAGTGTTTTTTGTTTATTTATTTACACACGCACTCACACACACACACAGTCCCACATAAAAAGCAACAAACATTTACTAAAGCAGAGAGCAGGAAAAGAAGCAAATACCACAAGATGAAATAAATATTTACTCGTAAAACACTTTTAAATGTCAAGGTAATTTTTAAAGTGTTTCAAATAATTTAAAGCCAGTGTCACAGAAACAGTTTTTAAATCTTAAAATAATAAAACGCGAGGCGTTTGAACTTTCTAAAGGAAAGTCTAAAACTGTTTATTTATTTTAATATTTTAAACAAGTTTTATTTATGCTCAACCTAAATAAATATTTTACACCAACTTATTTAGAGCAGGAGGTGTGTTAGCAGGGTAGAGAGTGAGTTAATGTTCAATATGACGCCACTTTATAATATTTTTGTATGCTGTTGTTGTTTTTCTATATATCATTTGAAGGGTAATCACCCCTACTTTGCTTGCCAACTATTCAAATGGGGTTTTTTTTTATAAAAGTTTGTCTATTTATATTTCAGACATAATATTTCTTTACTTACACACTCCTCTACTCATCATTGTATTGGAGTTCATATGTTTAAACTCATATTCGTTTCCTTGTTTTAGTTAGATTTTGAAAACGTGCTGCTGAATCAAATGTGATGCTCAAGCGTGTGAAAATACCAAAAAGACGTGTTACAACCATCAAATGTTTATTATGAAATGATGTTTAAAGTATCTTATTCATACATACCACTGCTATACTTCTATGTATTTCATTATAGTTCTTAGAGTGTATTTCTTAAAAAAAGGATTGTGTATTTTAAAGGAATATTTCCGCAAAGAAAACATTATAACATATGGTTAAATAAGCAGGAGTTATCATATAACAATTGTGTTGTATTCTATCTGTTTCACAGAAAAATTTTCTATAGAAAATCTATCTGTTTCACAGAAAAAATTTTCTATAGAAAATCTATCTGTTTCACAGAAAAATTTTCTATAGAAAATCTGTCTGTTTCACAGAAAAATTTTCTATAGAAAATCTGTCTGTTTCACAGAAAAATTTTCTATAGAAAATCTGTCTGTTTCACAGAAAAATTTTCTATAGAAAATCTATCTGTTTCACAGAAAAATTTTCTATAGAAAATCTATCTGTTTCACAGAAAAATTTTCTATAGAAAATCTATCTGTTTCACAGAAAAATTTTCTATAGAAAATCTATCTGTTTCACAGAAAAATTTTCTATAGAAAATCTATCTGTTTCACAGAAAAATTTTCTATAGAAAATCTATCTATAGAAAAATTTTCTATAGAAAATCTATCTGTTTCACAGAAAAATTTTCTATAGAAAATCTATCTGTTTCACAGAGAAATTTTCTATAGAAAATCTATCTGTTTCACAGAGAAATTTTCTATAGAAAATCTATCTGTTTCACAGAGAAATTTTCTATAGAAAATCTATCTGTTTCACAGAAAAATTTTCTATAGAAAATCTATCTGTTTCACAGAAAAATTTTCTATAGAAAATCTATCTGTTTCACAGAAAAAATTTTCTATAGAAAATCTATCTGTTTCACAGAAAAATTTTCTATAGAAAATCTGTCTGTTTCACAGAAAAATTTTCTATAGAAAATCTGTCTGTTTCACAGAAAAATTTTCTATAGAAAATCTGTCTGTTTCACAGAAAAATTTTCTATAGAAAATCTATCTGTTTCACAGAAAAATTTTCTATAGAAAATCTATCTGTTTCACAGAAAAATTTTCTATAGAAAATCTATCTGTTTCACAGAAAAATTTTCTATAGAAAATCTATCTGTTTCACAGAAAAATTTTCTATAGAAAATCTATCTGTTTCACAGAAAAATTTTCTATAGAAAATCTATCTGTTTCACAGAAAAATTTTCTATAGAAAATCTATCTGTTTCACAGAAAAATTTTCTATAGAAAATCTATCTATAGAAAAATTTTCTATAGAAAATCTATCTGTTTCACAGAAAAATTTTCTATAGAAAATCTATCTGTTTCACAGAGAAATTTTCTATAGAAAATCTATCTGTTTCACAGAGAAATTTTCTATAGAAAATCTATCTGTTTCACAGAGAAATTTTCTATAGAAAATCTGTCTGTTTTGGATTCATATAAACGTGGTCATACTACTATACATATGAACACTAAATTATGACTTGTTGCTTGTAACTAAATTATCATTTTTAAATCATAAATTTTCAAACCATTTCCTTGGCATAGAATCAAACATTCAAAACTTACTTTAATTACAAATACTAAAGTATATGAAGTGTGCCATTTACTTAATTGAAAATAATTTTGACACCTAATTACCCCTGAAAAAAAGGGAAACAATGAAATCCAATTAAACGAATTTATTTCACTACTGATAGCATCACTCGAATTAATACAATAACACATGTTATCAATTTTCACTTAAATTCGTTAAGCTCTTTCCGGTTTCCTTTTCTCCTTTCGCTTTCTTTTTTGTGTAAACTGTTCACATACAAAAAAATGGTACTCGTAGACTTGTAAAAATACCTGAACATGCATAAACAGTATTTAAGCTTTTTATGGTTCGTTACTTCTTAAAGAAGTGTGAAAAATTGAAATTATTTGTCCTGCGGGATTTACTCACACTTTTTTTGAGCCGTTTTCACACAGTGCTTTTTTGTTGTTGGTGTTCTTTTGTATATAAAGGGTCTTTTAATAGTTACATACGAACTTTTACAGTTGATAGCGGCCATATTGTTGAAGGTACAACTGTCGAATTGATAGTCATGTATTCAGTTTATTTGGTTTCTAAACCACCATGTATGGATATAGCGTTCTTCAGCAACGACGTGTGTTCGCTTAATGGGCCCTGGAGCAGTTGGAAACTAATCTTTTTTTTCATAAAAAAATCATCTTTAGCTATCAGGCCCATCTCTGAATGCATTCGGGACCATAACACTGCTTAGTGTAGATTTTGGGCTGGTGACGTCTTCGGACCATAAATCTTTGAGATCGACATTGGCCAGGCCATCATCGTCAACGGCGAGCACTATATGTCGATGATTACAAACTTCTTTTGTCTGAATTTGATGATATGGACGCCATGTGCTTTCAACAGGACGGCGCTACGTGCAACACATCTGTCTCTACATTAAACATTCTGCCTGAGCGATTTGAGGGCATGGTCATGTCACGAGGAGGTGCCGTACTTGGTCACTAAGGTTGTGCAATTTGACCCCGTTAGACGTTTTCTTGTGCGATTTTCTTAAGTCGAAGGTTTATTAGAATCATCAACAAACTACAGTGGCCCTCAGAGCCAACATAACCCATGTCATTGTTCAAATTCAGCCTGGTTTATACGGCAGAGTCATGGAGAATTGCACAACCAGCGCAGCTAAGCCGGGGGATATTTGCACGATGTTATATTCCATACATGATGGCAGCAACAGACCTTTCTAACGAATACAAAATTTCGATCACACACACTTTGTTTTATTTAAATTTAAACATAAGAAGCACTTAATGAAACACCCTTTATTACATACACATATATGACAGTATAATGTAGAGTACGGCCACAATGGTATTTTAAGTTTTCATTTACCTACTCACCGTTTTTGTACAAAAGCCGGTACACAGTTGCTTTCAAACTTTTTTTTTTGTATATTTTTTTGCCTTTATTGTGTCTTATTTTTGAGGTTGTTGTTGTTGGTTTTTTACTTCCGCTACTGTTGTGTATTTATACAGTTGGTTTTTATGTTAAATATTTGAATGTGCTCTTTTTACGGTATAAAAATTGCGGTTATTTGGTCTATTTGTTTTTGTGAATGGCTGTTTTGTGCTGGGGTTTTCTTTGTTTGTAGTTTTTTTTTGTTATTTTTTTTTTTTTTTTTTGGAGACACACTTGGGATTTAAATAATAAAAATATGAGAGTCTATTTTTTATTTGTTTTTAAAAAGTGTGGAATAAAACAAAAAAAGCTGGGTAGTAAGTATATATTTGGTTTTTATGTATGATGTTGAATTTGTTAGCATTATTATGATGACAGGTTAATATTAATTTGGGTTTTTGTTGTTATTATTATTATTTTCTTTGTATTTATCTTAAAATATCACTTTTATTTAAAATATTTTTATAAGAAATTAAGCAGATGTAACTAGGAGCATTTTAACAGAGTTTAAACTTTTGACTTTTGTAATAAAATTTTAATAATTTTTTTTTTATAAATTTTTAATCACTTCGTCTCTATATATAGATAAATTATTGCTTCTCTTCGATATTATTGTTTTAAGTTTGTTGTGTTTTATTCCAGCTATATTTGGCAGATGTTTGCAAAAAAAACTTTTATGATAAAAGTTTTCGCAGTTTTTTAATTTAACAATTTTTTATTACAATTTCTTATTCAGTCGACATTTATTGTCATCCAGTGAAGGTCACTTTTTTTGTTATTATTGCGTGTAAAACAAACAAAATAAAATCAATATTAAATATATTGCAAAAATATATAAAAACATTAATTTAAGTGTAAATAAATTGAATAGCTTTATACGGCTAAAGCGACTTTTAAATAACCTTCAGTTTAGATTTTGTTTGAGAAAAAGGTTGCGGTTTAGTATAAAGACGGTAGTAGTCTTTAGTATAAAGACGGTAGTAGTCTTTAGTATAAAGACGATAGAGTCTTAAGTATAAAGACGATATAGTCCTTAGTATAAAGACGATAGAGTCTTTAGTATAAAGACGATAGAGTCTTTAGTACAAAGACGATAGAGTGTTTAGTATAAAGAAGATAGAGTCTTTAGTATAAAGACGATAGAATCTTTAGTATAATGACGATAGACGATAGAGATAATAGAGTCTTAAGTATAAAGACGGTAGACTCTTTAGTATAAAGACGATAGAGTCTTTAGTATAAAGACGATAGAGTCTTTAGTATAAAGACGATAGAGTCTTTAGTATAAAGACGATAGAATCTTTAGTATAAAGACGATAGTGACGATAGAGATAATAGAGTCTTAAGTAAAAAGACGGTAGATTCTTTAGTATAAAGACGATAGAGTGTTTATTATAATCACGATAAAGTCTTTGGTATAAAGATGATAGAGTCTTTAGTATAAAGACGATAGAGTCTTTAGTATAAAGACGATAGAGTCTTTAGTATAAAGACGATAGATTCTTTAGTATAAAGACGATAGAGTCTTTAGTATAAAGACGATTGAGTCTTTAGTATAAAGACGATAGAGTCTTTAGTATAAAGACGATAGAGTCTTTAGTATAAAGACGATAGAGCCTTTAGTATAACGACGATAGAGTCTTTAGTATAAAGACGACAGGGTCTTTAGTATAAAGACGATAGAGTATTTAGTATAAAGACGATAGATTCCTTAGTATAAAGACAATATAGTCTTTAGTATAAAGACGTTAGAGTCTTTAGTATAATGACGATACAGACTTTAGTATAAATACGATAGAGTCTTTAGAATAAAGATGGTAGAGTTTTCAGTATAAAGATGGTAGAGTCTTTAGTATAAAGATGGTAGAGTCTTTAGTATAAAGACGGTAGTAGTCTTTAGTATAAATACCGTAGTAGTCTTTAGTATAAAGACGATATTAGTTTCTAGTATAAAGACGATAGAGTCTTTAGTATAAAGACGAGATAGTCTTTAGTATAAAGACGATAGAGTCCTTAGTATAATGACGATACAGACTTTAGAATAAATACGATAGAGTCTTTAGTATAAAGATGGTAGAGTCTTTAGAAAAAATATGTTTGAGTCTTTAGTATAAAGACGGTAGTAGTCTTTAGTATAAATACCGTAGTAGTCTTTAGTATAAAGACGATAGTAGTTTCTAGTATTAAGACGGTAATAGTTTTTAGTATAAAGACAGTAGTAGTCTTTAGTATAAAAACGATAGAGTCTTTTGTATAAAGACGATAGAGTCTTTAGTATAAAGATGATAGAGTCTTTTGTATAAAGGCGTTAGAGTCTTTAGTATAAAGACGATAGAGTCTTTAGTATAAAGACGATAGAGTCTTTCGTATAAAGACGATAGGGTCTTTAGTATAAAGATTATAGAGTCTTTAGTATAAAGACGTTAGTGTCTTTAGTATAAAGACGATACTCTTTAGTATAAAGACGATAGAGTCTTTAGTATAAAGACGATAGAGTCTTGAGTATAAATACGATAGAGTCTTTAGTATAAAGACAAGAGAGTGTTTAGTATAAAGACGGGAGAGTCTTTAGTATAAAGACGATAGGGTCTTTAGTATAAAGACGATAGAGTCTTTAGTATAAAGACGATAGTGTCTTTAGTATAAAGACGATAGAGTCTTTAGTATAAAGACGACAGAGTCTTTAGTATATAGACGACAGAGTCTTTAGTATAAAGACAATAGAGTCTTTAGTATAAAGACAATAGAGTCTTTAGTATAAAGACGATAGATTCTTTAATATAAAGACAATAGAGTCTTTAGTATAAAGACGATAGAGTCTTTAGTATAAAGACAATAGAGTCTTTAGTATAAAGACGACAGGGTCTTTAGTATAAAGACGATAGAGTATTTAGTATAAAGACGATAGATTCCTTAGTATAAAGACAATATAGTCTTTAGTATAAAGACGTTAGAGTCTTTAGTATAAAGACGATAGAGTCTTTAATATAAAGACGATAAAGTCCTTAGTATAATGACGATACAGTCTTTAGTATAAAGACGGTAGTAGTCTTTAGTATAAAGACGGTAGTAGCCTTTAGTATAAAGACGGTAGTAGTCTTTAGTATAAAGACGGTAGTAGTCTTTAGTATAAAGACGGTAATAGTCTTTAGTATAAAGATTACTACCGCATCTTTAGTAGAAAAACGGTTGTGTTATTAGTCTTTAATATGAGAAATCGTTGGTTTATTCTTCAAATATTTATGTAGTGTTTTGGTTGATTTGTAATAGCATAATATATATCTGAGTCATATTTGTGTGTTGATATAGGTTTAACCTGGGTTCCTTTTAAAGCAAAATTTAAAAATTGTATACATTGCCAATGTAATGACAAACTTATTATGTTGATGTAGTGTATCAAAACAGAAAAAAGAAAAACAATAAACATAACAAAAAATAATTGTATTTAAGTGATTTTAATTAATTATAAACATACATATCAACATCAACAAATTAATGATAATAAGGACTGGGTTTAGTAAAGCAAGTGTAAAAAGCAAACAGCAGGAAAGATTTTAAAGGAAATTTTAATAAATGAAAATTAAAATTTTAACCTAAAGGTGGGACGAAGCGATTTTCGAAACTTAAAACAATTCAGATATGTGAAAACCTTTAAAACAGCAGTTCCATAAATTCCACTTCAGCAAGTATGTGTTATATTGCTACTAGGGTCTATACATCAGCCTTTTACTTGTTATATTTTATAAAAATTTTAATAGTTTTAAACCGATTTATTTCATAGCATTCTGAGTAGGTATATAAATAATTTGAAAAATCCTACACAAAAATAACAAATTGCTTTAAAAATACTACGAAAAAAACAAATAATTTATTAAATTAAATGCAGTTTGCATAAATTATTATTTATTTATAAAAATGAAAAAAAAAAAAAAATAGGATTTAAATGCAATACTGGCATTATTTCAATCACATCGCATCACAATAAGCAAATAAACATAAAAACATTTAAATCAATACATTTATCATGCAATGACCATTGATTTCAATCATGTTCTACCACACTTGCACACAAACAGTTTAATACAATCAGCAGCCATAATTTGCTACAATGTCATCATCATAATCGTCATCATTTAAATCATCATCGTATTAATTGTGTTCGACACATCCATTCAATCACATAATGTAATATTTATATTCATGAATACAATGTTGAAAATTAAGCGATTTTCAAATTAGTTTTGGTGCTTTTCAATAATCCAAAATTCGGAATTTTTCAGTCACCGTGGAAAAGCCAGCTAGATTGGTTCGCTTCATTTTAAAGACCTTTTTATATAATTTTCTTGAAAAATAATAATTTTATTTAATGGTTTTATGGCAAAATGGCCAACGTCAGAGTTGATGTACTACTGATCGCGTTTAAGAGTATTTTTCTTCAAGTATCTAGACGGTAAATATCCAATTTCAGGTTTACTGTCCTCTATTTGACATGTAGTTGTTGTGACCAGTAAACATTTAGTCGATTCTTCCTTGAAATAAGTTGGGAATAATCCAATCAAACGAAATTTAGTTTCAAATTTGAAGATATTTTCCAAATATATCTATTAACCTACTTTAAAAATTGTTAGAGCTTTTTAGTGCATTTTGAGGTGCTACACGCCGTGTTTTGGTCATAAATAGTTTACATTACTGTATGAAAACACCAAACATCGTTACACTGTACGACAAGAGTCAATTGATAAGTATTTAATCAAATTAAATACTTTTTTGTTATTATTGTTGTCATTATTGTTATTATTGTTTATTAATGTAAATTGTTAATAAAAACGATTATAAAGATTTATTTATATACTCATACATACTGACATAAATTAAACTTTTCACGTATGTATACTGTTGCTTTTGCTCTTTTTTTTTTGTTTTTAATATATGTATGTTTGTTGATGTGGTACTATTCAATGGCAATTAAAAAAATGCTATCATTCATTAAAAAACAGCGAAATGGCAAAAGGGTTAAACTAAATATGACTATAGTTGTCATTGTTGTGACCTACACTTAAGCCCATTATAGAGCTACTTAATGACAGCTGTAATAATATAATGTACTTATTATATTTAAATTATTATAAATTTGTGTAATTTCAAAGGAAAAAAAAACTATGGAAATATTAATGAAAGACAAGCTACCAGGGGTTGTGGCAGATTGGAGTAGATTTATATTCTTTATACTAAAGACAGTCTTTATACTAAAGACTTACAGTCTTTATACTAAAGACTTACAGTCTTTATACTAAAGACTTACAGTCTTTATATTAAAGACTTACAGTCTTTATACTAAAAACTTTTAGTCTTTATACTTAAGACTTACAGTCTTTATACTAAGGACTTACAGTCTTTATGCTAAAGACTTACAGTCTTTATACTAAAAACTTACAGTCTTTATACTAAAAACTTACAGTCTTTATACTAAAGACTTTTAGTCTTTATACTTAAGACTTACAGTCTTTATACTAAAGACTTACAGTCTTTATACTAAAGACTTACAGTCTTTATACTAAAGACTTACAGTCTTTATGCTAAAGACTTACAGTCTTTATACTAAAAACTTACAGTCTTTATACTAAAGACTTTTAGTCTTTATACTTAAGACTTACAGTCTTTATACTAAGGACTTACAGTCTTTATGCTAAAGACTTACAGTCTTTATACTAAAAACTTACAGTCTTTATACTAAAGACTTTTAGTCTTTATACTTAAGACTTACAGTCTTTATACTAAAGACTTACAGTCTTTATACTAAAGACTTACAGTCTTTATACTAAAGACTTACAGTCTTTATACTAAAGACTTACAGTCTTTATACTAAAAACTTACAGTCTTTATACTAAAGACTTTTAGTCTTTATACTAAAGACTTACAGTCTTTATACTAAAGACTTACAGTCTTTATACAAGAGACTTATAGTCTTTATACTAAAGATTTACAGTCTTTATACTAAAGACTTTTAGTCTTTATACTAAAGACTTACAGTCTTTATACTAAAAACTTACAGTCTTTATACTA
Organism: Calliphora vomitoria; assembly: GCA_942486065.2. Taxonomy (NCBI): domain Eukaryota; kingdom Metazoa; phylum Arthropoda; class Insecta; order Diptera; family Calliphoridae; genus Calliphora; species Calliphora vomitoria. Next base: position 63,708,282 of record OW818032.2, on the reverse strand, counting down.
AAGACTTTTAGTCTTTATACTTAAGACTTACAGTCTTCATACTAAAGACTTACAGTCTTTATACTAAAGACTTACAGTCTTTATACTAAAGACTTTTAGTCTTTATACTTAAGACTTACAGTCTTTATACTAAAGACTTACAGTCTTTATACTAAAGACTTACAGTCTTTATACTAAAGACTTACAGTCTTTATACTAAAGACTTACAGTTTTTATACGAAAGACTTACAGTCTTTATACTAAAGACTTACAGTCTTTATACGAAAGACTTACAGTCTTTATACGAAAGACTTACAGTCTTTATGCTAAAGATTTACAGTCTTTATACTAAAGACTTACAGTCTTTATACTAAAGACTTACAGTCTTTATACGAAAGACTTACAGTCTTTATACGAAAGACTTACAGTCTTTATGCTAAAGATTTACAGTCTTTATACTAAAGACTTACAGTCATTATACTAAAGACTTACAGTATTTATACTAAAGACTTACAGTCTTTATACTAAAGACTTACAGTCTTTACACTAAGTAACACTTTATGTGTTGGAGCAACTTATATTTAAAAATGATTTCAATGCACATGCTATTTCGTTGTTAAATTAATATTAGTTGATATGTAGGGTATAACAATATGTTGTATATTTAAGGTTTTATAAAAATTTCTTCATAGGAGGATAATTTATGCAAAAATAAAATAACTAAAGAGAATTATTTTATTGTATACTAAATACATATCGCATTCATAACAATGTAAATTTAATATATTTAATCAGTTTGTAATTCGAATAGTTTAAGGACTGCCTGTTTCAGTTTCTCAATTTTTCACAGACAAAATTGGTTTGCTTTGGAAATTGTACCCAGTTTCAAATATTTACAATGCCATAAATCTGTACACTTCCCAAGAAAATATCATCGTTGGTGTTTACAAAATACCATTTCTGACAAACTTTTAATTATTTCAAGAGTCCTTTTAACATTCGACACAACATTACAATTTTTGTTAACATTTTCTTTAGTCGAACGCATGCCTGTTAACTAAAGATAACCGAGCAGGAACATGCAGTATTTAGGAAACTTATTATAAGAAAATTATTATTTTTTTGCTGCAATATACTTTTTTAGCTTCTTATAAACATGATAGCAAAATAAAGTCATGCAATATTTTATAAAAAAATATTAAGAAACACATCTACACTATCACATACACATAAACTTATAAATATGACAACATTTAATAAGCTGAACTTAGAGGACAAAAAGAAAAATCACCCAACTACTTACAAATAGGCAGCTTGCTTTTTTTCTAAAAAAAAACACTTTATAAAACAGCATAAGATGCAACAACGTTTAAGAAGAAGTGGTGATATATATATTTTCCCAAAAGTTTTTTTTTAGTTAGTTGGGTGGTTTTGCTTGTAATAATATTAAAACAGACAATGCCCAAGAACAACTAACATATAGACCAACAGACATTCTGGTAGACAGTGAGACAAACAGGAAATAAAGTTAAGTACTAAACGGAAAATAAAGCTGGTAATAGTGTCGAATACATGTGTGCAAATAGCAGTAGATATGAATGTTTGTGTCTCCTATGTTTTGGTATGTTTCAGTTATAAATGTTGTAATAAGACCTTCTTTTCATAGGCAGCAATAAGTTCAGTTGGGTGTCATGTGCGTTTGGGTGTGCTAGTGTATGAATTTTCTGTGTTTACGAAAGTGTGCACATTATTTATGAGCAAAACTTTTTCACAGCTTATCTGATCAAGCTGCATGTAAAGTTAAGAATGAGCTAAAAACACACATATATATATGGAAACCTACAAATACATGTCTATACGTGGAAGACTGGAATTAGTCGACTTTAAAAATGCTTCTCTCAGTACTAAACAAGTCGTCCAGAGTCACACGTCTTATATGGAGAACTTCTAAGGAAACTTCTGGCTGTATGAGATACACAGATCTAAAGTTTTCTATAGAAAATTGAACACTATGTGAGATACATAGATTGAGACACTTAAGAGATTTTAAGCAAAATACTACCGCTGTCTTTATACTAAAGACAACAACAGTATTTATACTGTCATTATACTAAAGACTACCACCGTTTTTATACTACGGACTAAGACTAACAACGTGTTTATAATAAAGACTAACATATACTAAAGACTACCAGCATCTTTACACTAAAAACTGTCACAGTCGTTATACTAAAAATTACCACCGTCTTTGTACTAAAGTCTTCCAACGTCTTTATAATAAAGGTTACCACCGTCCTTATACTTAAAACTGTCATAGTCTTTTTACAAGTCTGCTACCTTCTTTATACAAGATTACTGCCGTCTTTATACTAATCACTATCACCGTCTCTGTACTAAAGACACCCATCGTATTTATGCTAAAGACTACCATCGTCTTTATACTAAAAACTACCACCGTCTTTATACCAACGACTGCCGCCATATATATACTAAAGACAACGATCGTCTTTATACTAAAGACTACGATCATCTTTATACTAAACACTACCATCGTCTTTATACTAAAGACTACCATCGTCTTTATACTAAAAACTACCACCGTCTTTATACCAACGACTGCCGCCATATATATACTAAAGACAACGATCGTCTTTATACTAAAGACTACGATCATCTTTATACTAAACACTACCATCGTCTTTATACTAAACACTACCCTCGACTTTACACTAAAGACTACCACCGTCTTTATACTAACTTTATACTAAATACTACCATCGCCTTTATACTAAAGACTACCATCGTCTTTATACTAAAAGCTACCATCGTCTTTATACTAAAGACTACCATCGTCTTTATACTAAAGATTACCATCGTCTTTATACTAAAGACTACCATCGTCTTTATACTAAAGATTACCATCGTCTTTATACTAAAGACTACCATCGTCTTTATACTAAAGACTATCATCGTCTTTATACTAAAGACGACCATCGTCTTTATACTAAAAGCTACCATCGTCTTTATACTAAAGACTACCATCGTCTTTATACTAAAGACTACCATCGTCTTTATACTAAAAGCTACCATCGTCTTTATACTAAAGACTACCATCGTCTTTATACTAAAGATTACCATCGTCTTTATACTAAAGACTACGATCATCTTTATACTAAACACTACCCTCGTCTTTATACTAAACACTACCCTCGTCTTTACACTAAAGACTACCACCGTCTTTATACTAACTTTATACTAAATACTACCATCGCCTTTATACTAAAGACTACCATCGTCTTTATACTAAAAGCTACCATCGTCTTTATACTAAAGACTACCATCGTCTTTATACTAAAGACTACCATCGTCTTTATACTAAAGACGACCATCGTCTTTATACTAAAGTCTACCATCGTCTTTATACTAAAGACTACCATCGTCTTTATACTAAAAGCTACCATCGTCTTTATACTAAAGACTACCATCGTCTTTATACTAAAGATTACCATCGTCTTTATACTAAAGACTACCATCGTCTTTATACTAAAGACTATCATCGTATTTATACTAAAGACGACCATCGTCTTTATATTAAAAGCTACCATTGTCTTTATACTAAAGACTACCATCGTCTTTATACTAAAGACTACCATCGTCTTTATACTAAAAGCTACCATCGTCTTTATACTAAAGACTACCATCGTCTTTATACTAAAGATTACCATCGTCTTTATACTAAAGACTACCATCGTCTTTATACTAAAGACTATCATCGTATTTATACTAAAGACGACCATCGTCTTTATATTAAAAGCTACCATTGTCTTTATACTAAAGACTACCATCGTCTTTATACTAAAGACTACCATCGTCTTTATACTAAAGTCTACCATCGTCTTTATACTAAAGACTACCATCGTCTTTATACTAAAGTCTACCATCGTCTTTATACTAAAGACTACCACCGTCTTTATACTAAAGACAACGATCGTCTTTATACTAAAGACTACGATCATCTTTATACTAAACACTACCATCGTCTTTATACTAAAGACTACCATCGTCTTTATACTAAACACTACCCTCGTCTTTACACTAAAGACTACCACCGTCTTTATACTAACTTTATACTAAATACTACCATCGCCTTTATACTAAAGACTACCATCGTCTTTATACTAAAAGCTACCATCGTCTTTATACTAAAGATTACCATCGTCTTTATACTAAAGACTACCATCGTCTTTATACTAAAGACTACCATCGTCTTTATACTAAAGACGACCATCGTCTTTATACTAAAAGCTACCATCGTCTTTATACTAAATACTACCATCGCCTTTATACTAAAGACTACCATCGTCTTTATACTAAAAGCTACCATCGTCTTTATACTAAAGTCTACCATCGTCTTTATACTAAAGACTACCATCGTCTTTATACTAAAGTCTACCATCGTCTTTATACTAAAGACTACCATCGTCTTTATACTAAAGACTACCATCGTCTTTATACTAAGACAATCATCGTCTTTATACTAAGTCTACCACCGTCTTTATACTAAAGACTACTATCGTATTTATACTAAATACTACCATCGTCTTTATACTAAAGACTACCATCGTCATTATACTAAAAACTATCATCGTCTTTATACTACAGACTATCATCGTCTTTATACTATAGACTACTTGAAAACTTCTATATCAAACTTTAACTCTGTGTGAGATACACCAATCTAAAGTTGTCTATTGAACTCTTGTAACATGGTACAACGATTCTACTATTTATATTGTAAATAATGAATGATTATTGCCGGCTGTAGAAATCTAAAAAAAACTTTTTCTGCAGTTTGCTGGCAAGAAAAAAAGTATATAAAATTCAGCATACGTGTTACATCCTCTTGCAGCAATTTGTATATGAAGTGATTATCACGGTGTGAAGAAAAAATTTCTACAAATGAAGAAAAAAATCCAGAAAAATTATTTCCAAACATTTATCAGTATTTTAAATTGTTAGAATATTTTTCCTTAAAATGTTGTCTAAATTTTTGAGGAACTATTTATAATTATAGGGATAAAAAAAACATTTTCTACATGACATTGAACATGGAATTAATACATAGATCGCAAGGAGGGAGAAATGTTAATGAAAAAAATCTAACAAAATTACTCTCTTTTCACATATATAGGTGATACAATAACAAAATCCATGGCAACGCATTTTAAATTCGTTGTGGTTTTTCTTTTAGCGAGGTTTGAAGTTCGAGTATTATATAGGAATGATATAAAATCGAATATAAACCAAACTAAAGCGAATTCCGAAATGCTGGAGAACTTTAAATTTTGTATGTAAATATATACCAAATATTATCGAATTCAGAAGAGTAATGGCTTACAAATTATTTTTTTTCATCGATATTTTTCGTTTCGTTCCTTTAAGCAATTATTTTTTTTTAAAATATTTGTCTGAAACAATTGCAATAAAATTTATTTTTATTAAAGTTGTATTTTTTTTTCAAAGTTGTCTGGCAAAAAACATTGTACAAAAGGTCATGTGTTTATTTTCACACATTTCCATGCTAGAGTCAATCAATTTTGCAGAAAAGTAACAGAAAATTATATCTGCATAAATTTTCTTATCAACATCAGACACTTTGTTGCCAAATGTTGGGTTTATTGTGTGCATTACATGGGGAAGTAAGCGAATAAATTTAAAGATTTCTGGAGCACTAAAAATAAACTTCAAGAAGATAAGTTTGTAATTGGTAGTCTGTAGTAAAAATTTTATTGCGTTTTGACTTCAATCCGCAAAAGCATTGTAATAGTTTTGTAATAGTCAATCGGTAGTGGAAATGATGTATGACTGTGGAGATCGTATACTTAATTTCCAATTAATTTTTTATTAATCATACGTACCGTAGTGTATAGGACAAAAGTAAATATTAGTAACGAGATATATTTGAATTGAAGTTTGAAGAGGATATAAGCTTTCAAAATATTGTTTGAAGAGAGGACTAAATTTGCTAATCTCGGCTAAATAAAATGATATGGAAATATTTACTTCTTATTCTACCAGCAATAGTTTCATAAAATTGTATTTTTTATTTTTTTGGTATCATTCCCCTTTATATGACCATTATTGTATAGATATCTGTAATGGCAAACAATCTATTGCAGTTAAAGTTTACAATTGTTAAGGAAAATATTTGTTTTTGTTTACTTACTTATATTCTGTTTATTGTCTGTAAATTTGTTTTGCTAAATTAATTGGCAAAAATGTTTTTATCATAGATTTTCCATAAAATATGCAAATTGTTTACCATTTAGAAGGAATTTTAGTAAATGGATAAAGGAATTAAATGAATAAAACTATTAAAATGGTAGTAGATTATTTAGGTGATAAAATAAGTAATATCACACAAACATATTTAAAAATCTCAAGATTTTAAAATTAAATCCCTTCATTGTAGTTACCTACAGCATAAATGGTTTAATAATCTTTTCTTTAACCATCATTTATTGCATATTTATAAATTTTTATTTTAAACCCAAGGTAAAACATATATTTTTTTTAAATAAAGGATTTCTTTCCTCTGGTCCTTTTATGAAATGTGTCCAAAACATTTGAAACATATATGAATATTAGGACTGTGTAGTCGTTAGTATAAAAACGTAAGAGTCTTTAGAATACAGATGTAGACTCTATAAAGTATATATGATCTTTAGTATAAAAAAGACAAGATCTTTAGTATAAAGACGCAAGACTCTTTAGTATAAATACGATAGAGTCTCTAGTATAAAGACGATAGAGTCTTTAGTATAAAGACGATAGAGTCTTTAGTATAAAGACGATAGAGTCTTTAGTATAAAGACGATAGACTCTTTAGTATAAAGACGATAGAGTCTTTAGTATAAAGACGATAGAGTCTTTAGTATAAAGACGATAGACTCTTTAGTATAAAGACGATAGAGTCTTTAGTATAAAGCAGATGGAGTCTTTAGTATAAAGACGATAGAGTCTTTAGTATAAAGACGATAGAGTCTTTAGTATAAAGCAGATAGAGTCTTTAGTATAAAGCAGATAGAGTATTTAGTATAATGAAGATAGAGTCTTTAGTATAAAGACGATAGAGTCTTTAGTATAAAGGCGATAGAGTCTTTAGTATAAAGGCGATAGTGTCTTTAGTATAAATACGTTAAAGTCTTTTGTATAAAGACGTTAAACTCTTTAGTATAAAGACGTTAAAGTCTTTAGTATAAAGACGTTAAAGTCTTTAGTATAAAGACGATAGAGTCTTTAGTATAAAGACGATAGAGTCTTTAGTATAAAGACAATAGATTCTTTAGAATAAAGACGATAGATTCTTTAGAATAAATACGATAGTCTTTAATATAAAGATGATAGAGTCTTTGGTATAAAGACGATAGAGTCTTTAGTATAAAGACGATAGTGTCTTTAGCATGAAGACGATAAAGTCTTTAGTATAAAGACGATTGAGTCTTTAGCATGAAGACGATAGAGTCTTTAGTATAAAGACGATAGAGTCTTTAGTATAAAGACGATAGAGTCTTTTGTATAAAGGCGATAGTGTCTTTAGTATATAGACGTTAAAGTCTTTAGTATTAAGACGATAGAGTCTTTAGTATAAATACGTTAAAGTCTTTAGTACAAATACGTTAAAGTCTTTAGTATGAAGACGTTAAAATCTTTAGTATAAAGACGTTAAAGTCTTTAGTATAAAGACGTTAAAGTCTTTAGTATAAAGACGATAGAGTCTTTAGTATAAAGACGATAGAGTCTTTAGTATAAATACGATATAGTCTTTAGTATAAAGACAATAGATTCTTTAGAATAAAGACGATAGAGTCTTTAGCATGAAGACGATAGAGTCTTTAGCATGAAGACGATAAAGTCTTTAGTATAAAGACGATTGGGTCTTTAGCATGAAGACGATAGAGTCTTTGGTATAAAGACGATAGAGTCTTTAGTATAAATACGATCGAGTCTTTAGTATAAACACGATAGAGTCTTTAGTATAAAGACGATAGAGTATTTAGTATAAAGACGATAGAATCTTTAGTATAAAGACGATAGAGTATTTAGTATAAAGACGATAGAGTTTTTAGTATAAAAACGATAGAGTCTTTAGTATAAAGACGAGAGAGTCTTTAGTATAAAGACGATAGAGTCCTGAGTATAAAGACGATATATTCTTTGGTATAAAGACGAATGAGTCTTAAGTATAAAGACGATAGAGTCTTTGGTATAAAGACGATGGAGTCTTTAGTATAAAGACCATAGGGTCTTAGTATAAAGACGATATAGTCTTTATTATAAAGATGATTGAGACTTTAGAGTCTGTAGTATAAAGATGTAAGAGTCTGTAGTATAAATATGTTAGACGCTGTAGTATAAACACATTAGAGTATTTAGTATAAAGATGTTATGGTCGGCTTTGGCTCCACAAAAGCCGAGCCTTCCTAATGCACAAGTGTCTGAACAAATGTATAAATACCGCAATATTAAAAACCACAAAATGATACAGAAAAAAAGTAACGAAAATATTAAACCACATGCCACCAAAATATACAAGAACATTTTGTACATGAAATAATACACAGAATATTTAACTGACTACCAGCCAAAATGGAGTTTTTTTTTCCAAAAAAGTTTATATGGTCGAGACTGTGGATGAGTTGATTTCAGAGAAATTAAAAGAAGCTTATAGAAGAAAAAAAACTAATAGTAATAATAAATTTAATTTGGTTACAATTTAATGCTGGTTAAATGTTGTACTACATAATGCTGCACGACTTAGTGCTGGATTAAAGATGTTATGGGAAGATCTGTTTACAGAGCTTTGTCTGCATTTGTTTTTCTGTTCATAATAAAAAAAAGATGTAAATTATTAATATGTTATAAAAAGAAGTTTGATTAAAATGTCTTAAATTAAAAGATACTTTGTTAAATACACAGAGTAAACAGATTCTTAGTAGCAAACGAATTTGTTGCCAATCGAATGGTTCGGCCTTAGTGACCGAATTTTACAGTTAAGGATACAAAACTTGAAAAATTGCTGTTGCTTCAACCGAAATTCTTCTTTATCAACTGAAAAACTCAACGTATACAACCGAAGCATTCTATTGGCAACTAATTCGGTTGCTACTATAAATCGTTTTTCTCTGTGTATATATAATATTTCACGTTTGATCACTTTTTCTTTTAACTAATTGCTATGCTATAGATTTGTCTTTAAATTTTAAACAATCTAATAGCAAATCACCTTAAATTTAAAACACCCTTAACAAAATACATGTCATAGCAACACAAACAACACAACTGACAAACAATTAGTTGAGAATGTGACATGTTTATTAAAAACCCCAAAAAGAATTTTAAATATTTTACACTAGTAAATCTTTCAATACAAGACAGACACACTATTATCTCGATGTTATACTTTTAATTCTCACACAAACATGCATTAAGATATACCAACACCCTTACAAACATATACATATGTATGTTTGTATAAAGACAAATAAAGTTTTTGTTTTCGAAATCATTTGAAAGGAAACAGTAGTGATTTACAATTTTCATTATAAATAGAAATGAACAAAACAATAATAGAGTTTTAAACAGCTAACACAAACACATATGTGCATAGGTACATTTATATTTAGTTGTGTACAAATGTGTACGTGTATCTGTGTAGTATTAGTTTTCTTAAATAATCCCACATTTACAAACATTCTAACTCCCATTAACCATACCGGAAGTTGTTATTTTCTACAACAAAACACCATATACGACAGTATTGTGTCAAGTTTTTGTTATTGTCATTATTGTTGCTATTTTAGCTATTGCTATTTCTTCTAGGAAAAGGCGTTATTTGTTGTCACAAACAAATATCACTTACTATTATACTTGTGCACATTTGAGGGGAGTCGTAAAAGTGTTTTCGCACTAAAATGCTTTACAAAGTTCTACAAAAATACAGGCTGTTCCTTACTAAAATTTTAAGCACACTTTTTAAAGAAAAAAACACTGTCATTCTTGTGTACTTTAAAATCTAATTTGTACTAGTTCTGGATTTCTATCTGGACATATCAGAACTTTGCAATAAAGGGTTATTTTACAAATCACGCGTGCCTCATATCAAACTGCATTGTCATTATCGTTTGGAAAGTCGTCATGGAAAGACTCACACCACAACAGCATCTCCAAATTGTTCACCTGTATTACGAAAATCAGTTTACATTAGTGGATGATTCTCGACCGGTTAGACCACATCCAGCACGAAATTAAGTGAATATAGCAGGTTTATGGGCATGGTGGTATCATTGGTCTATATATCTTAAAAAATGAGGAAAATCAGAATGTTACCTTCAATGGTAATCGTTATCGCACCATGTGAACGGACTATGTGCTTTATGAAATTCAAGCGCATGGTCTCGGTGAGTTCTGACGCTACGAGCCATACAGCGCATGGAACAATGATCTTGATGAGAAATCGTTTTGGTGAGCACTTAATTTCTCGTTTTGCTACGGTACATTGACCACCTAGATAGTGCGATATCACACCTTTGGACTATTTTCTCTGGGGATATGTCTGAGGTCTTCGGGAATAAGCCAGCTACGATTGGCATTTTGGAAGGCAACATTACTCGTGTTATTCTTGAGATACCAGTTGCTATGCTCGAAACAATCAAACCTCACGAGGAATGACCCATTATAAAGGACTCAAATATGGCCAATTCAAGACTACTCCAAGGACATACTTCGTCGGTAATAGAATGACGTAGAGAAAGAAGTTCAAAGTAATTGAATTTCAATTCGTCTGAACTCATGAAAACCGAACTGAATAAGAAATACTTACTAGTTGTTGAGGATTGGGGATTGATTCTCACAGGGCAACGTGACGATTGTTTTAACTTGGTAAAACAGTACACTATCCCTGTTGAAGTCAATTTAAGTTGACTTAGCTTGTCATCATTGTGATAATCCCTGGAAACGGCAATCAGCACCCGTTCATTGTCGGTTAAGGTGAGAGGCGGCCGGTTCTCTCTAAGTTAATTGAGGTTATGCGTTGGTTTTGTAGGCCACCACGGAAAAAATCAATTACAAAGAAGAAAAGGAAGAACAAAAAATGAGAACCCCTTTGGTGACGAACCCCGCAAACGAATACAGGACCACGAAACATGATATTTGAATTGCCCTTGGCGATTTCAATGCCAAAATTGGGAAGGAGAACGTCTTTGGGCCTACAGTCGGCAAATTTAGTCTCCATGACAGCACCTCCGACAACGGAATGCGACTAATTGACTTCGCAGCGGCTCGTAACATGGTGATAAGTAGTACTAGATTTCAGCATTTTAATATCCACAAGACTACTTGGATATCCCCAGATCAAAATACGAGGAACCAAATTGATAACGTTGTGATAGATGCAAGACATGCATCTAGTGTATTGGATGTGCGGAGCATACTGGTTGCAAACACCGACTCGGACCACTATCTTGTTGCGGCAAAAGTCCGAACACGCCTCAACAAGTCAAAAACTACCCGAGCTGATAAAAAGGAAAACTAGACACCACAAAGCTCCAACCACAACAGATAGCTAGAAGCTACTCCGCTCGACTGTACGAAATGCTTCAAGAAAATGCCATACTTCCTACTATAGATGAACAAAGGACCCATATGTCCCATTCAATTCGCGCTGCTGCCGAAGTTCTACTCATGTACGATCGACCTCGAAAGAACCAGTGGTACGACCAGGAGTGTCTCGATGCCACTGCAGAGAAAAATTATGCATACCAGCCAGCTGCTACGCAAGTCGAAAGGAATCCTGCAACCCAGTTGTATAGGGAGAAGAGAAAGAATGAGCGTCACCTGTTCAGACGGAAGAAACAAGAACAAGAAAGGCATGAGTTTGAAGAAATTTAGATGCACTACGACAGGAATGAAACCCGGAAATTCTTTAAAAAATAAGGCATCAGTCTGAAGGATTTAAATGCGGAGCGTCTTCCTGTAGAGATGCCAATGGGCTGTAAAAGGAGCATTTTTACAAGCATTTGGCAGGCGATGAAAATTCCACACCTGAAACGTTAATAAACGATGACGCCATCGACATACCACCGCCCGACTATATTGAAGTATAAACAGCTATAGCCCGGTTGAAGAATAATAAAGTCGCTGCCGCCGATCGCTTAGCTGTTTAAAAACAGAGGCGAAACGTTGGTAAGCCGTATGCCTCAACTCTTGTGCAAAATATGATCACAAGAATGCATTCCAGATAAATGGAACCTCAGTGTACTCTGTCCTATTTACAAGAAAGGAGGCCCTACTCGTTGCACCAACTACGTAATATGTAAACGATTGAAGCCATACACTAACAACCTGATCGGAAAGTATCAGTGTGGTTTTAGACCTGGTAAGTCCACCATAGACCAGATATTCACACTACGCCAAATTCTGGAAAAGACAAAAGAAAAACAAATCGACACCCACCATCTATTCATCGACTATAAAGCTGCGTTCGATAGCCTGATAAAAGAGAAAAGTTTTATATCACCATGGCTAAGCTAAGTATTCCTACAAAGATCGTCCGACTTTGCACAATGACGCTGAAAAATACCCAAAGCGCCGCACAGAGGGGCCAAATATACTAATTTTGCGGATTAATTGAAAAAAACAAATTTCATGTATCGTGAAAACTGAAATTACCTGCTTAAAGAGCACAAAATTCTACATCAGCAGGCAAGAAATTAATGACAAATATGAAACGGTATTTTTATAGTCACGTGTTGAAATTACATATTGTGAGAAAAAAACCTAAAAAAGTGATAAAAAAAATAAAAAATGTTCGCAAATAAATACTAATTGTAACAAGTAATTTCAAAAAATTAATAAATCTAAGTATGCAACCATCAAACTCAGGTATTTACTGATATATTTTGGTAAAATTTAAATTTTAATTATTTGTGGAAGTGACTTTGTTATTAGTTTTTATATTGGAAGTGCAAAAAAAAAAAAAAAAAAAAAAAATGGATTTTATCAGTTCAAATATAATTTAAAAGCCTGGACAGTTAAGCGTTGTTTCAGAAAAAATTAGGTTGCGCATTGCCGCGCCACATAAGTTATATGTAAATTAGTAACAGCTTCACCCGTTAAGTCTACCATCAAAAAGCACTTTGCGATTCTGCTAAACGTTTTATCGCTGTCGTTGTTGTTGTTGTTGTTATTGTCATTGTTTCTTTTTTGTTTTATAAGAGATGTGCAAATCTTGTGATTAATAATATGAGAGTCACGTGTGAGTCAGGCCTGGACGTGGTTTTTTTCTTGTATTATAATTAGATAAACAATAATAAACTTCTACCAATTACTTTTCTTTATTTCAGTTAAGTTTAGTTTCCATCCGTTGAGTTTCTAATCGTGAATGAATAGCTCGCGGGATTTTAACAATTGTATATGCTTGTATATGCTTGTTTAAAAGTTTTTTTTGTGATTAACTCGAAGTTTTTCCTTATGGTAATACGAAGTCATCAGATAGCAGGCAATTTAGTTTAATTCAAAAATCATGAGTTAAAAAAATCATTGATAATTCGTATCCGAAGTGGCAGGTGTTCGGAAAGATCTCTTTTAGTCACCCTTCCATCACTAGTTAATATAATGATATCAGCGTAACTCAATATGGTAGTTTTTTACCAATAACATAAATAAATTTAGTGTGTCTCACTGATGTACTTCTATAGATATAGGAGAATTAATTATTATTTTCATTGGGGGGAACCCAATTCCACCCTCGTATGCCCTTTCGATTTTGGTGGAACGTGTAGTTTGTTTTTAGATTCACACACAGCAAATTTAGTGTGCATACTTATGGTATTTCTATAGATATAGCACAGTTAATAATTATTTTATATGGTGGGTAATTTACTTCCCCCTCCTATATCCCTGAAATTTTGTTACAATATGCGGATTGGTCTAAGAGCTACCCATGTAAAATTTTGCGAGCGTCGCTATAGTTGTTGTTGAGATATTAATAAATCCGTAAAAATAGGGCATTTGACCCCACTGTGCAATGTATTGAATACAGAACATCATTGATTTAAAGAAAATTTTTGATAGTGTCAACAAGAACTTACTGTGGAATATAACTATTGGAGAAGAGAGGAATGCCTTTTAAACTACATATTTTTATAGAAATGCTTTTAAGTTTGCCCCCATATAAATCTCCATTCTTTCATGTATGTTTCTCCCTTTTTCGTTGCCTGTATTATGTATATGTTTTGTGAATAATGTTCCCAAGAATTCTAAGGACCTTTTGTTCATTTGTGTTTGTGTGAGAGACATTCTAGGTATCTGTGTGTGAGTGTGTGTGTGAGTGTGTGTGTGATTTTGTAAACTCCTTGTAAGTAATTCAAGTGTTCTTAATGAACTTAATCGCGTATGTTTATTGCTTTAAATTTAAAATTGTCATCACTTTGTCATTTTGTCACACTTTCCTTTATAATTGTCATTGTGTCTTAATGTATTGTATGTGACTTTCTCTCAATTGAGCGTGATTGTTTGTTTCTGTCTGTATGTATGTAAGTATGTTGAATAGAAAGTGTATGTTTAAGTGTGTGATTGTATATTGATTTATATAGTTTAAAGTTGTTTTTGTATTGCAAGTAATTTTATTAATGTATTCCGTGTGCTGGTTGCTTGCTGTTACTTTTGAAATTTAGTTCATGAATTTTAATTTGTATGCAATTACACACACTTGAGTTTGTATAAAGATTTATATTTGAAAATAATAATGATTTGTATATACTTATATGCAAATATGTATATTTAAATGGGAATAAAATTAAAGCTGAGGTTTCTACCTTAAAGTAATGAAAACACTGAAAAACAAGCTAAGTGAACAAAAGCTTAAATAATAACTAATTTTCACGAAATCGTTGTCATAATGCAATCAATTATTTGCCCATTTATTATTTGCTTTAATCATAAAATCAAATAATAATTAAAATTTTTCCATTAAAAGATTTTTCTTTTTCAATCACAGAATAAATCAAAATCCCTACAATTTTCGAAAAACCGCAAGTCAAGTGTTTTTGAAGTTGTCGTTGATATTTGTCTGTGTTGTTCACAGAAAAGGACATGCAATGAAGTTGTCAGGCAGCATAAAAAGCGAACTTTGTTTTCTCTTGCTCCAATGTAAGACTTCTATACCAAAACGATGACAACTTCAAATTGCTAAAAAACCAACAAAGAAACAATAACATTAAAACAAGGAAACAGTCAAGTAATAACATAGCAAACATACACAAAAACCAATGAAAAAGTGTAGAAAAATTTAAAAAATAACCAAACTAAAAAGAAGCATAAAAAACAAGGCCATTTACCACAACATGTGCCAACTTAAAAGCCCCAACATAGAGGAAAAATACAAACAACATGTTCATCTCATTCTAAGAACAATATCTAATATTTTTCAACTACACAACTACATAAACATTCACCCACTCAGGAAACACAACATGCACTTATACACAGTTAAATGAGTAAAGAGCACAAACAGCAAATAGAAAATTCTAAATGGTTTTAAAAAATTGTTTGTAAAATCTTATTTGTTTTATTATGGACCAAAAAACAACAACAAAAACAAAAAAATAAAATTAAATAAAATTTTTGTTACAACAACAAAAGATAAAAGCAGAAACAAACAAACAAATAACAAAATTTTTGCTCATACAAGACAAAATCTCCAATGACCGAATTGTAATGGTAACAGATGTACAAGTATTTCTTTTTTTTCATTTGTTTCCATCTTTTATTTTGCTCCATTATTCATAGACGTGTATTGTTGTGATGGTATTTGTTATTTATGTATGTGTGTGTATTTGTATATGTATTGTATGTGTTTACAGTTTTGGTAGGTATTAGTATTTCAATAACAGACTAATGTTGATAACAATAAAAGTTTCAAAGACTTCATCCTTAATAATTTTGAAATAAACTAACAAAAAATGTGGTTCTGAGCTGGTACTTTTAGTGGACTAACTTATGTTACAAATACTATATCCCATTCAGTGGAATGATGAAATGAAAATGATATATAATACAGTTTCGATCGATATTCGATTACACAGTGCAACAGTGGAAAAAACACACGGTCAGGACAGTATACCCCATACTCAGTTTGGCGATGTTGGTGACCAATTTTTTTTATGGCCCTCCAAAGATTCTGAAAATCAGTGGGCCCTCAAAAAATGGTGTCATCAGTTTTTGGCCAACAGCTAATTCAGACTTGTTGATGCCGCTTAACTTTATATGGCAATAATATAGCTAAGAGTCCGCCAAACAAATTTTTTTTAAATGTTTCGCCAAAAAATATATTTTTCGTGTGCTTTTTTTGAAAAAAATATAGAAAGAAACATTTTTGAAACAGTTTTTTTATTTTTATTTAAATACCTTACAGGGACCCCTAATTTGTCACTAACAATATCTAGCAAAGTTGTAACTATGGTAAAGCTGAATATATTAAATAAACATATTAATGCAATCTGAACGTGTCTTGGCTATCTACAAGGTGGCGCAAAAGTAATCCTCCTATCAGAAAATGCTATAAATTTTGCGATTGGCTCCTAATGTCAGTTCTGTTTTGACATTTGTGTAGTAAACACATGCGAAATACACGTTAATAATCGATGTTACGCTACACTGCTCCAGAACGCGGAATATTGCTGACTATTTATTTGACCAATAATCGGTCGGTGACTTTGGCACAATGTGAATTTCGTCGCAGATTTCCTGGCCGTCCAACGCCTACTGGTGAAACACTGCGACGTTTAGCCGCTCGCCACGAAAAGACTGGCACAACACGAGATGCTGCCAGGCGTGGCAGACTCCGGAGTAGCCGTTCTGCAGAGAATATTGCTGCTGTAGCCGAGGATGTCATGGAAGCGCCGTCGACATCGACCAGACGACGTGCCACGCAAATGGGTATCAGTCGACGGTCTTTACAGCGAATTTTGGTACAAGATTTGAAGATGTTTCCGTACAAAGTCCAAACGGTGCATCAGCTGTTAGCTGCTGACCGCCAATCACGTCTAACATACGCTCAAGCCATCCTTAATCTCCACCAAGAGGAAGATGATTTTTCATCAAAAATAATCATGAGTGATGAGGCCCATTTCCATCTTAGCGGGTACGTAAATAAGCAAAATTTACGCTTCTGGGGCACTGAAAATCTGCGTGTAACCCACGAAGAGCCATTACACCCGCTCAAAGTCACTGTATGGTGTGCTGTTTTCGCTGGAGGAGTCATCGGACCTTTTTTCTTCGAAGAAGTCGCGGGCCAAACGGTTACTGTGAATGGTGAGCGCTACAGAGCGAGTTCTTTTTGCCGCAACTTGATGAATTGGGATTGGAAAACATGTGGTTCCAACAGGATGGTGCAACGGCACACACTGCACGTGCCACAACCGATATGCTGAAGGATGCATTTCCCGGGCGCCTAATCTCCCGTTTTGGCGATTTGCACTGGCCAGCACGATCGCCTAATTTGACCGCTCCAGACTTCTTTTTGTGGGGCTTTTTGAAGTCGCGGGTTTATGTCAACAAGCCTCAGACTCTTGCAGCTCTTAAGGACAATATCCGTCAAGAATGTGAGGACCTATCGCCGGAAGTTTTGGCCAAAGTGATGGAAAATGCCATAAAAAGGGCTCAAATGACAATCAACTGTGGCGGCGGCCATTTACATGACATCATATTCTCGACTTGATGTAAAAAAAAAAATTAAAAGACCAAATAAAAATAATCCACAAGAAGAATCAAAGTTTTTCATTTTTTTTTTTTAATTACAGCCAAAAAACATCGAAAGTTTACTTTTGCGCCACCTTGTATATAGCTCACAAAGATCACTTTGTAGCTTAAGCTTAGTTGTTTACTATTTTTTGACATGAAAACAAAAATTTTTTGTTAAAGGAATATGATCAAGTACACAATTCTCTATTGTGCTGCAATAGTGAAGAATGGGCAATTCATTATCATTATAATTATTATAACGATGGAACAGAAACAAAATTGTTTTCAGCGACATATATTTTTAAAGTCATTTTATAAATACATTTTTTTTGTATTGAGGTTGCACCGTTTATTTAAGCACAACTAGAGAATGACTTGTCCAATTTGCTTTAAAAAAATTCTAATTCAATTTTGCACTTTTTCGATTTTGGAATTTTGCAAGTTCATAGGCTACAAAATGGTTTTTTTAAAGAAATAATTTTAACAAATGTGTGATCAAATACTAAATTTCTTCGAAATCCGCCAACATTCAAATCGGTCTTCACGCCAATCCATAGTATTTACATTATTAATCCTCTTTTAATATTTATTAGAGTCGACAAATTGTTTTGAAAATTTTTAATTTTTGTGTGAGAGTGTTTTTTTGTTATAAACATAATCATTTTGGTTAAATACAGATTAGAAAGATATTAGCATCAACTATTTAAATCAGGTTTTATTTCTGAAATTCCATGATTTGTTGAAACTTTATTTAAGAAAATGTCATAATACATTCAAAGCCGTTTTTCTCGAAACGAAGTTTTTTGGATTATAACGTTGTTGCAGCAAATGAGCGATATATATTTTTTATTAAAGAGAAGTAACACTCAGGCATAGTGTCAATATTAGTAATAATTGTGTTACCTTCTTTGGATAGTGGATAGATTGGTGAAGGAAAGGAACACTTTTTTTGTTTGACAACTCTGCAATGGCTGATGTTGAGTAGGTGCATTATTAAAAATTTATTTAATTTACTTCGTCGGGGTTTCACTGCTATACCGCCGAAGGAAGGAGCTATGATTGCGGTAACCATAATATGGTAGAGTTACGGCTCACATGATTATAGCGATCATATATGTGATTAAAGTAAATAAGTATATGTTTATGACAACCATTTATATGATGAAGAATTAACCATATTATGTTGTTCACGGCTTATGGATATCACAATCTGAGAACAACATACTGATGATTGCCACAAACATACAATTATTTACTACAATCATATATATGATTGTGACAATCATATGTATCTTAACTTTACAATATTATGGTTACCACAAGTTTATAAATAATTCTGTGATTATAATACTGTTTACTGCCGTTGGCCTGAGAGTGATTTCGCTTAGACATCGCACACTCCTGAGTCATTGGGTGAGCAATTCTTTTACTCGAGTATCTCTGGTTAGAGTTCGGTTGTTTCAAATTAACAGAGCTAAGATATTTGTAGATAATATAGAAGGCGCGGTCGAAATATCGTGGATCCTCTTTATTTTCATGCAGTCAGGCTGACTGCTATTTTTCTTAGATTAATCAATCTCCTCAATCCCTGATTGCAATGTGCTGGATACTGAATCCTTTTAAGTGATCTTTTCCATCGCATTAATGTTTAACTATTATATAGAGTTTTCGGCTACGTTGTCAAACATTAACATGGCCCTTGATGTTTAAGGCCCGCTGCCTGAGATGACCGCTGCCGAGGAATTTTGGAAAATTTATTTTTAATTTACCAAGTATATAGGAGAATAAAACTTTTACAGCTTTGCTAAATTCTGCTTAAAGTTGATTAACTCGAGAAACTTTCTGAATTTGAGTAATTTCCTGCATTTAATTTTTGGAATTTTTTGTTAGTAAAACTGGACATTAAAATCACACGAAGTTATACAAAACTATAACGATTGAATAAAAAATTTAATTTTTTACCTGTTTTGAATAACTAGGGAACCTCTGATTTCAAATTACTTTTGCTGATTTAAAGCTAGTATGTTTAAGCAAATAATACTCGTACTACTGTTCAAAAACAAAAATATACTTATATTTAGAGCATATATGAGCATAAATATCTTTAGTCTTCGAAAATGAAATCTGAAGTTTTTTTTTATTTTGGCAAAAACAATTTTATCATTGACACTGTATAGTTCTGCCATTGAAGTTGTTTTTAAACCAACTATATGTGTGTGTATATATAAGTTTATGGATGATTTTATTTTGTTTTACAATTAGTTTTTATGATAAAAGTCCCCAAGAGATATGTTGAAATGTAATTAGTTTTTAATTTGTAAATTTGTATGTTTTTGAAATGAAAACTGTACTTATTTTTTTTTTTCGTTTAAATAATTTTGTTTAACATGATTTTTATAAAAAGAAAATTTAGGGTACATTTGAGTTTATATGGAGCACAAGATAATTTTTTAATTGCTTGTCAGTTTTACAAAATTAATTGAATTTTAAAAAAAGTATTTTTGCTTAGTATTTGATATATTAACTAGAAATGACCTCATACAACTTTTTTCTCTTTTTCAACTAATGAATTGTAATTAATTTTTTGTTTTGTGTAAACATCTAAAAACTACATTAAACTTTAACGAGAAACACTTGTTTTATTTCCTCGAGGGGAGTGAGAGATTGAGGGAGAGAGAGTGAGAGAAACATGAAAAGGAAACGGAAACCAGCTAAACAAGCAAGTAAATGAAATCACACAAACGCAAGTGAACATTCTTTTTATTTATTAACTTAAGCAGCTCAACTTCCTTTACTTACACCACTCAACCAGCAACAAAAGACTTTAATTTATGAGCTCTTATTAAGATAATAGAAGAAAAGCAAACATGAAAAGAAATTAGTGGGGAGCAGTGGGCAAATAATACAAAAAAAAAATTCTCATGATGTTGGTCATTTCAGATGTGAAAAAAAACATCTTACAAATTCTCTTATGGAAAGACATTGGTATTAACAGAGTGTTACCAATTATTTTTTTGGTTTGTTTTTTTTTTTTGTAGCACTACTTCCTATGAAAGTTGGGTATATTTAGGTTTTTGTTGGAGAAGCAACAGTGGATTAGTAAACTAATAAAATACTTACCGTCTTATAATAAATTCTACCGTCTTTATACTACAGACTAAAAAAGTATAAAGGCGCTTAATTTATACTATACACTAGCGAAACTCTTTATAGTGAACACTAGCGAACCGTATTTATACTAAATACTATCGAACAGTCGTTATACTAAATACTACCGCACCGTCTTTATACTAAAGACTATAACCGTCTTTATACTAACAGTCGTTATACTAAATATCACCGCACCGTCTTTATACTAAGGACTGTAACCGTCTTTATACAAAGGACTGTAACCGTCTTTATACTAAAGACTGTAACCGTCTTTATGCTAAAGACTGTAACCGTATTTATACTAAATACTGTAACCGTATTTATACTAAAGACAGCAATCGTCTTTATACTAACAGTCGTTATACTAAATACTACCGCACCGTCTTTATACTAAAGATTGTAACCGTCTTTATACTAAAGACTGCAACCGTCTTCATACTAACATTCGTTATACTAAATACTACCGCACCGTCTTTATGCTAACGACTGTAAACGTCTTTATACTAATGACTTTATGCTAACGACTGTAACCGTCTTTATACTAAAGACTGTAGCCGTCATGATAGGTTAGGTTTCCAGGCAGCCGCGAAGTGAAGAAGAAGAGCAGCTCATGTGGGTCCAGGTAATAGTTCCCTTTGTGTTACTTGAAAGTATAGAGGTAAAATGAGAAGGACAGAGTAGATATGAAAAAAATAGAAGGGGACAGTCAAGATTTGGTTAAGATTGAAGAGTGAAATAAGAGATACGAGAGTGAAAGAGAGAGGAGAGGAGATTATTATTTGGTCACTCCTTGGAGATCCACATATTGGGTCTACTTAGCCAATTACTATTCCTTACAAAGGAATTAATGCACTCAAGCCTCAAATTCGAGACCTCAGAGAGACTAGTTAGGGAACGATGTATCAGAAGCCTTAAGCGTAGATTTTCCAATGCCGGACAGTGACAAAGAAGATGAAAAATTGTCTCATCCTCCTTGTCGTTTTGAAAACTTCTGCAGAAGTGCTTGTATTGCAAGCCAAGTCTCCTCGCGTGGTTTCCAAAAGCGCAGTGACCGGTAATGACCGCCACCATACCACTCAGTTGTGAGCGTGTCAAGCCAAGAAGATATCATTCTGGTAATAGTACATGTGGTTTCACAAACCCATCTTGTCTGAGCAAGCTCATAGTAGAAGTTACTAATGTGAAGCTTGCATTTGGATAACGGAATCCCACATAGGAAGTCTATGTGTCCGTCAGGCAGCATGGTTCCTTTTTAAGCCATTTCATCAGCAACACAGTTGTCTGCAGTGTCTCCGTTTCCAAGTACCCACTTGAGTATGTCTCGCCATCCTGTTTAAGGATGCCCGGCATTCCTGGACCAAATTAGATGTTGTATATACACTTGTTAGAGATTTTATTGCGGCCTGACTGTCAGTGTATATATGAATATCCCAACCTGATATCTTGTTATAACTGAGCCAGTTAACTGCCCTTTTAATGGCTGATATTTCAGCCTGGATAATGCTACATTCATTTGGAAGTCTAAAAGATAACCTTGTTTCGAATTCCTGAATGTAAATACCTGCGCCAATTCGATCTGCTTTCCTAAAGCTATCCGTATAGACTGAGAGACCCGTTGTATTGTGTAGAGGTTCGTATATTGCTTCTATGTTATGCGGAATTGAGAAACCAAAATTTCTCACCATGAAGGGCCAAGAAATGCAGTAATCGATGTTATCCGGAAGATTCCGAATGCTACCTATTATACTGGCGTGACCATATGGAGCATGTCTCCACGCCCCAATCGCGCTTAGCCTAAAGGCCGAGGTGAATCCCATTTTTCAGGCCATTAGATCCACAGGGATCCAAATAGCGAATTTGTTGTGGTCGTTCTTAGAGCTCCTGTTATCAGGATTGCCATTCTTCTCAAAACCTTCTCTAATAGCATACAAATTGAGCCTTGTCTAGTGCCTTCCACCAGACAGAGACTCCATCCATAGAATAGTGTCGGATTAATGACCGCATCATATAACCAGTTAACAAACTGGGGTTTAACACCCCATTGCGTACCTATAGCATTCTTACAAGCATACACAGCGGTTAAGGCTTTTGATGTCCTTGAAAGGGTATTGGGTTTCCAGGATAGTTTACTATCCAGAATGACTCCCAAGTATTTTGCATTGTCCGATAGTTTTAGTTCAACACGATGTTATCGGGGACGCGAGAAATGAGGAATCTTGTAGTTCCTTGTGAACAGTACAAGCTCGGGTTTGCTTAAGATAACACTCAATCAACTGTCTGTACTCCACCGACTTAGTACACTGAGTGCATATTCTAGGCGTTGTGATATCGTGCTCAAGTGGATCCCAGAGACTGCCACTGCGACGTCATCCGCGTATTTATTGCCAGATTCCACAGAAGTGGAGATAAGACACCTCCTTGACGCGTACCCCTAGTGACCATTCTCGTGATCACTGCCGTTCCGGTCTTGATACTAAAGACTCTAACCGTTTTTATACTAAAGACATTCATCCCCTTTATACTAACGACTATAACCGTCTTTATAATAAATTCCTATCTAATAAAGACTGTAACCGTCTTTATACTAAAGACTGAACCTATCTTTATACTAAATACTGTAACCGTATTTATACTAAAGACTCTAACCATCTTAATAAAAAAGCCTGTAAACGTCTTTATACTAAAGACTGTAACCATCTTTCTAATGAAGCCTGTATCCATCTTTATAATGAATCCGGTAATCGTCTTTATACTAAAAACTGTAATCATATTTATACTAAAGAGTCTTTATACTAAAGTCTGAAACCGTCTTTATACCAAAGACTGTAACCGTCTTTATACTAAAGACTGTAACCGTCGTTATACTAAAGACTGTAACCGTCTTTATAATAAACCGTCTTTATACTAAAGACTGTAACCGTCTTTTTACTAAAGACTATCATTGTTTTATACCAAAGGCTGTTACCGTCTTTATACTAAAGACTGAAAGCGTCTTTATATTAAAGACTGTTTATCGTCTTTATACTAAAGACTGTTATCGTCTTTATACTAGAGACTGTTACCGTCTTTACACTAAATACTGTTACCGTCTTTATACAAAAGACTGTTACCATCTTTATACTAAAGACTGTTACCGTCTGTATACTAAATACTCTAACCGTCTTTATACTAAAGACTGTAACCTCCTTTATACTAAAGACTGTTACCCTCTTTATACTAAAGACTGTAACCGTCTTTATGTTAAAGACTGTTACCATCTTTATACTAAAGACTGTTATCGTCTTTATACTAAAGACTACAAACATCTTTATACTAAAGACTACAAACATCTTTATACTAAAGACTACAACCGTCTTTATATTAAAGACTACAACCGTCTTTATATTAAAGACTACAACCGTCTTTATACTACAAACTGTAACCGTCTTTATACTAAAGACTGAAACCGTCTTTATACTAAAGACTGTTACCGTCTTTATACTAAAGACTGAAACCGTCTTTATACTAAAGAGTGAAACCGTCTTTATACTAAAGACTGAAACCGTCTTTATACTAAAGAGTGTTACCGTCTTTATACTAAAGACTGAAACCGTCTTTATACTAAAGAGTGAAACCGTCTTTATACTAAAGACTGAAACCGTCTTTAGACTAAAGGCTGTTACCGTCTTTATACTAAAGACTGTTATCGTCTTTATACTAAAAAATGTAGCCGTCTTTATACTAAAGACTTTAATCGCCTTTATACTAAAGTTTGTTTGGCAAACATTTCATTGCAGTTTTATTTTTACAGTGTCATTAAAATTCGTCTTGACCTGCTTGTTTTTACTTCTTTTGGCATCCAAATAACAACTCTACTTAATATAATAAACTTGGCATCTTAAAGGAAACAAGACGTTGTTGAAATGAGGTCGAAAAAAAACCCCCAAAAAAAAGTGGAAAAAAGTTAAACCGAAAATGTGTGCGTTGTTTTACTTTTATTAAGTGTTTGAGTTTGTGGGTGAGCATGATTTAATTGAAATCAATTAACAATAATGAGTTGGTCATTAAAAGCGGATTATGTTTGTTTTATACATTATAAACGAGGAAATGTTTATGGCTGTGTGTTGTGTAAATGTATAAAGTTTCTTTCATTTTGACTTAAGTGAATGAAGAATTTATAATATAAATCACAACTTATAAATAGTTTGCATGTATAAATATTTTATACATTGATATAATTCCGTATTAAAAATGAAGTTTAAGATTTTGTATTAATAATGAAATGAAAGGGTTATTATGCCTGTTTTTGGCATTAAATTGTTTTTATTTAATGAGTTTAGTTTTATATATTAAGGTTTAATAACATTATTATTGCAATAATAGATTGTTGAACCTTTTACTCAATAAAGTACAGATAAATCGAATTGTCTTGTCTTTGATTTTGATGACTAGTTCACACTTTTTCAAACAAAAGTGAGCGAAACATCATGAAAAACCAATGATTGCTTTGAGAGTGCACATTTTAACTAATCTGATTGGTTTTGTATTGACAAGAATATTGAGAAACTAAATATTCACCTTTATATTTTTAAATATCTTTCCTATTTTTAGCTTTTTTTTTTGTCTACAAATAAAACAAAATGAATTCTAACCCTATGTCTATACCTGATAAATTTTTTGTCATGATAAACTTCAAAACGGTTGTCAATTGTTAGTGCATCATTATTTAATTGCTATGATAAATATTTGTCAAGTATAGACAGGGGGTAAAGAAAAAGATTTTAATATAAATAACATATCTTATATATATTTTATTACATTAAACTAAGTTATACATAAATGCAACAGCTTGTTGTATCATAAGTTTTTTACAATTCTTGTAGATTAGAAATTATTTTCAGATTTGTCTTACAACTCACATTCACCAAAGTGAAGCACACGGAAATCGGGCACCTCAGCATCATAATTTTTCATTAAACGTTTCATCAATTCACAACGCAAATTGGCCAAGTGACACATGGAAGCCACATTAAACACCTCATCATCAAGGGAAATACAAATGGGACTATAGATGCGGCTGCAAATGCGTTCCTCACATACCTCTATTTCAGAGGACTCCATTGAACTTGAGGACTCTGCTGCTTTATTTTCCAAGATATCGGCTTTGATTTGGCAAGCTATTAAGCCAATAGTGATGAATACAATAAGGAATTTCATGGTTTTTAGTCTTAATTTTTTGTAGAAGTTTTAAGATTTTGTTATTAATTTGTAACTATTGAAGTTAGTATTTGATACTGATTAATGATTTGAATGTTTTGAAATTTATATTATACCAAAAAATAATTTTTTTTTTAAGAACTGCAGCTGTGTAAATAATGAATAGAAATTTATTTATTTTTTTTTTCTATTTTTCATTTGTTTTAATAAATTCATATTTATTTGCTTAGAAGATGAGTTTGTTGAATTAAAATGTTTAGTTATCAAAACAGTTTAGACAACTAAAAAATTTGATAAATAAATAAATAAAGACTGCATTAACTAGGTCAGTGATTTTGAAGGTGATATATATTTATTTAGTATTTGTTTGGAGATATTCCCATAGATATTGTGAAATGTGTTACTGTCTAGAGACAGCTGTTTCAACAATAAAAAAAGATTTTGGGTAAAACGTTTCCTCATGGTCTGGCCCAAACAACTAGTGAAATGTGCATAGGTACTAGAGTACCGCCTAAAATAAAAATGTTGTTTCCAAAAAAAATCTTTGGATGATCAAATATTAGTTTAACACACATGTTATCGTATTGGGTACATGACTTAAAAATGTGGTATTGTATTCCAATTTTTAGTTTTTATTTTGAAACATTTGTAAATATAAATATATTCAAAATATTGGCCATTGTTAGCTGTGACCTTTTCCCATCTTTCTGGCAACATATGAATTCCGATCCAAAAGAACTGCTCATCTTTTGAGACGATGAACGAATCAAGCCAATGTTGAATACACTGTTCCAAAGTGAAGCGTATCGCAAAGAGAGCGTTCTTTATCGATCGAGACAAATACAAGGTGGCGCAAAAGTAAGCTTCCGATGTTTTTTGGCTGTAATTAAAAAAAAAAATGAAAAACTTTGATTCTTCTTGTGGATTATTTTTATTTGGTCTTTCAATTCTTTTTACATCAAGTCGAGAATATGATGTCATGTAAATGGCCGCCGCCACAGTTGATTGTCATTTGAGCCCTTTTTATGGCATTTTCCATCACATTGGCCAAAACTTCCGGCGATAGGTCCTCACATTCTTGACGGATATTGTCTGCAAGAGTCTGAGGCTTGTTGACATAAACCAGCGACTTCAAAAAGCCCCACAAAAAGAAGTCTGGAGCGGAACCACATGTTTTTCAATCCCAATTCATCAAGTTGCGGCAAAAAGAACTCGTTGATCATTGCTCTGTAGCGCTCACCATTCACAGTAACCGTTTGTCCCGCGACGTCTTCGAAGAAAAAAGGTCCGATGACTCCTCCAGCGAAAACAGCACACCATACTGTGACTTTGAGCAGGTGTAATGGCTCTTCGTGGGTTACATTAAATTTTAAATTTTTCTTATTTACGTACCCGCTAAGATGGAAATGGGCCTCATCACTCATGATTATTTTTGATGAAAAATCATCTTTCTCTTGGTGGGATTAAGGATGGCTTGAGCGTATGTTAGACGCGATTGTCGGTCAGCAGCTAACAGCTGATGCACCGTCTGGACTTTGTGCGGAAACATCTTCAAATCTTGTACCAAAATTCGCTGTAAAGACCGTCGACTGATACCCTTTTGCGTGGCACGTCGTCTGGTCGATGTCGCCGGCGCTTCCATGACATCCTCGGCTACAGCAGCAATATTCTCTGCAGAACGGCTACTCTGGGGTCTGCTACGCCTGGCAGCATCTCGTGTTGTGCCAGTCTCTTCGAGGCGAGCGGCTAAACGTCGCAGTGTTTCACCAGTAGGCGTTGGACGGCCAGGAAATCTGCGACGAAATTCACGTTGTGCCAAAGTCACCGACCGACTATTGGTCAAATAAATAGTTAGCAATATTCCGCGTTCTGGAGCAGTGTAGCGAAACATTTTTTATTTACGTGTATTACGCATGTCTTTCTACACAAACATCAAAACAGAACTGACATTAGGGGCCAATCGCAAAATTTATAGCATTTTCTGATAGGTGGATTACTTTTGCGCCACCTTGTAGTAGTCGGAGGGTGCTTGAATGAGGGTGAGGCAAAACTTCCCAACCACTTCTTTCTATATACTGTTTAACAGGTATTGCATGTGTCCGAGTTTTATCATGATGGAATATTACTAATAACAGTTACATGTCTGGCCGCATATTCTCGCTTCAAATGAATCAGTTGCGTTCGGTACAGGTTCCCTGTGATGTGTACCTTTTGCTCCCTGCGGTCTTCACATATAATCTCTCACGCTTGGGGTTATCATAATGGATCTATTTTTCATTGCCGGTAATGGCAAGGTGCAGCGTTCAAGCAGCATTACAAAATTGTCTTTAAATGTCTCTCAGCTTCAATTAGTATGGTACCCAATTTCCCTGCTTTTGGATGAATCCTGCTTCTCGCAAACATTTTGAGATTCTTTTTTTTTTCTTTTTGGAACAGCATTCAGGAGATGCAAAGCATTGTGTTGGAACTAGGAAAATAGGTTATGGGAGAGAGGTTAGAGGGACTAGTGTTTGTGGATATTTGATTTGAATTTTCCTATATTGAATGTGACAGGATAGACTTCAGGAGGCTTTTTCCACATACGGTAAAGAACGAATTTTCCCTGTAATGTGTTGTGCGATCCACTGTCCCGTCGACAACGAATTGATGAGCCCTTGCGGAAAAACGTGTGTTGCGTAAAAAACTACGGGTTTCGGGAACAAGTTCCCGAATTTCGGCAGAGCACATGCCATTGTAGTATCGGTAAAACAGTGAAACACAACTTACATTGGGACGATGTTCCAGTGAGTCAAAAGAGCTGGATACCCTACTGTCACCGGTAAGCACCTTCGCCCTATCCTGTACGCAGTCGAGTAACTCCAAAATAGACTTTGAAGCACCGGCCCACACATGAGAGTTGTATTTCATTTTCGGTCGGATATAAATGGTGTAAATAGTAAGGAGATCAGATGGAGTGAAATATGTCTTACACCGTTTTAGAAGACCAAGGCACTTGAATGCTTCTTTCGACACTCGAAAAATGTGTTTTGTCCAGCAGACATCACACTGAATACTCATGCCTAGAACATCAAGAGCTTTTGATTTCTTAATATGTATAACACCCATAAAAACAGATGGAGCAACATGATATATTGTGCGTTTGAGTGAACATATAACATTGAGTCTTGCGTGCATTGAACCCCATTCAGAGATTGTCACAAGATCTTGGTTAAGCGTATCATTCATGTTTTGCCTCATTGTCCCAATCTCAAACAGGCTTGGTCTATAATTGTACGCATATGAATGGCAAATGTTGCTGTCATCTACAAAAGAGTAGATAGGGTTGGAAGTTTGACATAGAAGGTCGTTTATAAAGATAAGAAATAGAGTAAGAGCAAGGACGGAGCCTTGTCGTACCCCTGAATTGATCTTGAACTCGCTTGTTCTGAGAAAGCTCGATATAAATCGACACCAAAAGCAAAAAGTTTTGCTAAAGGCGCATATTTCAAACGCTTTAGAAATATCTAGAGCTACCACTTTTTTTCGCCAAAACAGTGTATGGAACGACACCATTTTTCCGATAGGAAAGCTGGCAAGTCTCCCGTAGAGCGTCCTCTACGAAAGCCATACTGCTGGTCGCTGAGTAAATTGTTGGACACGAAATGTTTCACAAGATGGTAGTTAACCATAATTTCCATAACTTTGGAAAGTGTTGAACAAATTGCTATTGGGCGATAATTTTCAGAGTTGTTAGCCTCTCCCTTTTTAGAAATTGGCGTTACATTAGCAATCTTCCAACATACTGGAAATTTGCCGGCACTGTATAAAGTGCTGAAAAGGTTAGCTTATGGACGAGCTAGCGTCGAAGAATACTGCTACAAGACCAGTGCTGGTATACCATCAGGCCCAGGAGACTTATTGATGTTGAGAACCGATAAAAAAAATTAAATAAAAGCTAAATATAAATATAAGTATGCTTGTCATTATAATGCGCCTCTAGTTATTACTATATTATTGTAATAGGTGTAGAGTATTATAAGGTCGGTGTTATCCCACTATACTCTCTTAATTGTGTATTCTTTATACAAGTTATATAATTTTTTTTGAAAATATTCGACCCACTTTAAATAAACTTTTTAAATGAGTAATTGGAATTTGTTTGTCATAACTGAAAATCATAGCAACTAAATAAGTAAATTAAATAAATTAAATAAAGAATGAAAAGTGAGAGCAAGGTGACAATCTTATGAACTTGTTTTAAATATATTTGCACAAGTGTTTTTCTTCATAAAAGAAGCTAGTCTCTTTTTTCAAAGCTATAAATAGCGATACTTTAAACTAACCAATCATAGAAACATACAAATCCACATTAAAACATAATATCTTATTAATTTTAAAACTTATTAAATTAAAAACATGAAATTCCTAATTGTTATTGTTGCTGTTCTTGTTGTTGCCTGTCAAATTAAAGCCGAAGCTTTGGATAATGGCGCATTTGAAGAAAACACAGCTGAAGCCACAGATTTAGAAAATTGTGAAGAACGTATTTGCAGCAGGGTCTATAGTCCTATTTGTGTTTCCATCAATAAAGTGGAAACTACCTTGGCCTCTATGTGTCATTTGGCCAATTTACGTTGTGAATTAATGAGGACTGTAACGATGAATACTAACTATGAAATAACCGATTTCCGTGTATTGCATTTGGGAGAGTGTCAGGAGTAAACTGAGAGGCATGTAAATACAAAGACAAGACCGATAATGAAAAGGATGCAGAATAATTTTGTAATTTATTATTAATTTGTTATTTATTTACACAATTTAGTTTAATAAAATAATAATAATATACCCCATAATAGATATGTATTTATTTCAACTTTATAGTATAGGCGGGAACTTCTGTCAAAACTTATATAAATCGTTTAGGCTTCACCCAAACCCCTTTTCCACAGGAAAAATTATAATAAATTTGAACAATATATTTTAAGCAAGGATATTTTAAAATAAATAAACATTATTGTTTTAATAATAGACCATAATATAAGGATAAATATATCAAAAATATTATATAGCAGATAGGGTTTCTTTTAAACGTGGTAACTTATATCTCATTTTAAAGGGTATATCTCTGTCATTAAGTTATTCAGCATTATAGTGTAAACAACAACGTTTTTTTGGCTTCGAAAATGTTGAATTTTATGTCAACAAAGCGTCCTATGTGGGAAGTTTTGCGTTACTTCTTTAATTTGAAGAAAAGTGCCGTTGAAGCACACCAAAGCTCATGGTGAATGTGTTTTATCGGTTTCATCCAGTCAAAAAAAGTTTGAAAATCAAGAATTAGAGGCACTACTCCATGAAGATTCTTGTGAAACAAGGGTTTGTAAAATCAATGGGAGCTATTCAATCAGCAATTTCAAAACGTTTGCAAGCATCAGGAATCATCAAATTTTACTTCAATCCTAGCTCTTTCTATAGTTAAATTTTTACTTCACTTGTGGCTCTTTCTATACTTCAATTTTTACTTCAATCGTGGCTCTTTCTATACTTCAATCGTGGCTCTTTCGATACTTCAATTTTTACTTCAATCGTGGATCTTTCTATACTTCAATCGTGGCTCTTTCTGTACTTCAATCGCAGCCCTTACTATACTTCAATTTTCGCTTCAATCGTGACTCTTTCTATACTTCAACTTTTACATCAATTGTGGCTCTTTCTATACTTAAATTTTTATTTCAATCGTAGCTCTTTCTATACTTCAATCGTGGCTCTTTCTATACTTCAATTTTTCCATTAATCGTGGCTCTTTCTATACTTCAATTTTTAATTCAATCGTGGCTTTTTCTATACTTCAGTTTTTACTTCAATCATGGCTCTATCTGTACTTCAATTTTTACTTAAATCGTGACTCCTTCTATACTTCAATTTCTACCTCAAACGTGGCTCTTTCTATACCTCAATTTTTACTTCAATTGTGGCTCATACTTCAATTTTTACTTAAATCGTGGCTCTTTCTATACCTCAATTTTTAGATCTATCGTAGCTCTTTCTATACTTCAATTTTTACTTCAATCGTGGCTCTTACTATATTTCAATTTTTACTTCAATCATGGCTCTATCTATACTTCAATTTTTACTTCAATCGTGGCTCTTTCTATACCACAATTGTTACTTCAATCGTGGCTCTTTCTATACCACAATTTTTACTTCAATCGTAGCTCTTTCTGTACTTCAATTTTTACTTCAATCGTGGCTCTTTCTATACTTCAATCGTGGCTCTTTCTGTACTTCAATCGCAGCCCTTACTATACTTCAATTTTCGCTTCAATCGTGACTCTTTCTATACTTCAACTTTTATATCAATTGTGGCTCTTTCTATACTTCAACTTTTACATCAATTGTGGCTCTTTCTATACTTAAATTTTTATTTCAATCGTAGCTCTTTCTATACTTCAATTTTTCCATTAATCGTGGCTCTTTCTATACTTCAATTTTTAATTCAATCGTGGCTTTTTCTATACTTCAGTTTTTACTTCAATCATGGCTCTTTCTATACTTCAGTTTTTACCTCAATCGTGGCTCTATCTGTACTTCAATTTTTACTTAAATCGTGACTCCTTCTATACTTCAATTTTTACTTCAAACGTGGCTCTATCTGTACTTCAATTTTTACTTCAATCGTGGCTCTTTCTATACTTCAATTTTTACTTCAATCGTGGCTCTTTCTATACCTCAATTTTTACTTCAATTGTGGCTCTTTCTATACTTCAATTTTTACTTAAATCGTGGGTCTTTCTATACCTCAATTTTTAGATCAATCGTGGCTCTTTCTATACTTCAATTTTTACTTCAATCGTGGCTCTTACTATATTTCAATTTTTACTTCAATCATGGCTCTATCTATACTTCAATTTTTACTTCAATCGTGGCTCTTTCTATATTTAAATTTTTACTTCAATCGTGGCTCTTTCTATACCTCAATTTTTACTTCAATTTTGGCTCTTTCTATACTTCAATTTTTACTTCAATCGTGGTTCTTTCTATACTTCAATCGTGGCTCTTTCTATACCTCAATTTTTACTTCAATCGTGGCTCTTTCTATACTTCAATTTATACTTCAATCGTGGCTCTTTCTATATTTAAGTTTTTACTTCAATCGTGGCTCTTTCTATACCTCAATTTTTACTTCAATTTTGGCTCTTTCTATACTTCAATTTTTACTTCAATCGTGGCTCTTTCTATACCTTAATATTTAGATCAATCGTGGCTCTTTCTATACTTCAATATTTACTTCAATCGTGGCTCTTACTATATTTCAATTTTTACTTTAATCATGGCTCTATCTATACTTCAATTTTTACTTTAATCGTGGCTCTTTCTATACTTCTATTTATACTTCAATCGTGGGTCTTTCTATACTTAAATTTTTACTTCAATAGTGGCTCTTTCTATACTTCAATTTTTACTTAAATCATGGGTCTTTCTATACCTCAATTTTTAGATCAATCGTGGCTCTTTCTATACTTCAATTTTTACTTCAATCGTGGCTCTTACTATATTTCAATTTTTACTTCAATCATGGTTCTATCTATACTTCAATTTTTACTTCAATCGTGGCTCTTTCTATATTTAAATTTTTACTTCAATCGTGGCTCTTTCTATACCTCAATTTTTACTTCAATTTTGGCTCTTTCTATACTTCAATTTTTACTTCAATCGTGGTTCTTTCTATACTTCAATCGTGGCTCTTTCGATAGTTCAATTTTTACTTCAATCGTGGCTCTTTCTATACTTCAATTTATACTTCAATCGTGGCTCTTTCTATATTTAAGTTTTTACTTCAATCGTGGCTCTTTCTATACCTCAATTTTTACTTCAATTTTGGCTCTTTCTATACTTCAATTTTTACTTCAATCGTGGCTCTTTCTATACCTTAATATTTAGATCAATCGTGGCTCTTTCTATACTTCAATATTTACTTCAATCGTGGCTCTTACTATATTTCAATTTTTACTTTAATCATGGCTCTATCTATACTTCAATTTTTACTTCAATCGTGGGTCTTTCTATACTTAAATTTTTACTTCAATAGTGGCTCTTTCTATACTTCAATTTTTACTTCAATCGTGGCTCTTTCTATACTTCAATTTTTACTTCAATAGTGGCTCTTTCCATACTTCAATTTTTACTTCAATTGTGGCTGTTTCTGTACTTCAATTTTTACTGCAATCGTGGCTATTTCTATACTTAAATTGTGGCTCTTTGTATACTTCAATTTTTACTTTAATCGTGGATCTTTCTGTACTTCAATTTTTACTTCAATCGTGGCTCTTTCTATACCTCAATTTTTAGATCAATCGTGGCTCTTTCTATAGTTCAATTTTTACTTCAATCGTGGCTCAATCTATATTTAAATTTTTATTTGAATCATGGCTCTTTCTATACATAAATTTTTACTTTAATCGTGGCTCTTTCTATACCTCAATTTTTACTTCAATCGTGGCTCTTTCTATACTTCAATTTTTACTTCAATAACGGCTTATTCTATACTTCAATTTTTACTTCAATCGTGGCTCTTACTATACCTCAATTTTTAGATCAATCGTGGCTGTTTCTATTCTTCCATTTTCACTTCAATCGTGGCTCTTTCTATACTTAAATTTTTACTTCAAGCGTGGCTCTTTCGACACTTCAATTTTTACTTCAGTCGTGGCTCTTTCCATATTTCAATTTTTACTGCAATCGTGGCTATTTCTATACTTTAATCGTGGCTCTTTGTATACTTCAATTTTTACTTCAATCGTGGATCTTTCTGTACTTAAATTTTTACTTCAATCGTGGCTCTTTCTATACCTCAATTTTTAGATCAATCGTGGCTCTTTCTATAGTTCAATTTTTACTTCAATCGTGGCTCAATCTATACTTCAATTTTTATTTGAATCATGGCTCTTTCTATACTTAAATTTTTACTTTAATCGTGGCTCTTTCTATACTTCAATTTTTACTTCAATAATGGCTTATTCTATACTTAAATTTTTACTTTAATCGTGGCTCTTTCTATACCTCAATTTTTAGATCAATCGTGGCTGTTTCTATACTTCCATTTTTACTTCAATCGTGGCTCAATCTATACTTCAATTTTTATTTGAATCATGGCTTTTTCTATACTTAAATTTTTACTTTAATCGTGGCTCTTTCGACACTTCAATTTTTACTTCAATCGTGGCTCTTTCTAAGCTTCAATTTTTACTTCAATCGTGGCTCTTTCTATACTTCATTTTTTACTTCAATCGTGGCTCTTTCTAAATTTCAATCGTGGCTCTTTCTATACTTCAATTTTTACTTAAATCGTGGCACTTTCTATACTTCAATTTTTACTTCTATCGTGGCTCTTTCTATACTTCAATTTTTACTTCAATCGTGGCTCTTTCTATACTTAAATTTTTACTTCAATCGTGGCTCTTTCTATACTTCAATTTTTACTTCTATCGTGGCTCTTTCTATACTTCAATTTTTATTTCTATCGTGGCTCTTTCTATACTTCAATTTTTACTTCAATCGTGGCTCTTTCTTAACTTCAATTTTTACTTCAATCGTGGATCTTTCTATACCTCAATTTTTACTTCAATCGTGGCTCTTTCTATACTTTAGTTTTTGCTTCAATCGTGGTTCTTTCTATACTTCAATTTTTACTTCTATCGTGGCTCTTTCTATACTTCAATTTTTACTTCAATCGTGGCTCTTTCTAAATTTCAATCGTGGCTCTTTCTATACTTCAATTACTTAAATAGTGGCTCTTTCTATACTTCAATTTTTACTTCTATCGTGGCTCTTTCTAAGCTTCAATTTTTACTTCAATCGTGGCTCTTTCTATACTTCATTTTTTACTTCAATCGTGGCTCTTTCTAAATTTCAATCGTGGCTCTTTCTATACTTCAATTTTCACTTCAATCGTGGCTCTTTCTATACTTCAATTTTTATTTCTATCGTGGAGCTTTCTATACTTCAATTTTTACTTCAATCGTGGCTCTTTCTTAATTTCAATTTTTACTTCAATCGTGGATCTTTCTATATCTCAATTTTTACTTCAATCGTAGCTCTTTCTATACTTCAGTTTTTGCTTCAATCGTGGTTCTTTCTATACTTCAATTTTTACTTCTATCGTGGCTCTTTCTATACTTCAATTTTTACTTCAATCGTGGCTCTTTCTATACTTCGTTTTTTACTTCAATCGTGGCTCTTTCTAAATTTCAATCGTGGCTCTTTCTATACTTCAATTTTTACTTAAATCGTGGCACTTTCTATACTTCAATCGTGGCTCTTTCTATACTTCAATTTTTACTTCTATCGTGGCTCTTTCTAAGCTTCAATTTTTACTTCAATCGTGGCTCTTTCTATACTTCATTTTTTACTTCAATCGTGGCTCTTTTTAAATTTCAATCGTGGCTCTTTCTATACTTTAATTTTTACTTAAATCGTGGCACTTTCTATACTTCAATTTTTACTTCTATCGTGGCTCTTTCTATACTTCAATTTTTACTTCAATCGTGGCTCTTTCTATACTTCAATTTTTACTTCTATCGTGGCTCTTTCTAAACTTCAATTTTTACTTCAATCGTGGCTCTTTCTATACTTCAATTTTTACTTCTATCGTGGCTCTTTCTATACTTCAATTTTTACTTCAATCGTGGCTCTTTTTATACTTCAATTTTTACATCAAACGTGACTCTTTCTATACTTCAATTTTTACTTCAATCGTGGCTCTTTCTATACTTCAATTTTTTATATCAATCGTGGCTCTTTCTATACTTCAATTTTTACTTTAATCGTGGCTCTTTCTATACTTCAATTTTTACTTCAATCGTGGCTCTATCTATACTTTAATTTTTACTTCAATCGTGGCTCTTTCTATACTTCCATACAAAGGAAATTGCTTTTGCTTTAATTATAGAAACTATTTAAGCCAAAAATACTTCGTTCCTTTTAAATTTAAATGCACTTACAAACAATTGCCTTGAATTCTTCAATAATCCGCTGAAACTGTATCACATTTACTACGACAATAATAAAGCACTGTGTGTAAATATATGTAAATTACAGCAAAAAAGTACCACTCATACATGGAACAGGCACGCATTTGGTAAAACTGATAAATGATTCTGTATAAACAACATTGACTGGCAATTAGAAACAACAAATTAACGGATGTTAACAACATTCACAGAAAAAAAAATACCCCAAATGGTCCTTTTAACACCCCAACTACCCAAAAATAAAACAACAATAGCGTTACAGGAAATCAAAAAAAAAAAAAAAAAAAAACAAAAACTACAAATTAGAGAGTAATAGAAAAAAGGTACAGAGATTTTTAACCATCCTTTAGTTACACACATACATATTTTAACACTAAATTTACTGCCATACCACTGATTTTTTTTTTGCTTACATTTTCCCACATAGTTTGTAGTATTTATAGTCGTACTAGTACTGGTGCCAACTTATTATGTATGATGGCTTATGTACATTACAAAAGCCTTGTTAATACTAAAATTGACTTTTATATAAAATTGTGAACAGAAAAAAAAAAAAAAACTGGAGAGAGAGAGAGACAGAGAGAAATAGAGAAAATAAAAACAACTTGTATCTGACTAACAAAATGTTGCAGCTTGTAATTTAAGTACTTAACATGAGTGTGCTGGTGTTTGGATAAAGTTGTGTTGATAAGTTAGACAGGAGGGGAAGTATCCTAGAAACATTACTAAATTTGAGATTTCAAAGGATTGCAAATTGCAAAGAAGAATAAAATTTGGTTTTGTTATTTTAAAATTAGTTTAAAACTTATTACACTAAAACTTAGACCCAGAGAAAAACGCTTTAAGTACCATCCAATTGAATTTATTAATTAGATATTGTAATTTTATGGCACTAATGTTTAAATATGAGTTCGGACATGTGGCCACCGTGGCTATCGAATCTGGAACCTATTGAAGCCTGGAGGTCAAATTTTCACACACTCTTCGCAGTAAAACACGCTGTATTTCGGCAATATCGCGTCGATTATTTGCTTCCAATTGCTTGACAATTTCTGTTTTATCTGCATATAACTAGAACTTTTTAATAAAATGATCTAATGGCGTTGAATCATATGAATGAGGTGAGCAGTTAACAGGTCCATTTCTTAAAATTATTCGTTCACCAAATGTTTCTCTCAGTAAATTTTTTGTATCGCACTGAAACCACACCTAGTAACATAGTGCCAGTGGTATAATATATCTAAGCAATAACAATAAAATTTTAAAATCTTTATAAAACATGGAGAGCTTCAGCTATAAAGAATTATACAAAGAGTAGTTTAAAAACAAAATGCGGGAAGATGTTCCAAGTTACATTCGAATAAAGTAAACTTATATTCATGCAGCACCGAGATACAATTGAATTTGAAAAATTTCGTCAAAAACTTAAAGCGCTACAAAAAAGTTGCATGGAGCAAAACTGGTTAAAGGGCAAACTTTCCAGGTATCTTCAGAAAGTACAAACCAAAACAATGTTGGGAGACCACCAAAATAACTCGACAACTGTAGCGGTTGATCTAAAAGAATTAAACTTAAGGATATCAATGAATAACATTGCAAGACTCGAAGCTTTTGACCAGTAGGATGCAAGCAACAAATATTTAGAAAAATCAAACACCATCCTGTACGAAATACTGTAATGAACGGGACTGACATGCAACTTAATCTCTACTGAATATTTAAGAAAATTCCCTCAAACGTCTTTAGAGACTTCATCGGCGATTTAATGCTCTCAGAGATTCGAAAGATTAACGGAAGCCATTGAATGAGCTAGCAATCAGCCGGGAGGGGAGGTTATTATCTTTCAAATCCCACTTGCCGATGGGAAAGTTCAAACATAAATGTTATTGTAGACTCCCTTAAACAATAAAATAATAAAATGGGCTGGTTTGTTGATTTACTAAATTGTTGTCAAATAATACCCCTATTAATCAACTTTGGAAAGGGAAATGGGTCAATTCCAATATAAACTTTTAAAACAAAACACCCTACGTGTTATTGGGAATTATCTTTTATCTCCTCCTTTTAATCCAAGTTATTAATCGAAATCATAAATTAATGTGAAAAAAAAATTCAAGTGGTGGCACATTACATGAGTCCGCCACTTTTTTTTAAAGAAATTCATTGAAAGATCTCTGATAAAAGAAAAGAAATATGATGGCTAAAAATTTGTAATTTATGCAAAATTTTTCCTGTTTATTTATTATATAATTATATGCCTTAAAGCAGTAAAGCAATCGTAGCTTTAAAATTTTATTATAAAATTTTGAACTTAAAATTTTTCAATATTTGGCTACAAGAATTGGAGACACTTCTGTCCTCGTGCAAAGTTCGATGAAAAAGAATTTCTAAACGCCATTATGATAGCTAACGAGGTTTGTTTTAAGCAAAAAATTCCATAATTTATCGGGAAGAAAGATTAATTGTTAAATAACCCTGTTTTAGCAAGTATGCGTTGTGATGCGTCGACATGCGTTGATATGCGATCTCATGCGTCGATGTTTATTTTGATAAATTAAAGTTTACCAGATCATAGCTAATTTAATGGCAAATAACTATGGTATTTTTTTTTCTTAATTTTATAATATATCACGTGTAAAAAATAAAATTATAGTTAAATATTCATATTATGTAAAATGTACACACATTTTTATTTAACCGGCATTGTAACAAATTGTGAAATTGAAAATCAACTTATATTATTTGATCGAATATTGGTTTATGAATAATTAAATATAGTATTTAAGCAAATAACTTAAGGTCGTACCTTACAATACTGCAGACCAATTAAATTTGAATTTAAAAAGGAAATCAGTGATATTAGAGCCCAAATTGCAACAATTTTTTGAAATTTGGAGCATTTAAAATTAATTAAAAAAACTTTAATAGATTTAAATACAACTTCTTTGTTTCATGAAGGGCTTGTTCCAAATTTATAAATATTCGTAGAGGTTTTAAAGCTAATTGGTGATAGGTGATGCTATGATGAACACTCATTATGAGCAGATCTTTTCTATAAATTCTACGATTTCTCGCAAAATTGGTCCATGCAATAAAATGTAAAGTTAATAAACGATATAACAGCAGACTTCATAACATATTGAGCTAAATTATAATATAACAAAGATAATGTTAAATTTATGGACAGCAATGTTATGAACTCCTATTTGACCACACTGTTCCCTCATCTGTTCAAAGCAATGATGATGATGCTTCCGAAATACAAATGGAGCAAAATTTTAAATACGAATTAGAATATTCAATCAATATTTAAAAAGAAAACCCTAAACATTTCAAATCAAATACTGAAAGTCATTTTAAGCGGAAATTAGCTTTATTTGAAGCAACTAGCAATCCGACAAAAAATTTAGATTGTCTTTATAACACTCTACTGACGATAAAGCCAATATCTCGCTGGAATTTAAACCCACATACATTAATTTTTACAAACAAAACATAGTAATAAGTCAAATTAAGAAAGTATTACTCATTTTTTTGGGCAGATGATAGGAGGTCGAACGAGCCGTACAGTCAGGGACTGACTGCGAAAATCAACAACAGAGAGTGTCTACAGCAGAGAGTGCCAGCAGAGAGAAGTCAATACCGATGGTGACAGCAGAGGGGAGTCAGCAGAGTGTATCAGAAGAGGGTAGTCACGAGAGATGATATTAAGCCATATTGAAGAGAACACAAGAAAAAGAAGGAAGTAGCCGAGAATACAACAAACACAATATCATCAAGCAATATAACACACACAAGCATCACAAACACAGTACCACATACACAGATCAACAACAAACAAACAGTTGATGACGATCAAACAATTGAGATGATTTGAGCAACAACCGCTATCGGTTTGAACATTTTGTACTGTAGTAGCTGCAAAGCTACAATAGTTGTAGAAAACAATAATATATAAGCTAGTATAACAGAGCAATTGATCTCCTTTGTGTTGTGCGAGTGAACGAGTAAGATGTGTCACAAGCCGGTAAGATAAAAAAATATAAATTAAACAAGTTACAGAGCAGTGCTAGGGAGTAATTTAATTGGATTTGGTAACACCGATCCCTGTGAGAACAGGGCGCTGGTTTATAATCAACTAACGAGGCGGATTACATCCTACCTTACTCAAAACAGATTTACATCCGTGGAGGGAGGAGAATAGGGCATTGGCTCAGGGCGAGAGTAATAGATATTTTCCTTGACAGTAACACTCGGAAAAATTAGGCACAAGAGTAGATTCTAGGATTACATCCTAGAATATTCTAAGAGCAGGAACTAATGGACAGGAGTGGTAGGGTACCGGTACGTGTCACCCGATAGTTCACGGAGCAACAGCAAGTTGTTCTCAATAAAGAAGCATTCAATTTGCATTTGTGTTTCAATAAATAGAGTTGAGCAATTAAATACAAAAAAAATAAACTGTGAAAGTGAAAAGAACAAAGATAAAGTGTTTTAAATTTGTTAAGGACCCTGGACTAGACAGAGCAGTACCCCTGCTTGAAACCCTGAGTAACCGGAGGTTCCTTGCACGGAAAATAAAATTATCCGGGAAAGCCCAAACTACACTACAGCCATTTGAATTAGAGATTGACGGCCAGACAATTGAAGTAGATTGCCAATGACAGAATGAAAAGTAGGCTAAGCTTTGACTGACACAAAGGCTTCATCTAGCTGCATTATATGTCAAACCTCATCAAGCCACTTAAACAAAGTTCCAGAAAAATCATTAGATAATACTGCTACATATGAAATTGGATTATCACCGCTACATACAAGAATACGATTCATGGAATACATACTAAAAATCAGTTATGATTTGAATTTTCTACCTACAGGATCAATAAGAAAGAATGACATCAATAAGCACGTTTAAAAAATGAGTTCAGAACGAATTTCACAAATAAATAAACATATGTGTCCTTAATGTTATTTAAATAAAAAACAAAATAAACATGAAAAAAATCATAATTTTTTTGGTCAAAAACAAACGATTCAAGTGGAACCCGATCTTAAAGAACCTAGTCGGTTGCATGTACTATCATATAATTTGGTTTGCTATTTTTCATTCGTAATTATTGTTTGATACCTTGTTTTAAAGACAATTTTCTCTAGAAGATAAGATTTATTTCAAATGTTTATAAGATATTATTTAAATAGCTGTGTATGATATCCAAAAATGTACCATTATTTACCCAATTTTACAAGTTTCCATCATATTCCGGCACGGAATAAGTAGCAGTAGTTAGACTTTGCTACTTATGAACAAAATAAGATCCATCCAAAAGCAAATCTATTGTTTAAGGGCATGTCTAGTATACACAGCTGTATTATTGTTAATTATTAACTTTCAAATAGAATTTGACTTTTTCTTTTTTAGAAAATAAATGTGAATTTTTTAAAATTTTGTTAAACGTGATAGGAATACTTCTCTCTGGGAATCACTCTATCAGCTACACACACGCGTACATGTTTCTGTGATGTATGAGTATATTTGTTAGGTGTTCGGACGGGTGGTAATGGTATCCTTTAGCTAATTGGATTCTTCTTTGTGTGATACAATCAACTCGTTTGTTGGAATGTATATGAGTACATGTGTGTGTGTGTAAACAGGAAATAAATTGAATGCTACTATGTTGTTTACTATATTTTTGTTGTTGTAGTTTTTGTACCAATGATGTTATATTTTGTTGTTTGTGTGTTGTTAACTGATACCTGGGCATCATGTTAACGGTGTTGATACCAAATAAATGACAACGCAAAGTTTTTGTTGCAAATACTTTTAAACAAACACTTTAAGTGAAGTTTTAGTGGCTGTTAAATGATTTAGTTAAATGGAGTTTAGTTTAAGTAGTTGTTAGATGCAGTGACTAAAACTTTCATTTATCCAAAGTGGTTAATTTAAAACAAACAATTTTTTTTTATTAAATTTTTAAGTATTTGGAAATAAGAGTTTTTTTTTTTTAATTTAAGAATTTTTATAACTTTTTTTTTAAATGTTTGCATTTTGTTTTTTGTATGTGCTTCAATTCAACTCTATATTTGTTGTCTAATTAATACAAATGGTCTACATTAAAAACAACAAAGATTATTTTGTATCTGATTGCTATTTTCTCTTTTATTTTTCGGGCGAAAAAAACTTTTGCTGTAGAATACAGCAACCCAAGCAACTAAACAACAAGCAACTTACAAACAATTGTTTGTAATGTAGAAAAACTTTTCCCATTTAAAAGAAAAATATTCCAGCAGAAATGAACAAAAAAAATAAAACTGTAATACTTTTTTGTTGTTGTTTAAAACAGTATTACTACTACTTTTTTGCCATAAACAGCTAAAAGAGAAAGAAAATTAAAAAAAAAGAAAAAAATCAAACTAAACTCTGCTCGTTTTTTTAAGCATAGATTTGCTGTTGTTGTTGTTGTTGTGTATTTTAAAGTTTGCCATCAACACTGCT
Organism: Calliphora vomitoria; assembly: GCA_942486065.2. Classification (NCBI taxonomy): domain Eukaryota; kingdom Metazoa; phylum Arthropoda; class Insecta; order Diptera; family Calliphoridae; genus Calliphora; species Calliphora vomitoria. Next base: position 63,664,656 of record OW818032.2, on the reverse strand, counting down.
ACAAACAATTAAGTTTTGCCAAGTCTTTTAGTTGGGTTTTTCCATATGGTATGTAAATGTTGTGTGGTCCTGTTAAGAAGATTTCTTTACATTTAGCAAAGTCTATTCTGTTTATTGTATTATTTAGAGAATGCGGTTAATTTGTTATTGTTAATCAGTTAATTGAAATATATGAGCAAAACTTTAGATTTTTTCCAATTGTTTTTATTTGTATTAACAAGTAAAAAAGTTAATTTGCAGTCAAAATGTTATGCAAAAACTTTTTAAATTTAGCTGATTAAAGGAATATTGCTGGAAATAAGTAATGTTGTGATTATAAATAATCAGGCGTATGAGTAATGTGAATTTATAGCAATGTATTAAATATTAAGTATACGTATGTTGTTCTATTTACTTTCAAGTCAAGTAAATTAGTTTTTGGATTGTATTATTGCAGTGAATTGTAAATTAAATCAATACCATTTTCATCTTCTACTAAGAAAAATCGATTAGCTCTGATATTTATTTGGAATCACCGGCACCATAATTCCCTTTTCGGTCGGATGTAAGTGGTGCAAGTTTTGAGGAGAATAGATGAAGTGAAAAATCTCTTGCAACGATTTCAAAGTTAACAAATCGTACAAAATTCACAGTGGAAGCATGAGGGGATTTTGAGATAATAAACATTTATTGAGTGTATGACTTAAAACTGTGGTATTTTTTCAAGTATTTAACTTTTATTTTGAAACGTTTGTACAATATAAATTTATTCAAGGTATTGGCCATAGCTAGCTATGGCTATGGCTGTCAACTTATGGATTCCGAGCCAAAAGAACTGCTCATTTTTTGAGGCCAATAACGAATTAATCCAATATCGACTACTCTGTTCTAAAGTGAAGCGTTTCCCAGAGAGCTCTGCATAGATCGAAACAAATAGTAGATAGGACCCTTTTGCTCTCACTAAATACAGAACATTACATTAGCGCCATGGATATTTGGCTTTGGTGTTGATTCGGCTGGTTGTCGGGCTTCACGTATGATCTCTTACATTTTGGGTTATCATAATGGATCCATTTTTCATCGCAAGTAATGATTCGGTGCAAAGCTATTTTCATTTAAAGCATTTTTCAAGGTCTCTCGGGTTCAATTTATATGATACTAAATTTCCCTGCTTTTGTATGAATTTTTCTGCTTTCTAGCTATGATAAGATCCTTTTGCTCTAACCAAATACGGAGCATTACCTTAGCGCCATGGATATTTGGCTTTGGTTTCGATTTAGCTGGTTGGCCGGGCTTCACGTATGATCTCTTACGTTTTGGGTTATCGTAATGGATCCATTTTTCATCACAAGTAATGATTCAGTGCAAAAACGATTTTCGTTTTTGTAACCAAATTTTGTATTTAAGTGTAATTTAAGGCTTTATTTCATATTTTTCCTATGCAAATCCAAGCAGATAAAAGCAATTTGTCTTCATATTTTCCAGTTTTATGAGCTTTTATTTGCTTTTGTTTTTAAAAAAGACCTGTGTCTCCCAGATTTGCCCCAAGTTATGCATTTTTTTAAATGGGTCCCCAAAGATTTGGGGCCTCGGTGTCATTTTTGCAAAACAGTTATCATTTTCTCAGGCGTTCGGAATTTTGATTTACTCTCTGAGGCAAAGTTGTAGCTGTTATAACAGTTTAATTTCATGGTTGAGTGTAAAGATAGTTTGAAATACTGTAAGCCGGTAAACTGGATTAATTGCTCAGGTGATCATGATGCAACAAGTTGCTATGCAATTACACATGTCATCTAAATCGGCATGCTGAGAAGAACAAAATTTACAAGTGCACCAGTGCTTGCACGTGAAAATTTTGTATAATCAAGGCCGCCAACTCCAGATCGTAGGACAGAATTTACAGGAATGACTAGAGCAAGTGGTGTTACTTATGAAGATCCATTTGATACCTATTATGAGCCTCAACAGGGAAGAGATGGACCACAACTAATAACACAACAATAAATGTCAGTGAATTTATCAATAAAATTGGGAATTTAGCATAAGAAAACTATCTTACTAAAATATTAATTTTGTATTCCCGAATAACCTTTTAATGTATTTCATTGTAGCCATATTGGGACTATTGCAGCGATTGCCATATTTTTGAAGCAAAAAAAAAACTCACACATGCTAATGTTAACTCAACGGCGTACCGCAAACGGCAAGCTGAATTTCAGAGCCTCTTCACTCTAATATCAATTCGTTCGATTACTGCAACGATATAAAAGCTTTGGTGGTAAAAATGGGATTGAACTACATTGCTTGTGAGTGGAGATTATTTGTTGATGGTTCTGTTTAAGGTTGAAAACAATGTTGTCTCATATGTCAAACCGAAAACCTTCCATTCCGCTAGCAATGGGTATTAACATGAAGGAAGGCTATGAAACATTGATAGATATAAGGACAAAAAAATCAAATACTACGAAAATAAATGGAAAATTTGCTGTGATTTGAACGTCATCAACATTTTGCAAGGGATCATCGTTATAAGCGGCTTTCCAAAATTATTTTGTTTTCTTTGTAATTGGGATTCGCGCTCACCTCTGAATCAATTCCAGTGTTATTCGTGGAGACCAAGAGGAAGTGTAGAGGAACAAATGAAACAACATAGACTGAAGAATGCGCTATTAATTGACAATACTCAAGACATGTTTATGCCACCGCTCCACATAAAATTGGGAATTGTTAAAAAATGCATCGAAGTGGCCGTTGTAAATTGTCCAAACGCATTCGATTATTTGAAAAGTGTCTTCCCAAAGTGTAGCAATGACAAAATAAAAAAGCTATTGTAGTAAATTTAAAACGAATTTTTGTTCACCTCATTGTACTAAGTTTTATACTATGTTAATGTTTTCTTTTCTGTCATTATTTTTTGTATTTATTTAACAGGCGTACTTAATGGCCCTAACATTAAAAAGCTATTCAAGAGCAACTTTGATTCATCGCTTGATAAAAATCATTCAATGGCAGGGATTTACTTTCAGCGTGTATGCACCAGAGCCTTGGGAGGGGATCGAGACGCGGAACCGGAAGCAAAATAGTGGGTGAAAGAAATGCTGTGTTATTTTGAGAAAATCGGCACATCGATGACATTTCTTCATGCATTTTCTTCATTCTCATTTTGAAGATTTTATCAAACAACTCCCTACCGAATCCGATGAGCAAGGAGAACGGTTTCACCAAACCTCAATGCCACAATAGCAATTTTATTGATGCATTGTTTTGCAGTCCTTTTTTGATTTATTTTCTTATTCATTTAAGATATATTGGTGGAGTCACAAGATCACCCTGTAGGATGTTAATGAAGTATTTGAAGAAGAAAAAACGGATGTGGAGGGCAGTCTGGAAGCAACATGCCTGTGGACACCATAAGTTCTGAATCAGAGTCAGAATCGGACAACGATTTGGATCCACAACTTCAGAGAGTGCGATTTGCAAGTCCTGGGCCATTAGAATTATAAACATAAAAAGAATATTTTTTTTTTTTATTATTTTTGTAATAGAAAGCAAAGTATCTCAATGTTGAAGTAAAGAAAAATCAAACGAAATTAAAAAATGTTCGGGAAATTGTTCACTTTTGCGGCTACCTAAGCGCTACCTAAACGGTGTTAAGAATCATTCCTATGAAGTTCATATGTTTATTGATCTTAGATACATTTTTGTGGTTGATTGTGGTTGGTTGTGGACCTATGGACCTGAACAGGAGAAAAAGGATAAAAAAAATCAAATTTTTTAAAGTTTTTTTGCGATTTTGATCTTGAAAATTAAGTTTTTTTCTTTATGACATGAGCTACAACTTGGCTGTAGAGAGTAAATCAAAATTCCGAACGGTTTGCAAGATATAAGCCTGAGAAAATTATCACTTTTTTGCAAAAATGACACCTAGGTCCCAACTCTTTGGGGCCCCTAAAAAAGTGAGGGACTTTAGGCAAAACTGGTCTTTTATCACGTAGTGATGTCCGTATATGGTTATATTTCCATGAGTTAAAAATTACACACAGTGTATTTAACCATTTCCTGTTTATTACTTTTTAAGATTTGTTAGCAATTGTATTAATAATACGTATACGTAATATTGAATACCATCATAATTAAATATTAAGTATACGTATGTTAGTTTTATCAATTTACAGATGGACTTTTGCACTGTTCATCTTTTGGGGCCACGAACGAATTAAGCCAATATCGGCTACTCTGTTTCAAAGTGAAGCGTATCCCAGACGGAGCGTTCTGCATCGATCGAAACAAATAGTAGTCAGACGGCGCACGGGTCAGATTAAACTTCCCAACCACTTCATTCTTAATACTTATTAAATGATATTGGTCGAGCGTTATCATGATGGAGTATTACGATTTCATATCTGGCCGCATATTCTGGGCGTTTTTTCGACCAATACTCGCTTCAAGTGAATCAGTTGCATTCGGTACAGGTTCTCTGTAATGGTTTGGTCAGATTTCAGCAGCTCATAATAGATAGAATACTTTTGGTCGCACCAAATACAGAGCATTACCTTAGCACCATGGATATTTGGCTTTGGTGTCGATTCGGTTGTTGTTATGATCTCTTACGCTTCGGGTTATCGTAATGGATCCACTTTTAATCGCGAGTATTGATTCGGTTCAAAATATTCGGTTTTAAAGCGTTCAAGCACCATTTCAGACATACAAAATCATATTTTAAGGTAATCCCTCCAATTCGTGGTCTTCAAACTTTTTTGGCTGGCCCGGGCGATCTTTGTCTTCCGTGTCAAAATCACCATATCTGAACCAAACAAACCACATTTCTCGTGTTGAAACCGATATAGCGTATCCAGCGGAACTTTATTTTTAAAATTAAAGAAGTAAAACAAAACTTCCCGCAAAAAAAGTTCTTGTTTACACTATAATTTTCAATAATTAAGTAAAAATGTATAACAGGTATGTACCCTATAAAATGACATAATAATAAGTTATTAAATACAAAAATCATATGTAAGAGATACGCCACTATTGTAAATTTTGCATATTTAAGTTATATACATAATAACAGTGAAGTGTATTAGAATTTAGTTCTTGGTATGTCGATAACTTATTTTCGATATAGTTTTAACTCCTGTTTTTTCCAAGAAGTTTTGCAACACAAGGCTAAGTGCCTTATAAAATTATTGAATTGATAGTGAACTATTCGTAATATCACCAGAACTTGATATTTTAAAAAATAGATCTGGCCGTATGTGACGGATAACATGCACAATGTTGGTCTCCAAGGTGTCAATTGTTGCTGGTTTATCAGCAGAAACCAGTGACTTTACGTGGCCCTACAGGAAATAATAGAGAGGCGTCAAATCGCACCACCTTGAAGGCCAATCGACAGGTCCATTTCTCAATAAACCGATGTTGCGATCGCCGGATGAATGTCATCCATATTTTTATACCCTTCACCTTCGTGAGAAGGGTATATATAAATTTGTCATTCCTTTTGCAATTTCCACAATATATTTTTCCGACCCTATAAAGTATATATATTCTGGATCCTTATAGATAGCGAAGTCTATTAAGCCATGTCCGTCTGTCTGTCCGTCTGTCTGTTGAAATCAATTTTCTTAAGACGCCAGATATCTTCACGATCCAAATCTTCAATAATTCTGTCAGACATGCTTTCGAGAAGTTTGCTATTTCAAATCAGCAAAATCCATCCATAATTAACGGAGATGTGAGCAAAAATCCGGCAACCTCTGAAAATTTCATCAACAACAACATTCTACAATGTGGAGTGAGATGAAATGAATAAGAATTATAAATCAAACATACACAATTCGTGTGTATATTAGTGCGTTTCGTTTATTTCAATGGTGTGCAGCCCATAGCTCAGTTGTGCTAAATCAAATCACACGTATTCTTATGCTCTTACAATTTAGTAGTCATTGTCCACTCAACGAGACAACTACAAATGCACATGAGCACGTTTTTTCAGTTTTTGTATTTGTTTGTAGGTGCACTGAACAAAATAAAGAATTGAATGTTTTAGTGAAAGTATGTGTATTGGTGAGAAATTTTACTTTTGCGCACCTCTGGTTTATTTTAATTTTTGTTGTTGTTATTTTTTCAACATACAATTGTGCACATAATTGTTGTGTATATTTGGTTAGTTATCAGTGAGAACTCAAGGTCTGAGTATGATTATTGGATGTTTTGCAATTGCATCTGATATGATATTATGAATTTTTTTTGTTGTTGCTATAGTTTTGCATGGGTAAAGGCAATATACGTAAATTGTATACTTTGGTGAAGGGTATATAAAATTCGGCACAGCCGAATTTAGCTCTGTTACTTGTTAAAGTATAAATTTTTTTTCATTTTGCGGTAATGATCTCCATTGACTGTAGCGCGAGCTCTGGCTTCAATTTTGAAGAAAAAAAAAAAAAAATCCGACGATGTCACCAGGGTGTAAACCGCATCAAATGGTTTATTTATTAACAAACTCGCTAAGCAAATATTGAGCTTAATCGCTGAACGCAATTTTGCGATAAAGCAGTCGCACAGTACTCTGTTTCATAGACAAAAGTCGAAAATAAATTTTTCTTCCAAATTTTAATAAAAGATATACAATTTGAAAGCTAAGAAGACATCTAATATACATATCCAAAAATTATATTGATATGGCTATATTTGTAATTGAGAGAAGGCTCTGAAGTCAGAAAAAATTTTCAGGAAATCAAAAGTGCTTTTGAAGATAGATTTACAAAAAATATTATAAAAATTTAGGTTTTTGGAAAAAAGTTTTTTGGTTTAATATTTTAAATAACTATGTATACAGTCAATAAAAAGAAAAATTCTTGTTGTGAAATTTCACTCTTAGAATGTTTTTACATAATACTTTTATTTATTTAAAATAAAAATAAAATTAACGGAATTTTTGCCGCAATTTTGAAAAAAATAATTTTTAAAAAATGATTATTATTGTTCATTTTAGTATAAAATGTTAATAATTTCCCACATTAAAAATTATATTAAATCATTTAAATTATAATACCAATTGTACAATTTATGTATTTCGAATTTTGAATAAATTTTCATAAAAAATTGCGCTTTTTTTTTGTTATTTTCAATAATTGGTTCATCGATTAAACGATGTCCGTCCGTCTGGCTGTCCATGTAAACATAGTGCGCAAAGCACAGGTCGCAATTTTTAAGATATTTCAATAAAATTTGGTACTTATATTTTTTTCGGCCCAAGGACCAAGCCTATTTAAACTGGCTGAAATTGGTCCATTATTTCACCTAGCTCCCATACAAATATCGTCCCGAAATTGGACTTTATCGGTCATATATGTTTTATTTATATAGGTATCTACACAAATTTTGCTCCAAATAAGTTTTATATATACGGAATTTATGTCACTAAATTTTATTATGATCGGTCCATAATTAGTCATAGCTCCCATATAAGACCCGCTTCCGAAAATCACTTTAACGAGCATAAATCTCCTACAAATGTTGGTATACACATAAAATTCAAGATAAATAAATTTCATATAGACATAAATCACAGGACCTAATTTCATGCTGATCGGTCCATAATTAGTCATAGCTCCCATATAAGGCCCACTTCCGTAAATCACTCACGAATATAAATTATTGAAATTTTAAAAGAAAAATGTTTTTGCTCATTTATTTAATATTGGGTATTATATGGTCGGGCTTGACCTACCATACTTTCTTACTTGTTTTAAAACATTTAATAAGAAATTAAGAAATAAAAATCACTGAATATGAATTTTTAATTTACCATTTTAAATTTTAGCAAGTTTGAGACTAAAACGGTTACTCACGTACATTATTAAATTTAATGTAATTATTTAAAAAATATATATTTCCAATAAATAAGAAGTTTTATAATTACTAACATTTATTCTCCAATAGAATCAATTGGATAAATTAAGTGAATTTTCGAAAGAATATTAAACTTGTATTTGTATAAAATCGTCAAACGAATTTTACATAAATTAGACTTACATGGAAGCAAAAGGAGTCCTTGTCCTTAAAATTAAATTTGGCATACAATAAACCCTTAATTCTAGAGATAACTGAAAATGGGTTAGACATTTGAATCAATATTTTAGCTAAAATGTTATTTTTAATATTCAGGATATATGGCAGGTAGGCAAGTCCTTCATTCGATTTTGAAGAAAATTTGTATTTTCTTTAACAATGCAAAACGGCACTTGTGTACCAAATTCTACATCTCTACGAAAGCTCCTTCTACTTTTGTCCATTCGTTATATGGGGACAAAGCACTGTGAGTCGTATACTGAACATGAATGTCAAAAAGTGAGCGCAGTATGACAGTTCGTTTGACAGTTAACCCTTCCGTAAGTTCTATCGGGGTTAAAAAACACCTTTCAAGTATTAATATTTCCAAAATGACTGAGGCTAGAACAGTTAAATTCATAAGGTATCACGAAAACTTTTCACAAATTGCTTGAGGTTAGAATCGTAAAATCCAGAATATATCAAGAAAACTTACTTGCCAACTCGTATTCAACTTTCCTTATCTTATGTTAAGTTTGATTTAAGTAGATTCATTTTTCGTAGCTGATATTTTTTGGAATATAGAAAAAAATTAAGTATTTTACCCATTTTCATTCCAACCCTTAAAGGTTGAATTTTCACACAGTTGAATAAATTGTAACAATTATGTCAAAATGTGTGTTATTATCTACTACTATAAGTAATATGTAATTCAACAAAATTGTATTAATAATACGTATACGTAATATGCAACTCTATGTCAATTCAATATTAAGTATACGTATGCATGTTTCCCAGTATACATATGTACATTTGGCAGTTGTTTTGCAAGCTTTTAAATATTTGTTAACATTTGTGTTACAACTAAAATATTTGAATTGATTTAATTTCCAGCATTTCGAAAAAAACTAAAAAAACTTGATTACATGCTGTTAACAATAAATTTTGGTTGTATGGAAATACACAAAAAAAAAAAAAAAATGCTGCTGCAACAAAGACATCAATCGATAAATGATTTAATTAAAAACATAGCTGAGGTCAAGTATATAAAATGTTATTTGCAGTTGGTAGATAATGCAGATAATTGAAATTACAAACATTCCTTATTAATTAAATTTGTTTTCAACTAGGCACCACTAAATATATTTTTATAAAAAAGTAAAAAATTTAAGCAAATCTGAAAACTAGAATTAAATTCATATACATTTACTGAAAAATATACCTCTTTAAAATATATAACAAAACTTTGTACTTAAAACGAGCTACTAAAGGTATTTAAAACTAAAGTTTTTTATTTCGTTTTCTATTTTTTTTTTGGGTTGAGTACTTTGTTTTCTTTTTCAATAGCCACAAATCAAAAAAATAAAAAAAAATCGAAAAAGTTTTCTTTCTGTTATTTTTTGTTCACAAATATATATAAGTACTAAAACATTCCACAAAAACAAATTAATACAAATAGTCTGCTGGCTGGCTATTGTGGTTTGTTGAAAAGAATTCCCTGTAAATCTAAGGGAACCTAAATAAAAGAATCTTTAAGTTTTCTTTTCTTGTTCATTTTTAAGAGTTAAATCTTTTTTAAGTTTCCTTTCTGTTTTTTGCAAACATCATTGATGATTTCTTGTTTTTCTTTTTTTTTTTGTGGAAAATTGTTATTGAGATTGTAGAATCACTTGCCTTATGGTTGTAATACTGTTTAAGTCGTTGCTGAAGTGTTATAAATTATTTATTGATATTTTTTTCTTTAATGCTTTTGAAAACTTCCTTAACACTATTTGAGGGAAATGTTTAAAAGAATTTGAGCTGATTTTTTTCTTTAGGAAATAGAAAAAAATAATATTATGGAATAGAAAAAGTTTTTAATAGCTTATATATTTTGTTGCTAGTTTTGGGGGTAAGTGTTAATACTTTGACTATGTTGTTTTAGCTTTTGTCCAGTACAAAGGTTAGTAGTTTGCAGAATATACATTTGCGACATCATAATTTATTGAAATTGTGCGTTTGTGTTCATATGCTTGAAATCAATATGCAAGAAAAGATATTGCATAGAGCAAGTTTAACCCAAAAATAATAATTTTAATAGCAAAAAGCTTTTTTAGAAGAAGCTTTGATATTTTATACAATAACTATATAAATAAGTTAAAGTTTTAGCCCAAAATATTAATTTTTATTTAAAATGTTTTTATTATAACAGTTATTTCGTAAAATGTTTTTTTTTATCAACTAGAAAGTATTTTATAAAAAAAGACTCTATAAATATTATTTATAAAAGATTTTGATAAATAAGCTTTTTAAGAAAAACTTTTGTTTATATAAAGTTATTTTGGGCTTAATTCAGAAACTCGAAAGGAAAACAATTTTCAAATGTTTGTATGAAAAACACTAAAAAATTATTTAAAAACTGAGTGATTTCCATACAAAAATTTAAAAATTGTTTTCCTTTCATGTTTCTGAATTAGGACCTTTGTTTATAAATAAGTTTTTTCACAAGCTTTTTACAAAATCTTTTTATAAAAAAGATTTAAACAAATATAAATAAGTTTTTAATAAAAGCTTTTTCTAATTAAGCTTTATCAAATGGTGTATCTATTAGCATTATACAATAGCCTTAATAAGCTCTTAATCTTTGTATGATTTTTTACAAAAGCTTTATCTAGATAAGCTTCTAACAAAAAGCTTTTAACAAAATCTGTTTCCAAATAAGATTTTAACAAAGCCTTTTTCTAAATAAACTTTCATTATAAACTTTTTCTAAATAAGCTTTTATTAAAAACTTTTTATTTTGAAAAAAGCTTTTTCTAAATAATTTCTTAACATAATCTTTTTCTAAAAGTTTTTCTTGAATTATACGCATTCACAAAAGCTTTTTCTGAATAAGTATTTTGATAAAAGCTTTTTCTGAATAAACTTTTTACAAAAGTGTTTTCTAAATAAGATTTTCTCGGAAGATTTTCCAAATAAGCTTTTAACAAAAGATGTTTCTACATAAGCTATTAAAAGAAAACTGTATAAATAAGCTTTTAACAAAGACTTTCCTAAATAAGCTTTCGTTTGTATAAAAATAATGCATTTGTAAAGACCATGCCCACAAAATAGTAAATATAATATTGCGATTGTAACAATTATGTCAAAATGTATGTTATTATCTACTACTATACGTAATATGTAATTCAACGAAATTGTATTAATAGTACGTATACGTAATATGCAACTCTATGTCAATTCAATATTAAGTATACGTATGCATGTTTCCCAGTATACAGATGTACATTTGGCAGTTATTTTGCAATCTTTTAAATTTTTGTTAACATTTGTGTTATAACTAAAATATTTGAATTGATTTTTAACAAAGTCTTTTCTAAATAAGTTTTCGTTTTTATAAAAAGAATGCATTTGTAAAGACCATGCCCACAAAATAGTAATTATAATATTGCGAGTCTTAGGTCAAATATGTTATCGACCCTGGAGACCATCGATGATATCTGCTCCACCCATGCGATCATTGTATTCTCGAATAATTTGAGGGCAGTTGACTTCAATGAAATTCTTCTGCTTTCTATCATAAGTTAGTTTAAGCTTTTATTTTATTTCCAAAGTCGTTTTTCATTAAAAGCTTTTTTTATTAATGCATTTTCTACAAAATGCTTTATTCATTAAAACTTGTTCACAAAATACTTTGTTTAATAGATTAAAGAAAATCATTGATTTCTTAAGCTTTAGCTCCAAAATTTAATGCTTTGAAACCAATAAATTTGCAAAATTTTGTTTTATACAAGTAAATTTTTCCAAACGTTTTTTTATCAGTAAAAAATTATGTATTTTATAATATAAAATTCTTTTCCAAAAAATTATTAGCCAAATAGCTTTTCACAGAAATATGTATTAATCATTTAGAATTTTGCTTAACTATGTAAGTACATGACTACATAACACTCAAAACAAATCCATTTTTTTTTTCAATATTTAAACAAAACTTTATTCCCACAGGATTATAAAATGAATGTAAAGTAGTGTTAACATTTCATTAGAAATGTGTACAAAACAAATTCCAAAATCCACGAAAATAAATAAATAATTTTAAGCAATTAAATCATTTATGGCTTTTACATGATAACAACAACATTTACACAAATATAAATAAAAAAATACTCACACATATACTCGTATATAAATGATATTTAAGTATAAACATAACAGCAGTAAATAAGTAAAATACATAGAAATGATATACCAACAAACACATACATAAATACAGAAATGCAAAAGTATTTATGCGTGTGTGCTTTAAAAATTAGCATATAAAAATAATGAATATTTTAGCTAATAAATATCTACCCCTACTTATGTATTTAATAGATAATTTTTGGGAAATTCGTGTATTTAAAACACAATTCAAACACATACTTATATAGCGTTAAGTAAAGGCGTATTAAAAACATTTGCTACAATTCAACACTCATTCACTTTCACAAACTGCGCACAGATTTAAAAACAAACATAAAGTTTCGTTTTAGCTGAAAATCGTAAAAATATATGGGATTTTGAAATGAAATGAATCAGTGGCCATATTTAACACACACACACAATGCAATAAATTCAATAAACTAAATGAAAAACCACTAAAATCAAATAAACGCTTTTAGATATTGAACAGCCATTGCAATAACAACAACAACAATAGCAACATTTGCAACAACAATTATAATTGCAATAGCAACAACAATGAGGGTAATAAAATAACACTTTATAATATTAAATCATGTAGGCAAACAAAATCAATATACACACACACATTAATATGCCTAAACATATAAATTAGGGAGGCCTTTATTTTGTACTTTTTGTATTTTCGTCTAATTTAATTCTTCTTTATCTAAAAACTTAATGCTGACAATTTTAGTAAAATCGGAAACCGCCATTGCGCACTCAAGCTCCTATTGAATTTGAACCAGACAGAATGTGATTTTTGAGGAAACATCCAACCGATGGGAGGCGCTCTTATTGTTCTTGCTGGTGACTTCCGCCAAACTTTGTCCATTATTCCTCGGTCAATACCCGCAGATAAGCTGAAAATATGAATATAGAAGCCATTGTCGACAAGGTATCTACAACTTGGCACAGTGGTTTAGAAATGTTTTTTTTTTTTTTTTTTTTTTTGGAAATAACATTCGGTATCTCAGGAACTATTTGAGATATTGTTACAAAATTTCACATGGTTGGAGCTGAGGTGTTTTCGAGTTGATTTGCGTTTGTTCAGCTTCCTAGCGCTAATGGGAACCAATGTGTAGCCTCTCACTTTGGTCACCTCGGGTCTCACGTTTTTTAAAAAAATCGCCAAAAATAAATAGTTTTTGAGAAGATCTACAAAAATATGCTTTCATTTGTACCTCAGCTCCATCCATGTGAAATTTTGTAACAATATCTCTAATAGTTCCCAAGATACTAAATTATTTCCACAAAAAACGCTTCTAAACCACTGTGTGTGGGAACGTGCAATTTTGGCACCAAAAATTGATGATGTCAGCAAGCTCAATGACATATAAATCGATTGGCACAGTAATGAACAAAGAAGAAGCCGTCAACTTTCGTACTGAATTTTCATTGGAACCAGCCGGAATGCCACCACATGTATTAACATTGAAGGTTAGATCACCGGTAATGCTTCTTCGCAACTTAATCGTTCCAAAATTATGCAACGGAACAACATTGACCATCAAAAAATGTTCACTAAATTTAATTGAGGCAACAACCATGGGTGGCAGATTCAAAAGCGAAAATGTACTGATTCCATGCATACCACTGATTTCCAACGACTTATCATTTGAATTTAAGAGGATCCAGTTCTAGTTTCGTCTTGCCTTTGCTATAACCATTAACAATTCACAAGGCCAACCTTTGACTTTGCTGGCTTACATTTGGAAATTCATGTTTTTTACACGGTCAACAACTTATATATTTTTACTGCAAATAAAATAAAACAGGAAACATTGTAAATCCACTGGCCATAAGATTAATTCATAAATATAATATCCCGTTTGCCTTAAATATATTCGTTTCTTTTTTTTAAGGGCGTATCACAGCATCTCCTACACCTTTGTCATATGACCACCTCATCCGTCGTCATCTGGCTACAGATAATAAGTATTTTGGGTGCGAAGTCAGGTGGGGGTAGTCCGTGCTTTAGTTTTGTCCGACACTGTATATTAAAATAGAAATTGAGATGCAATAAAAACCAGATGTTTTCTAAGGTCCAGAAACGAGGACCGGGTTCAGCGAATATGAAATATAACAAGTGAGACATCTAAATTCGACCGTGCTGGATTTTATATACCCTTTACTATACTTTATATAAATAAATATACTTTAAGATAAATATTAAAGAAATGTTTGATGAAGAAAATGTTTGTGCGAAATTTTTTTTATTAAAGTTCAAGCATTTATTTAATTTTCTTAATTTTTTTGAAAATATTATTGCTTTGAGATGACGGAGAAAAATATTAGTCCTTGGGAGTATCGCAAAATCAAAAAAGTGGAAAATAAGGGCCACCATAATATACACACACAAGCGAACACATACTAGTCTCACCAATCACAGCAATAACAATAACAAAAACCTCATAAAACAATAATAAACAATGATTTTTAATTGATGCAATTGAATGTGTAAGCACTCGAATATGTGAGTTATTGAGTTTGTGTGCTTACGAACGATTGTATGTTCGGAGTTTGATAGCAGCTATTTTACAGAGTAAACAGTGTGGAAAATATGAATTTAAAAAATTTGGAAATCGTTGTTTCTTAGAATTTTAAAAATCCAATTATTTTCTTCAGAGTAAAGTACTTTTAATAAATAAAATTTGCCTTCTAAGGAAAACATTCTAATGAACTCGAGCTTGAATAATTTACTAATATAATATATAATCATAAACAAGTAAGAAAGTATGGTCGGTCAAGCCCGACCATATCATACCCGACACTAAGTAAATGAGCAAAAACATTTTTCTTTCAAAATTTCAATAATTTATACTCGTGAGTTATTTTCTTATATGGGAGCTATGACAAATTATGAACCGATCACCATGGAATTTGGTCATGTGATTAATGTTTATATGAAAGTTATGTATGTTGAATTTCGTGTGTATACCAACATTTTTAGGAGATTTATGCTCGTTAAAGTCATTATCGGAAGCAGGGTTTATATGGGAGTTATGACTAATTATGGACTGATAATAATAAAATTTGGTGACGTGAATTCCGTATATGTAAAACTTATTTGGAGAAAAACTTGTGTAGATACCTATATAAATTAAATATTTATGACCGATAAAGTCAAATTTCGGCTGGACATTTGTATGGGGGCTACGTAAAGTAATGGACCGATTTCAGTCAGGCTTGGTCCATGGACCGAGAAAATTATATGTGTCAAATTTTATCGAAATATCTTCAAAATTGCGACCTGTACTTTGGGCACAAGGTTTACATGGACAGCCAGCCAGCCTGCCAGCCAGCCTGCCAGACGGACGGATGGACGGACATCGTTTAATCGACTCAGAAAGTGATTCTGAGTCGATCGGTATACTTTATGGTGGGTGTTAGACTAATATTTTTGGGCGTTATAAACATCTGCACAAATCCAATATACCCTCCCCACTATGGTGGTGTAGGATATAAAAACGTTTACAATATTACCCACTTGTATTGATTTATTTTCACTTTTTTTCAGTTCCCCCACTATGCTCAGGTGGGGAGATTGAATCTACCATTTAATGTCTTCTTTGAAAGTTGTTATGATGAGGACGAGTAGGAGTCGGTAGAACATATCCATGGTCCGGAATTAGAGATTTTTAGAATATTCCTACATCATGTTCTTCCTTAACTTCAACTGGGCGGCAATTAAAGAATGCTGATTTGCAGCATTTGCATCTTGATGGCACTTTTTTGAGATTCAGGGTTCGAATTTCGATTTGGTACTTTGGTGGCACTCTATGTATCTTTTAAGCCAATAAATATATACGTTTTTCATTAAAACTTTTAACCCAAGTATTTTTTGATTTTTTTTTGATCAAGTAACCTTTGTAAAGCATCTCAGTTATTATGTTTAATGTCAATTATGTTCATTTGTTGTTAATCAGATTAAAATGAGTGACAAGAAAAAATTGCGTACTAAAATTATGAAATAATTTCAACAAAACCCAACTTGGTCTTACAAAAAGTTTGCCAAACAATCAAAGGTCTGCCTTCAAACTGATTCCAAAATCGGGAGAACTTGTCCTTTGATATAAAACCTGGTTAATGTAGAAGAAATGGTTCACATGATGTTTCTAAAGCCAATAAATAGAAAGCATTTTCAAAAGAGTTCCCAACACATCCGGTAGGAAAGCAGTCCGAACTATTTGTTACGAAAAGTTAAAGCCAATGCAGGTTTAAAAACATACAAAGAAGGCTGAAAAAGTTCATGATAGGAACTCTGCTAAAAATTCAGAGGCCAAAGACAGAGCACGGAAATTGAAGTCAAATTTTATACAAAAAATAAATGCGAAATGTACGCATGAAAAATTGCTCACAGCTTTCGGGTCAATATTTCTATGTTGCTTATGCTCGAGGGAATGTTGTAAAAAAGTTTAGTACCCAAAAGAAGAAAATAAAGATCTTGGCATGGCAAGCAATATGCAGTTGCGGCTAAAGATGACAAACATTTGTTACACAGGGCTCTATAAATACCGAAATTTACATCAAGGAATAATGATTAATTAATGTGTCCACTTATTTTTGGTCTGGTTTGGCATCCTGTCACTATGGTAAGTAAGGTGTTGAGTGGTACAAGATGTGGTATTTGTACCAAGAGAGGCAATTCCTCCAAACTGCCTGGAGCTGAGAGCAGTGGAGAGATATTGGGCTATTGTTAAAAGAGAATTGAAGAGCACAAAAAAGGTGTCCAAAAGTGTGGTAAATTTTAAGCGGAGATGGACAACCTGTTCGAACAAAGTGTCAGAAATCACTATAAAAACCATAATGGAAGGGTTTCCGAAAAAGATTCAAAATATTATATTTTTTTAAATTGTAGTAATAATTTCAATCAAATAAAAAAATCAAAACTGTAAATTTAGTGGTTTCATTTTTATTAACATACAAGGTGGCGCAAAAGTAATCCTCCTATCAGAAAATGCTATAAATTTTGCGATTGGCCCCTAATGCCAGTTCTGTTTTGACATTTGTGTAGTTAACACATGCGAAATACACGTTAATAAACACTGTTACGCTACACTGCTCCAGAACGCGGAATATTGCTGACCAATAATCGGTCGGTGACTTTGACACAACGTGAATTTCGTCGCAGATTTCCTGGCCGTCCAACGCCTACTGGTGAAACAATGCGACGTTTAGCAGCTCGCCTCGAAGAGACTGGCACAACATTACACCCGCTCAAAGTCACTGTATGGTGTGCCGTTTTCGCTGGGGGAGTCATCGGACCTTTTTTCTTCGAAGAAGTCGCGGGCCAAACGGTTACTGTGAATGGTGAGCGCTACAGAGCAATGATCAACGAGTTCTTTTTGCCGCAACTTGATGAATTGGGATTGGAAAACATGTGGTTCCAACAGCACGGTGCAACGGCACTCACTGCACGTGCCACAACCGATATGCTCAAGGATGTATTTCCCGGGCGCCTAATCTCCCGTTTTGGCGATTTGCACTGGCCAGCAAGATCGCCTGATTTGACCGCTCCAGACTTCTCTTTGTAGGGCTTTTTGAAGTTGCGGTTTATGTCAATAAGCCTCAGACTTTGTGATGATCGGTTCATAATTGACCCTACCCCGCATAAAACCTCTATATCTGAAAAATATTTTATTGTCAATAAATAATTTATACTCGTATATAATGATATTAACATAAAGTTCGACACAAGTCTTTTAAAGTTTTAAGAAATTAATCACCCTATCAAATTCTGTACAGTGAGGAACATAACTGATTCAAGTCCCCATAGAAGGCCAAAGCAAACTATATACTGATGGTGGGTATACAAGATTCGGTACTGCCTAATATAGCACTCTTACTTGTTACCTACTGAAATCGAAGGTGCAGAGTTCCCATCGTATCTATCTATCAAGCTTAGCTTTGGTTTGAGTAATGATTTTTTCCGCAAAAAATAATGCTTAACGAAATTTAATTTTTTCCATTTTTCACTCAATTCACGCGGTAGCTTGAAAAACTTAGTTTTTAAAAAAAAGTACCAAAAATAAACACAATTTTTATCCCTTAATGGTTCGAATTTCCAAAAAGTACCAAATTTATATTTGTTATTTTTTGATAAGTAAAGAATGCAATTTAAAATATATTTCTATGCTAATTGGTTTAAAAGATACATATGGTGCAAGAAAAGTACCAAAATACAGATTTTAATCGTTAATTTAATCCCTTAAAGGGTTCACATTTCGAAAACGTACCAAACACCTGTCACATGCGTTAATAAGTTTTATTGTATCTGTGTTAGTTTAAAAGAATTTACACGTTTTTACCCCCTAAACATTCGAATTTCCAAAAATAGTGGAATAGTTTTTGGGGAGGGAGTTACCTACATTAAAAATTTTAAGCATCTACCTTCGGTCGTTTGGACTGTGCGATGATAAATCTGTACGTCGGTCAGTCAGTAGCGTTACTCTTTTATATATATAGATTACGACAGGGGTGTCTAAGGCCAGTTAGTCAATTATATATCTACTCGTATCATTCGAAATTTGCTTATATCACACTGTAAATTTGTATATGAATGTATTTTTTTTACTGTATTTTAAATTTCTAAAATAAT
Organism: Calliphora vomitoria; assembly: GCA_942486065.2. Classification (NCBI taxonomy): domain Eukaryota; kingdom Metazoa; phylum Arthropoda; class Insecta; order Diptera; family Calliphoridae; genus Calliphora; species Calliphora vomitoria. The sequence goes on along the minus strand of OW818032.2, from coordinate 63,645,824 downwards.
TTTATAATAATTGTTGGCACCTTTATAAATAATAAATGCTAAACAACAGCAAAAACAAAAACTAAACACAAAAACAATTTATGGCAACAAATTATGGTTACCAGTGGCTGTTACTGTTGTTGGTTGTTATTTTAAATGAAATCAATTAAAGAATTTTCGGTTTTTGTGTATATCCTCAATTTGTTTTGCAATCAAAATTTTCATCCATCCACTGTCATTGTTGTTGTAGTTGTAGCCACTGACGGTGACGGTGATGATGATGATTATATTGGGTGTTTGCTAAAAAGCTTGATGGTAAAATCTATTATTAGTTAATTTCGTTGTATCGTTTGCATACATAATTAATTGGCAGCAGCAAAAAACAGAAAACTCTAAAATTCCAAAAACAATTTAGTAAAAAATTCCCAGCAAAACAACTACAACAACAACTGAATACAGTAAACAACAATAAGCTGCTTTTGTTAGATGTTGGTGATGTTGTTCTTGTGCTGTAGCATGATTGTTTTTGTAATAAAGTGTTGTTGTAATGAATACATTTTTGTGTGTATCGAAAGTAAAAGACCAATTTTGTGTTAAATATTTACTTTACGTGACAAATTTGCATGCAAATCACTTTTACTAACAGCAAAAATGAAAATAGCAATAAAAGAAGTAGAAACGAATATCAAGCTATTGAGTGTGAAAGAGATAGGATACAGGAGATAGAGAGATTGATACCTTTTTTAGCACTAATTTAAAGGATTGTTTTGTTTTCACTTCAGCTTCCGTTTTCCTTTCTTTAGTCCTTTTTGTGTTTTGGTGTAAAATTGATTTTCCGGTTTGAAAACTAATTAAAGTGTTTAAGGATTTTTGTTGATATTGATAATTAACTAAGGGTGAATTTGTTAAAAGGCTGTAATGAATTGATTTTTGGTTTAGTTTTTAAATAAAAGGGGAAGATTTTTATTTTTTGGTTTTGTTTATGATTTAATATTAAAGCAAAGTTAATTGGATGTATGATTTTTTTGGAGAAAATCAATAAATTTAACTATTTTCCTTGATTGAGTTATTTTAGTTGTTTCAACCCTTAGTTTTTCGATTCTTTTATAATTTTAGTAACACTACCTTCGCACTGAAAACACTGCACTATTTATATCCTTTTTAGATAGGGGTGTTCTCAAGATTTTTCAACCAGACTCCAACTGTTTCCAATGATCTTCTTGCAGAAGTAAATTGCAACTGTCGTTTCCTTTATCCGATCCATGACATTCAGTATGAAACCCAACTTACTATCCAGTCGGATGCCTGCTATCGTGTACTTCAGTGTGGAGAGAAATAGTTAAGTTTTCAAGAATTTACAGCAAGTGAACATTCCCCAGTCATTTGGATGCATGAACTCAACAGTCCTATGTTGTAAGATACTGTAAAGCACATGCTGTCCTGAAATAAATTTACCACTGCTTCTGCAATATTCAACAACTTTACAGTCATAATGCAGGGATCTTCAAACTTAAATCTGAGTCAGATTCTATTTAAGTGATGAGATGAAATCCCCTTGTATTGTTCTCTATCGATAAAGAAGATAATTCTAGAATAAATTTTAACTAATGTTATTCAGCTGTGAACAAAAATTTGCTGATCTATCATGTAGTTAATGAAACTGACACAAAACCAGTCACGTAACTGGTATATACATGACATGGGTTGCTTGTAGTTCCTTAAAAGAATGGCACAATGTGGTGTTGTCATTGGTACAATTCTTACTTTGATTTAATTAATCAATGTTGACTCCTTCGAGGTGATTCAAAACTTAGTACTGAGGGAATGAAGAAAAACGAAATGTTTATTGATTTAAAACATATATTTTCCTTTAAATAATTTACAAACCCCCCTTAATTTAATGATTCTATTATCCTTTAGTTTAGGCTTTAAGCACAACATTTTAGATATTTATTTAAATTTCTTTTGAATTTCAACTACAAACTATTACTATTGAATATACTAAAGGTACGCTCAGATTAACAGAATATTTGACTAAGTAAGCATGACCAATTCTAAACATTTAAATAGATTTCATTTAAATTTCTACAACAATACCATTACTTTAGTAAATTGTGGAGATGTAATAGGGTCACTCGGGTCATTTCGGTGAGTAGAACCCCAGCTGAGTCGCGATATCAGCAGATTGGTAAATGAGGACTACCGACAAAAAATTGCTATATATCTTGAAAAACTGCAACTAGCGTTCTGGAATCGACAAGTATGACAGGTTCACGATTAAGTTCGCAGATATCACAAAATCCGATCCTTAAAGGTCATTGCGTTTGTTCTGCCGGCTTCTTATTGACACATTGAGAGTCAAGGCGAAACGAAGTATTGTTCGCCAACTTTATAAATTTGCAGTCTCGGACTCATCACAGCCTTACACGCCAACTGTAGTTGCAAAAACTATCAATTCAGCCAAATCATCCAAGACGATTGAGCATGCTATTCTTGAAACGGCTTGGCGAGCAGTTAGTTTTAAATATGTCAGTAAGGACCCTCTTTATACCCAATGTATTAGTAACTATCTTTCAGTCCTATATCCCTATTATCCCCTGTTGCGAAGACTAATGATACTTTTCTATTCCCTGACTGACTCGCCACCTAAAAGCAATTCGTCCCATAAAAATGCATAGCACCAGCAAATCATTAATAGCCATTAGCACTCAGATCTCACAAGGCATGATTTCAACAAATAGATATATATCAGTGCCTGGTGTTTTCTGGAGTAAAAGTATTTGGTTATTTGTTCCCGTAGATATAGATTTTAAATTAATTTCTAGTTATCCTTTAGGTAATTTTATCTGCTGGGTCTTTTGTTGAAGTTACGGGCATTAAACCAGCAAAGGAGTTGTAAAATGCCTCGTGGCTCTAAACCTGTTGTGTTCAATACTGCCATCTAGGTCACACTCTTTCAGGGTATCTTGTAGCCCACAATACTTAACAACATGAAGATATGGATCGTAAATTATAGTTGAGTTAGCCAAGGAGATCCTCAGAGCTGGATTCTATCGCCACTCTTATTTAATGACCAAATCTCTAAACTCTTCGCATCTCCAAGTAGTGGAAGAGATTTCGAATGCAGACGACTGAATCATTTTAGCTATACTACACAATGTAGATGACCTATGTGGTATAGTGAATGTTAATCCCAGAGAAATTCACAACTTCATTACAGCGAGTAATCTGCAACTATTACCAGAAAGTCTTCATTACTTTTAGATGAAGTCTAAATTCCAACTGTTCCAAACAGTTTGGGTGTTTCCTTTGACAACATCTTTACTTCCTCAGCTCGTGCTACTATAATAACCCACATATTGTAATGCAGAAATAAGGTTATCGGACTGCGTGCAAAAAATCTTGGAACTTCATATACACAAAGAAATGGAGGTTTCCAAAGTCATGGAACATATTGACTAAACAGTTCCTCCTAGCATATTAAGGGTGGAATCATTCTTGCTTCAACAGCATACATTTGAAGTTTCTTCCGTGGAATATCAGGAAGAAATTTATAGTATTCGAAAATACAAAATTTTATATACAATATGTTGCTCAATGCATTTTAATAGTAACTTTAGGGACAATGTGTCTAAGATTTACGTGGTTACCTGCCGCAAAGGCATAAACAGTTCGGTGGCCTTAACACCGGATAAAATCTATGAAATTTCTTGTACACTGACTGCACAGATCCCCTTGCTCGAGATCTCGGGCTGTCTAATCACTGCCATTCGTAGCTAGCTAGCCAATTAGCAATCCCAGGTCAATTATCAAAGCAGCAACATCCGGCCTGGTAATCCAGTCCGATATATGATCTCTTCAAAATCTACCAGTCGATAAAAGTCAACGTGTTTGTTTCTGACACCACACACAATTGACCTCGACCGATAACCAAGCCCAATGATCAGTATATGACGAATGTCACCACACCAATTCGTTTTCTGAGTACAAAGCCAATTGCAATCTGCTTCTTTCAATGGCTTGGTTGTATCAGCAACAGCACCTAGTAAGATAAGTTTGGTGTTCCAGAAGTTTCCCAATAGCACAAACATCAGTACGTAAACCAAAGGGGTTCTACCCGATTTGGGTTTTAAACCACAGCCACTACGTGTTCACCGAAGTGACCTCGCCAATAACCAGTCAGGATAAGTCCTGGTGCCAATGACTTCCGTAGAACTAGATAAAACTCTAGTCAGCTGCGAATTTAAGAGGATTAAATTCTTAACAGGAATATTTCCCATTGAAGACTAACATCAAGGTGTGGAGCTTCACCAAGATGTACAAACATGCCCCAAGGGGGGAGTAACATAAGGCTTTACGTGAGTACATGCCGCAAGGCCCCAAACTCACGCTACTCTTAACACCGGGTAGAAACAATGTGTTGTTCACCTTCACCCACATGCACGACAAATTGCAATACATGAGTACCAAATTCATGTAATTGGACATGAACCTCTTGGTGAGGAGCGGAACACTATCTAAATATCCTTCCGTTTTATGGGTCATGGAATCCGGTTGCATTGAAACTCCACTCCGAGCTTGCGATATACCCGCGATTTTGGTCTAAACCACAGAAACCGCGACAAAGCCCCTTCACGAGTAGCTTATACAATTTCAACGAGCGGGTAAATCAATAGGTAGCAGCAACATAAAAAAGATCAGCAGGGAGAAGTGCGAAGACGCTGCACTGCTGGGAGAGACATATCTGAAGACTGGGCCAAGCGATGTACACTACCTGTGCGAAAGCACATATGCAGTTAAGCATCACCACGAATAATCACATCATGAGTCCCCTTGCGTTTTCACCTATCCCTCTAAGCGTCCGACTGTTCTCTAGAGCCCTACTGCAATCCCATCCCCCCTCGGAAGTATATATCCTTTAGGGACAATCCAGACGTTGAATCAAATAACAATCTTCATTTAAAAATATGTAATAGAAAATGTTCCAAGGAACGACTTATAAGTCGCCAACGAACTTTTTCCAAACTGTGATTATTTATCATTATAAATCAAAACAAATAAGTAATAGAACTGCATTAAGAGATTTTTAAAGTATTCCAAACATATGACAAAAGATTTTAGAATGTGTATCCTGTAAAATTTGTGAAAATGGACTTATCACTTTTGCATATCAAGCTAACGATCAATGAACATAAAATGAATACAAAAATCACTTATCAAGCGTTTTGATCTCTATATATGTTTTCTTATGCTAATTCAGGCATGCCTGAAGTTGGGATGGAGGAACACTCTTAATGCCTACTGGTCCAGCATAGACCGTGCCGTCCTCAATTTTAAACCAGTTTGAGGTCAGGGCTCAGACAATAGAACTTCAATTAGTGTAAATGGTTTGTAGATAAATTGAGTAGAAATAGCACAATTCCTTAACTAGGAGCTCGATTAAAAACCTCGAGATTTGAATATTGTATAGATTGAGCTGTGACAATAAATCTAATTTAATTTAACCTCTAAGGACTTAATGTTGAAAAATATTTTGTTTTATAATTTTTAAACTAATATTTTTTTAATTATGGCTCAATAGTTTCTATGCATATTTCGTTAAATATTTTAACAATGTGAAGTTACTTTAAGACAACAACTCGTACAACATTTAATGCTTCACGAACACAAGTACATATTTCTTTTGGTTTTGTTAAATTTTGCATATTTATCCAGTCATATGAAAGGTAAAATTAGAGGGGATTTTCTTTAGTTGCGTTGTTCTGCTTGCATTTATTGTAGCTACAAGACTTTGGCAAAAAGCCAAAAAGTCAAAGCCGACAAAATGCCAAAAAAATAAAGAAGATTGCACCTTTTGTAAAGATGTATGCACTTACCCGGGAGTATAAAAAGAAAACAGCACCTAGAGTATTTGTAGTTTTGCGTGTAGTCCTAAGACCAAAGGAGTTTCGAGGAATTGAAGTACGTAAGGACGGATGGTAGGAAGGACAGTGTAGAAGAGTTTTATTGTATTTTTCTTTGTGTATCTTTGGTTAAATTTACTTTATAATCTATTGTTGTTTTTGGCCATAACCTTAAGAGTTTGTTTGTCTACCATTGTCTACCATCGTCATCATCGGCTACATCTTTGTATGTTTTTAAGATTGTAATTCCAAGGTGGAAAGCAAATAAAAATATTCATTGCATTTAGCCAAGTGCATTGTTTAGTGTTTAGTCTTTAGTCTGCTCCGTTTAAAGTTCTTAGCTATTGTGTGGATTAAAGAAAGTACAAATGGAAATGCTTTAATTTTATGCAGCCAGGTAAAATATGGTCATGTAGTTAGTGGTAGCTTAAGAAAATTATAGACTAAGACTTCCACTTTCTCTTCGTAGTTACTGGCAGTGTTTGGAAATGTGTAGTTTATGTTAAAGGGTGTAGAAATAGATAGGGTATATAATTTGAAGTCATTCAAATAACTAAATTTACTTTTTTCCTGAAATATAAATCTATAAAATTTTAGAGATTTTGGACTACAAGACCTTGGTTTATAATTCCACCTACACTGGGACACATCAAGCAAGTCACCCTTTAACAAGTCTGATACAGAAATTAGAGGATTTGCAAGCATAATTCTTATAGCAAGTTTGTCTCTGTAGTGCAAATATTTATTTCCAGAACTCTCTTTCTCAACACCCTTTTATTTTCACTATCATTTCTTGGCTCCAACCATATTTGGGGTAAATATTTTGGCTTCTAAAAGCACAACAATTGTAAATCTCAAATAAAATCTATTGCTTTTGTAACTACTCTTGGAAAAAAACAGGGAATTCCTTACAACAAGATTTAAAATTGAAAATATTTCGTTTGCACTTCTTTGCTTATTTAATTTTTTTTGCTGCAACTCTCGTTTTCCTTTTTTGCCTGTGTCTTTTTAAACATGAAGTGTTTCTAGAAGTGTGCTGGAAAAGTATTGTATATGTGTGTTTTTAAAGGAAATTTAAATAAAAAGGCTTTATTCGTAATACGTTTATTTATGCAGCCATGATGATACAAGTTATTTTCACTCCATCTTACAATAATAAAACAAACCAAATATGAATATGATATCAACCGGCAGCATCTACAATACTAACGGCTTCAAGTATAATAAAAATAGCAAATACTCGTCATATGAAGGAAGAAGTTCTTAGTCGTAAAATGGTATGTGGGTTAAGTGCCAGTAGGAAAAAATTTCGTAAATTTAAAGACGAAAAAATACTTGAAGTCAGTTTCAGTCGTCAACATTATTTATGAAGAAAAATGCTCGCGTTTTATTTATTTGTTCTTATAATAATATGATTTGTTAAAATATTTAAAATAGCACTTGGAATCTGCGTAAAGCAAATAGATTCGTTGTAGCAACCGAATTTGTAGCCAATCGATTTGTCTGCCTTAGTGACCGAATTTTACAGTTGTGGCTACAAAATTTTAGAAGAGGTATCAAAATTTTGGTTGCTTCAACTAAAATACTTCTTTATAAACTGACTTTTCATTGATAGAACCGAAAAAATCGATTGGCTACACATTCGGTTGCTACTACTAATCTGTTTTCTCTGTGTAATTGAATACTATTTTATTAAAACCTTTTCCCTCTTAGAAGAGACAACAGATAGTATTTCCCAATACAATATGCGTAATTCGAGTATAACTAAAATTGCAGAATATGCTGGAGCATCGTAATGTAATCATAGTAATCATTACCTTTTGCTCTAAAAGTAGAGTAGGGTGGTTGGGACATGTTTTTGTTCTAATAATTTATAGGAAGGTAAAGTTATACATTAATATGTAAGTACCAGATCTAATATTTACACAAGTCAGGTGTGATTTGAGCAATTGTCACAAATTTCCAGCAGTATGTTTTCAATCTCGATATATTGGGCGTATGATTTAAAAATACGGAATTTACAATATATGGCGTATCTTTTGAACACGACTTTTGTTTTTAATAACTTATATGTCATTATGAAGGGAACATATCTGTCATTTAGTCTCACTTAGTTATTGAACGGTACAGTGTAAAAAACAAAGTTTTTTTTTGCTTCGAAAATGTCATATTTTGTCTCAACTTAGCGTCATATGTGGGAAGTTTTACTTTACTTTGCAAACAGGTTGCTCACCAAAGCTTATGGTGAGCAACGATTGATATGTTCCATCGATTTTAACGTGCGAGAGATGGTTTCTGTGGTGATTTTGACATGGAAGTCACAGATCGCCCAGGTCAGCCAAAAAAGTTTGAAGACCAAGAATTGAAAGCATTCTTCATGAAAATTGCTGTAAAACTCAACAAGAGCTTGGAAAATCATTTGGAGCTACGCAAACAGCAATTTCAAAACGTTTGCGAGCAGCAGTATTCATCCAAAAGCTGGGAAATTGGGTACCATACAAACTGAAGCAGAAAAACCTTGAGAGACGATGTTCCGAAATGCAACACAAGACGCCACATAAACATGGTGCGACACCGGCAAGAGACGACACTAACAAACGATTACAACAGGTAGCAGCAACAACAAAAAAAGGAGGGATAAGTGCGAAGACGGTGCACTGCTGGGAGGGACAGGTAACTAGTATCAGCCCCCATTAACGAATATACTCATATCTGAAAACTAGGCCTAGCGATGTACACTACCTGTGCGAAAGCACATATGCAGTTGAGCACCACCACGAATAATCACATGAGGAGTACCCTTAATTGGGTACCATACAAATTGAAGCAGAAAAACCTTAAAATAAGATGTTCCGAAATGCTTCAAGCAGCATTTAAAAGAAAAAAATATAAAAGAAAATCATTTTTGTACCGAATCGTTACTTGGGATGAAAAATGGCTCCGTTACAATAACCGGAGGCGTAAGATATCGTATGTGAAGCCCGGCCAACCAGCCAAATCGACATCAAAACAAAATATCCATGGCACTAAGGTAATTCTCTGTTTTTTTGTGGTAGGAAAAAGAGCTGCTGAAATCTCACCACACCATCACAGGGAACCTATACCGAATGCAATTGATTCGTTTGAAACGAGCATTGGCCGAAAAATGCGCAGAATATATGGCCAGACATAAAACCGTAATATTCCATAGAGACTACGCTCGGACACATGTTGGAATACCTGAAAAAAGTATATAGAATTAAGTGGTTGGGGAGTTTAGCCTCACTCGCCTTATAGTCCAGATCGTGCCCCGTCCGACTACTATTTGTTTCGATCGATGCAGAATGCTCTTTCTGGGATACGCTTCACTTTGGAACAGAGTCCGATGTTGGCTTGGTTCGTTCTTGGCCTCAAAAGATGAGCAAAGTACTGCTCATCTTTTTTCGGAATTCGTATGTTGCCAGAAAGATGGGAGAAGGTCATAGCTAACAATGGAAAATACTTGTAATTTTAAGTTATACACCCAATAATTAATACTTTTTTCACGTCTCACTATTCATAATATATTTACACTAGGGCAGGTCGATTAGTAGGGACGCAAAACAATCGCCTAAGTGACAAGGAAAATCCAATTCGGATGATCCTTATTTTGACCCAAAAGTAAAATTTTTAAAAATTTTGAGAATTTGACTAAGCATATTTTGCCAAATTTTTTTATTATGACACTAACGCCATTTTGTGCTTGTTGAATACTCCGCTACTTAAGCACGCTAAAACTATTCGTGTTAATCATTTCGCTCATTGCGATCAAAAGTTATGTTGGTTTGAAGTTTAAACTATATATTTCAAATAAAGCTATGCTGATTCTCTTAGGCGTATGATTAATATTATTTATTACCTACATCATATTTATATTTATCATACGCTCTACAAACAAAATTTATACACAATACATACATCATGTAAAGTACCAAAAATGCGGAATTTTTTGGAAATGTTTGTATGTGGACCCCCCCTGGGAGGGGGTATATCACTAGCATGGGTGGGTCGGCCATCCAATTTTAGTGTGGAATTTTTCCTGTTTAATTTTTACTGTTTAATTTTGTTTGAAATTATGAATTAAATATTTTATATTTTACGGTCTCTATGAGATGTTGCAAAGAGAATTATGTACAAAGTACTTGCAAATTAGCGGGTATTTATTTCCATTGTAGGAACGATAGAAAATTTAAAAAGATCCCGATGCCCCAGTAACTCAGTCCAGATATGTATATTGTCATCGGTAAACAGCACATCATCATACGCTTTCGATAAGCTTCAAATATATTTAAAAGCTGAGAATGCCAGTTAAGATGGAGTGAAGTATTTCTTACACCATTAAAAAAGGGCAGTAGTTAAATGTTTTTTCCACCTTGAATTCCTTTTCACAGATCATCTGATTTCATAATATTTTTACCACTCACAATTACAAACCCATGCAGAGTTTGTCACAAGATCGTGATTGAGCATATCACTTACTTTTTGTCTCATTGAGCTAATGTACGACTGAATGTACCTATAGTTATATGAATACGAATTGCACCATCGAAATATAATAGATAATATTAGATATATGAATTATTTAGAAAAGAGCTATAAATCAGAGCCTTATTAGTGTAGGGATTGGGTAATATGGCACACTAACAGAATAGGAAATTAAATAGAAGTTAAAATGGCCAGATAGGGTTGGAATCTGGACTATATTAATAGGAATTGGTAGGTTAAACCTCCTTTAAGCCACTACTATAGCTTGATCTTCGGAAGATTTCGGGACTATGAACCAATCCTAGTGCAGTAGGACGGATTGCAAAGTGCTATTTGACCATAGTTGAATGCAAAGGCAACCAGAATACTAATTTGGGGTAGATAGAAAAGTCTCATGTCTTTAGTAGGAATGATAACCAGACACTGCTCAAATGAAGCCTTCATTGGAAATTGGGATAAGGGCGCAGGACTTCTGTAGAATGTGCGAGGATATTGAGGAATTGGGGACAGTAGAGCATATTCTGTGTAATTGTCTGAGGCAAAAATGGGGAAGGGAAAAATTACATGATGAACTGGCGGATATAGCTAGATATGAACCAGGCAATTATCTGTCCTTTTTTTATCTTTATATCACATTACCTCTTTCTATTCTTTCCAATTCATTTTGTCTCTCTTCATCTAGCTCACACTAATTCAGTTTGTAATGGGTACCTCAATGGATTATTCTATGGATCTCCGAGTGGAAATGTACTTCTAATAGTACACACTTCTTCAAATCTATATATCTAATTTTCATATAGAAAGAAATCATGCGACCTATTTTCATGGTGAACGGACCATAATTGGTCATATGTCCTAAGGAGCACTTCCAAAAATCACTCGCGAAAAAAATATTAAAATTCCAAAAGAAACACTATTCTGCTCATTTACTCATTGTATTTATTAACCGAATATATTTTCTTACAAGTTTGTAACTGTGTCAATGAATGTTTTATCATCCTCTTAAAGAGTCGGAGTCAAAGAACTATGATTATTATGCTTTACTTTTTAACGAATGACCAAAAGTTATTATCGAGTATTCCCGAGGCTTAGGTCTTTAGCACACGAGTTTAAGATATCTATTGGTAGTTCTGCACGGTGGTCAAGTCCAGGTCATCTATTGCATGATTCTATGTCAGCAAAGTTTATAAGTGGGAGTATCTTGGTTATATTGACATTATCCGGAATATAAGTATAAGACGGTAGACATGGTCAATATGAAACCAGTGGCTATTAATCATGTTGTTCCATCACAATATCAGTTGTGCCAGATCAATATTTGAGGATTATTCTGAGAATTCTTCTCGGCACCTGCTGTGAAAGATGAACAGCATCTGAGTATGACATTTATGTGGATAAGGTTATTAATAGAGTTTATATGAATGTCATTTAAAACAGTCATTGGCGAGGATGCTGATTGTGTAATGACAAAGTTAGGAGAATTTATTTGCTGTCATATCAGAATGAACTGTTGCTTGTTGTTGTATGACCTGAACGGCGGAACAGCTGTTTCCATCAAACGTTATTTGAGGACATCCTATGAAGGTATTTGAGGCTAAGTTGATGTAATCTAATCCGTGGAATATATTGGTTTCAGTGCAGTTTTGTCTGTAGCTACTAGCTAACAAGATTTACTGGCTTGAATAAAGATTTTCCATTGACTAGTTTCAAATCTATTATTAAAGAAATCAGCTTTTCTAATAATACTTAAATTTAGAACTCTCATAAATAGTCATATACTCTATGAGACCATGACAGCAGGATGAATATGTGGGATTATCTTAGGGATACTTCCTTGAAGTATGTTTGTTACTCCATCTAGATACCAGTTTAGCCATAACATAGATTGTTTTCTGGTCATACGCTATATAAGACACTGACAGCAGGATAAATATTTATGAAAATCGTAGGGATACTTCCTTGGTGTAATATTCTATAGAAAATTTCTCTGTGAAACAGACAGATTTTCTATAGAAAATTTCTCTGTGAAACAGACAGATTTTCTATAGAAAATTTCTCTGTGAAACAGACAGATTTTCTATAGAAAATTTCTCTGTGAAACAGACAGATTTTCTATAGAAAATTTCTCTGTGAAACAGACAGATTTTCTATAGAAAATTTCTCTGTGAAACAGACAGATTTTCTATAGAAAATTTTTCTGTGAAACAGACAGATTTTCTATAGAAAATTTTTCTGTGAAACAGACAGATTTTCTATAGAAAATTTTTCTGTGAAACAGACAGATTTTCTATAGAAAATTTTTCTGTGAAACAGACAGATTTTCTATAGAAAATTTTTCTGTGAAACAGACAGATTTTCTATAGAAAATTTTTCTGTGAAACAGACAGATTTTCTATAGAAAATTTTTCTGTGAAACAGACAGATTTTCTATAGAAAATTTCTCTGTGAAACAGACAGATTTTCTATAGAAAATTTCTCTGTGAAACAGACAGATTTTCTATAGAAAATTTCTCTGTGAAACAGACAGATTTTCTATAGAAAATTTTTCTGTGAAACAGACAGATTTTCTATAGAAAATTTTTCTGTGAAACAGACAGATTTTCTATAGAAAATTTTTCTGTGAAACAGACAGATTTTCTATAGAAAATTTTTCTGTGAAACAGACAGATTTTCTATAGAAAATTTCTCTGTGAAACAGACAGATTTTCTATAGAAAATTTCTCTGTGAAACAGATAGATTTTCTATAGAAAATTTCTCTGTGAAACAGATAGATTTTCTATAGAAAATTTCTCTGTGACAGATTGATATCAGTTGGGCCATAACAATGATTGTTTTCTATTCTTGCTACACCTGCAAAATATGGTCAATCTCTGAGTGTGATAGTCATGTGGAGCCCTGCTACAAAAGTATTGAATGCGTTTCTATGAACGAAATTTCCCTTAGACTTATATTCCTACAGACCTATTTTTCATGCCTCATCGTCTGTACTGTCTTCTATTTATCTGTTTATTTACTCCGCTAAGTAGCTTAAGATTTTATGTCAGTGTTCACTGTATGTGTTTATGTTATTCATATACAAAATCTTCCTTTTTATGTTTATATTATCCTGCTTATAGAAAAATATAAAAAAGAAACAAAATGCATAAAAAGACAACACAACACAAGACAAGAAAACTATTTCATGTTTGCTTTCTCGTGCTCAAATGAATAATATTGTTTATGAATACACGATTACATGTAAAGTAGTTGTAGTCCTTGTAATATAACTCACACGACTTTCAAAAAAGGATATAGAAGTGTTTGAATGTGTATGAACGAGAGGCTGTTGATATCCTTAGGAAGATATTATAAAATATGGGTAATAAATATATTTATTACTCTTATAACATTGAATTCAATAAACAGTTAAGATGCTGTTTTCAGTTTTTTGTTATCTTTTTTTTTTTGGAGAAAATACATATTTCCTGGTAGAAAAAACTTCATATCCTGTGTGTTTATTTCTCTATATTTTGGTAATATTAAGATTTATGCGAATAAATGGGATTTTATTTTTGTTTAAGTGAATTTATCAACTATAAAACTGCAAGTTATATGAAACTAAAATTGTAATGAGGGGATGTTGCTAATGATGTGGGAATTAATGGCTTTGTTTTTATAATATAATATTTACTAATTACATTATTTTAAAAGTTTAATTACACTGATAAACTTTTCAGTTTGTCCTCTCATCAACAATCTTTGAGTTGTTGATTTTGTAATTATAAATGAATTACAATTAAAAATTAATAATCAATTGTTATAATTTTACTAAACAATATGCTCAGGTGGCCAAGAAATTTGACAATCTGATAATTAAGTTAATTACACAAAAACATTACAAAATTCTAATCAAATACAATAAAAACTACTTAAGCCCAAGAGAGTTAAAATTTAAAAAGAAACTAATCAATTTAACAAGAAATTTGATTGACACACAAATTCGAATGCATAAGGAAATGCTTAAATATAAGACAAACTATTAAACTAGTTAGGTACAGGCATTCAAATACAGGAAATTTGAGTTAAACTTCCACGGAGTGAAAAATTTCGAAACAACAGACCAACTAAAACCAATAAATGTTTATTTTTGGTTTGGTTTAGCCACACACTATACTCTCCCACTCTATCCTACTTTCTCTATATACTGATTCTTCCTTTGATGATAGCTGGATTGTTTTTGTATAAAGTGTGTAAAGGATAATACAACAAATGTATACAAAAAAAATATAAATGGTTTGTTTAGAGCAAAGCCAAAAGCAAACATTTTTTAGTGGTGTTAGAGAGAAGCCATCTAAATACTTGTGCAGACACACAGATATAGTCAATCACATAACAAATAGATACAATACCACTGTCGCACATACACAATGGTTTCCAGTGTCACCTTAACTTGTGTTTGCCGTTTAATTAGCAAACGACAGACGACAAACCCATAAATGCAAGATGATGATGATCGGACCATGATGAGGATGATGGCGACGATGATGTTGATGATGACAACAAACAACATTGGTAGCAACAATAAAATAACAACAATGTACAGTGACGTTCAATAATCATCATGAGGTGGTTAAATAAATTTTGTACAAAAAGTGAAGGATTTTCTATGGAAAATGCTGTCCAGAAAAGGACAGATTTTCTATGGAAAATGCTGTCCAGAAAAGGACAGATTTTCTATATAGAAAATGCTGTCCAAAAAGGGACAGATTTTCTATATATAAAATGCTGTCCAAAAAGGGACAGATTTTCTATATAGAAAATGCTGTTCAAAAAGGGACAGATTTTTTATATAGAAAATGCTGTTCAAAAAGGGACAGATTTTCTATATAGAGAATGCTGTCCAAAAAGGGACAGATTTTCTATAGAAAATGCTGTTCAAAAAGGGACAGATTTTCTATATAGAAAATGCTGTCCAAAAAGGGACAGATTTTCTATATAGAAAATGCTGTTCAAAAAGGGACAGATTTTCTATATAGAAAATGCTGTCCAAAAAGGGACAGATTTTCTATAGAAAATGGTGTCCAAAAAGGGACAGATTTTCTATAGAAAATGCTGTCCAAAAGTAGACTGATCTTGTATAAAAAATTTCGCACACATTGTGAAGAATATTCACCAGTAAACTTCGAAAAGTTTTTTTTATCACCCACTGTACGCCCCAACATCTACAAAACCGTATGGCCAATGGGGCACTATAAGTTGAGTTGTTGTTGATACTGATGATGTTCGTTTGTTTGTTTATCGGTGATAATAATGGCGGTGCTGGTGTTGTTGGATTTGACGATGGTGATTCTGCAGCTACTCATACTACATTGCAACATGGTCATGGAACATTGGTAATCAGAAACTGTTTTAATTATTCAAGGTTTCAGGTTGATGAATGGCAATAAACACAGTAGCAACAACAGCAACTGAAAAAAGAGCTTCTCATGTTGCATGGTCACTATAAGAGTTGTGTTGGGTCCTCAGTATATTTCAGTTAACAATGAGTTTGTTAATGCAAAATAGTTAAAAGGAATGTTGCAAAAAAAAAACAAAAAAATGAATAAAAAAGGATTAAAATTTACCAGTTAACAAATGTTGTGATGAGGCACTTGTAACATTTGTTTGTTTATTTTGTTGTAGCACATTTTTACATTGTTGGGTTTTGCTAGAGATGCTAAAGATTGCAGTTGTTGAGGCAGAAAGAAAAATGCAATAAAAGAGTTAAATAAATATCAAGTGGAGGAATTAAACAATCACAATTTGTAGTTATTATTAAACCTTTAATACTATTTGCAAATATGCGACAGTGGGGTGGATTTTGGAGAAGTGAAGCACAATAGTTAACAAATAAGAACACACAATTTCAAGATTTTAACGTGATTTCCCATCCGCATTAAAAAGACCTTTGTTTGACCCACTGTTCATAGCCTTTACCTAGCAACAGTCACCAGCTGACCACCGCCTTGAATATGTCATTAACAGGGCAAGGATTTTCATGCACTAAAAAATTAAAAATATGCGCTTATAATATGCACTATAAAGAGAGAAAATATGCACTAAAAATGACAAAAATATGCAATAAAAACAAGTTTTTTATTTGAAATATATTTATTAATAAAAGACATATAAATTTCACGTCTCATTTTCAATATATATGTACATATAAAGGACATAAAAGGTTTAAAATATATTTTTTTCAAAGTAAAAATAAGAAAATTCATGTATGTATGTAAATTATACAATATTTATTTAAAAAAAATTAGTCAGTTATTTATTTTCATGTTACAAAATTACTTAATTTAGATTTCTATTTGTATAAACAAATCAATTTTTTTTTTTAAATTTCCAAAAAGAAGCTTTGTCTGTTCGTCAACAGAAGTTAAAGGTACATATTTAAATGAAGCCAGTTCAATTGGAGAATATTAATTTTCAATTTGATTTTCTTTATTAAAATTGCTATCTAATATGTCAAACATTTTTTTATTATTTCTGTAATATATTCTTTAGTTTTGTTTTAATTTGGTAAGAAATTAATTTTACTTGTGCATTCAGCGAATTGAATCCCTGTAGTTTAGTAATAGTATCATAAATAAAGATGTAATTTGAGCACAGAAGTGGTAATTGGCTTTAATATTATGTGTCACAAAGAGAACAGTGTCGAAAAGTCGATATTAAAAAAATTTTCGAAAAGTCGATAATTTCAAAAAGCTAAGAAATCGATTCATAAATTGAAAAGTTTAAAAGTAGACTTTTTCTTTCAACAATAGAATTCTAGTGTTAATATATTTACTATTTTTACAACACTAAATGGAGTTGCCAAATATATGTATGTACAGTGTACACTGATATATATGCAATAAAATGGAAAAATATGCTAAATATATGCATTTAAAAGAAAAATATGCAAAACATGCATTTATAACAAAATATGCAAAAATATGCAACAACAAATCGATGCCATTTTGTTGCAAATTCTTCGATTCGGAAAGATAAATTGTCAAAAGTGATTTTGAGTTACTGACTACAAACATGCATTTGCATAGAAATCCTTGCCCTGGTCATTAACAACTGCAAACATAGTTATTCAAGAAAAGTGAAAAGTACGACACCAACAGCAATGATAAAGATCTTCTCAGAAAACTGAAGTGAAAAATTCTGTGAAATAATTTAACATTTTAAACTGATATTTTTGGCGATGGAAAATAAAAACAAAATGTATGAAGTTTGACACGGTTAAAAAAAGACAGTGAAAGTTAATAATTATTGCGAAATGCATATGTTAATGATTTGTTAAAAAAGAGTGTTGTTAACTTTACGGATTTTCTTTTGAAAAATTCGTGCTCGCATAGACTTATTTTCTATTAAAAATTTCGTGCTCGCAGAGACGGATTTTCTATAGAAAATTTCGTGCTCGCAGAGACGGATTTTCTATAGAAAATTTCGTGTTCGCAGAGACGGATTTTCTATAGAAAATTTCGTTCTTGCAGAGACTGATTTTCTGTAGAAAATTCGTCCTCGCAAAGACAGGATTTCTATAGAAAATTTTATTCTCGCAGAGACTAAATTTCTAAACAAAATTTCGTCCTCGCAGAGACTGATTTTCTATAGAAAATTTTGTCCTCACAGTGAATGATTTTCTATAGAAAATTTCGTCCACGCAGAGACTGATTTTCTATAGAAAGTTATGTTCTCGCAGAGACTGATTTGCTGTAGAAAATTTCGTCCTCGCATAGATTGATTTTCTGTAGAAAATTTCGTCCTCACAGAGACGGATTTTCTAAAAAAATTTTGTTTTCGCAGAGACGAATAGAAAATCGCATAGACTGATTTTATATAGGGGCAAAAAAAACGCTTATCGAATTTTTAATTACGCTTCTGTTGCCTCCCTCGTTATATATTTATAAATTTAAATTCATTTTCCATTAGCAGCATTACCAGCTACATAAATATTCGTCCTTGTCCACACGCACACACATATGTGCATATTCATGCATATTTGCGTGCTTTAAATATCCTGTAAATATTTGGTAAAATGGCTGAATGCCACGGTGAAGTTATTAAAGTTAATACGCATCCTCTACTGTCACCAACTGTAGAATGCATAAGGTCTGCTCTTAGCTTTCAGCCAGTATATATGTATGTGTATATATCTGTGTGTTAGGGCTGATGTCAAGTACTATAACAAACAGTGTTGCACAACTTTCAAGGTGACAATACAAAGCATATAGGTGGGTAGTGTGTGCGTATGTTTATTATCTACAGCACTGCTATTATGATAATATTTTTTTTTAACGATTTCCGCTTAAAGCTGCATTATTATTGTCCTGCATGACAGGTGGGGGTGGCTGACTGGCTGGCGATGTCATTGAAGTGCTTGGAAATCTTCTTTATGCATTAAAATTTTATTAATTTGTAAGTGGGGACAAGTAAGTCTGGAGGACAGTTGAGAGGGTAGAAACAATTATAAAAATTAAAATCGATACTGATATTAAATACTACATATTATGGTTTTAATTTTGATTTAATTTAATAATTTTACTTTCTAATATGAGGCTTATATATATCAAGTGATCATTACCTCGTAATTGCATCCATCTAAAGGTGACAGCGCCAAATATGTTGCAAAACAGAAAGCCTCTGTGTTGAGAAATTAAAAGACCCATGTCCATTAGAGACTCTATACAAGCCGCGAGCTCAAGATCATGGCGAAAAGATTGCATCTCTAATGCAACTTGAAATCTTATTACCGACAGAAAACAACTAAAAAATTAAGTAAACTTTGCCGAAACAAAGTCCCTAGAAGCGCACCTCCAGACTTTTTACTCCTCAGCTGATAGGATGGTGAGAAAGAGTGCCAGGAAAGAGAATAGAGCGTGGACTGATGAAATCGCAGTTCAGGCACAAGCGGCGTCAGCCACTTATCGTAGCTGAGATGTGTTCAACTATGGGCGAAATTCGCAAAAATTAAACCTCTTGAGGATAAGAACGAAGATGTAATAAATTCAAAGTTACTACTATGCGGAACTGCTGTTAATGACGCCAGCGGTACAGGACAGAATTTGTAACTGCATGCACCACCA
The DNA here is from genome assembly GCA_942486065.2 of Calliphora vomitoria. Classification (NCBI taxonomy): domain Eukaryota; kingdom Metazoa; phylum Arthropoda; class Insecta; order Diptera; family Calliphoridae; genus Calliphora; species Calliphora vomitoria. The sequence continues at coordinate 63,626,337 of OW818032.2, read as the reverse complement.
GAAAAGGCATGATATCAGCTTAACTTATCCGGTAATACCAGAAATTGTATCCGCTATTAGGGCTCGGGCCCTGACATAATTACCCCGGAACTACTGAAGGTACATATTCTCCTCACACAGAAAATTTCATTAACATTGTGAAGGATTTTCTATAGAAAATTTTATTAACATTGTGAAGGATTTTCTACAGAAAATTTCATTTACATTGTGAATGATTTTCTATAGAAAATTTCACTCACATTTTGAAGGATTTTCTATAGAAAATTTCATTCACATTGAGAAGGATTTTCTATAGAAAATTTCACTCAAATTATGAAGGACTTTTATAGAAAATTTCGCTCACATTGTGAAGGATTTTCTATAGAAAATTTCGCTAATATTGTGAAGAATTTTCTACAGAAAATTTCACTCACATTTTGAATGATTTTCTATAGAAAATTTCATTTATATTGTGAGGGATTTTCTATTAAAAATTTCATTCACATTGTGAAGGATTTTTTATAGAAAATTTCATTCACATTGTGAAAGATTTTCTATAGAAAATTTCATTCACATTGTGAAGGATTTTCTATAGAAAATTTCACTCACTTTTTGAAGGATTTTTTATAGAAAATTTCATTCACATTGTGAAGGATTTTCTATAGAAAATTTCATTCACATTGTGAAGGATTTTCTACAGAGAATTTCATTTAAATTATGAAGGATTTTCTATAGAAAATTTCGCTCACATTGTGAAGAATTTTCTACAGAAAATTTCATTCACATTGTAAAGGATTTTCTATAGATAATTTCATTCACATTGTGAAGGATTTTCTACAGAAAATTTCATTCACATTGCGAAGGATTTTCTATAGAAAATTTCATTCACATTGCGAAGGATTTTCTATAGAAAATTTTATTCACATCGTGAATAAAACGAATTTCCTATTAAGAATTTCGTTCACCTGGAATCGAATTTTCTATAGATATGAATTTTCTATAGAGAATTTGACCACACATTGACAAATTTTCTAAAGACTAATTCATGCACACAGCGATCTGGTCAGTTTGTAGTAAAATAATTTTCATTGAATATATCAATTAATTTCAAACAGTGTATGTAATTGTATTCAAATCTTCTACAAATATGTTTATAAACGTTTATAAACATAATCCCTTAAATGCAAAATATTATTAAAAATAATTCAATTATAATAAAAACTATAATCAAGTACTTATTTCTAAATACTTTCAATATGTCTTTATACATAAAATACCACTTAATTTAACAGGTGAATGAGAATGGGCATACATACATAGACAAATATAAGGCTTTTCTAAATGTGTATAAGTTGTGTAATTATGTTTATGTGGCTTTATATGATTGTGAATGTCAGTATAAAATAATGTTATTAGAAATGATGCTATTGTCACTGTCACAACGACAACTGTCTACTGTTGGGTATAAAGTCCTGCTAGCATTTGTAGAGTTGTTTTGAGTTGTGTTGTTAAAGAGGCTTAACTTAAATGGGAAAACTTCCAAATCAATGAACTGTATATTAACTTGCATACGAAATCGAAACTAAAATCAATTTTGCACAAAAATACAGAAAAAGGTATTTCTGTAGGTATTTAGTTGGACAGTGTTTGTTTGGCTATATTGAAAAACATGTGCTAGTGTCAAGCAATAAGTTTGAACACATTTAAACTGTTTCCCTTTACTTACTCGCAATATTAATATTAAGGGCTTGAGTCTGATGACAACATGAAATAATAATGTTGGACGGGAAAACAGCAACAATGAGTAAAAGGTGAAATTGTTATGACCAGTATCATCATCTACATAGCAGCATTCGGGATACAGGGAAACATTAAAACGAGATACACAAATAAACATTTGTAGAATTTTTACAATTATAACAACTTATAAATGGCAACATGGGGTGGAGTGTGGTGATTTCTGTTCAGTTTGATAGTGAGGTTATAAAGGAAGTCTACATAAGCTATATGAAAAATAATTCTGAGTACTTATTTGTAGGAAAAATATAATAATTTGTTGCAATCCTTCTTTTCATTTACTTATAATATGCGAGGGTAGTATTGCTGTTGTATAGTTGGTGGTTTTTGATGGGTTTTTGTATCCTGCACAAATTAGTTTTCAATAATTTCATATGGGAATTATATTCCATTGTAATATAAGTAGTTCTTATTATTGTTTTATATTGTTTTAATAATTCATTGAATTTTTTAATTCAGTAAAGTGTAGATTTAAATAATATAGTACTAAGTAGTTACAAAGTTATTAGTGTTAATTTCTTTAAAATGTATAACCTTTGGAATTACACCTCGCATCCTCTTTTAAAAGGATTCCTTTGCTGCCATAAAATATTAAAGAGTGTCCAAACACATCAATTACATATGGTCTGTAGATTTATGTTTTTATTATTCGTTTCTTTTATTTCTGTTTCTCTTATTCTTTATTATTTCCTTTTTTTCTTCTGTTATCATTATGATTATTTACTCACTTATGTACATTAGGGTGGCTCTTATATTGGACTTCATTGATTTATGGTGCTGCCAAGGTATAAAACCTAAAACTGTCATCTAGAAGCAAAATTCTGAAAATTTGAGCAAAACCGGATTACGTTTAGAGGTTTCTAGTTTTGGGTCAACTAGAAACTTCTAAATGAGAAGGGTATATATACATAGGTTTGTCATTCCATTTGTAATTTCCATAATATAATTTTCCGACCCTATGAACTATATAATTTCTGAATCCTTATAGTTAGCGGAGTCGATTAAGCCATGTTTGTCTGTCTGTCTGTCTGTCTGTCTGTCTGTCTGTCTGTCTGTCTGTCTGTCTGTCTGTCTGTCTGTCTGTCTGTCTGTCTGTCTGTCTGTCTGTCTGTCTGTCTGTCTGTCTGTCTGTCTGTCTGTCTGTCTGTCTGTCTGTCTGTCTGTCTGTCTGTCTGTCTGTCTGTCTGTCTGTCTGTCTGTCTGTCTGTCTGTCTGTCTGTCTGTCTGTCTGTCTGTCTGTCTGTCTGTCTGTCTGTCTGTCTGTCTGTCTGTCTGTCTGTCTGTCTGTCTGTCTGTCTGTCTGTCTGTCTGTCTGTCTGTCTGTCTGTCTGTCTGTCTGTCTGTCTGTCTGTCTGTCTGTCTGTCTGTCTGTCTGTCTGTCTGTCTGTCTGTCTGTCTGTCTGTCTGTCTGTCTGTCTGTCTGTCTGTCTGTCTGTCTGTCTGTCTGTCTGTCTGTCTGTCTGTCTGTCTGTCTGTCTGTCTGTCTGTCTGTCTGTCTGTCTGTCTGTCTGTCTGTCTGTCTGTCTGTCTGTCTGTCTGTCTGTCTATCTATCTATCTATCTATCTGTCTGTCTGTCTGTCTGTCTGTCTGTCTGTCTGTCTGTCTGTCTGTCTGTCCGTCCGTCCGTCTATCCGTCTGTCTGTCTGTCTGTTGAAATCAATTTTCTGAATCCAAATCGTTTTCGTTTCATTTTTGTTCTTGTTTGTTGTTATTTTTTAATTTTTTTTTTGTATTTATTTGGTTAGTTATCAATGAGCACTCAACGTGTGAATACGATTATTGGATGTTTTGCAATTGCATCTGATATGATATTTTGATTTTTTCTTGGTGTTGTTGCTATATGAAGAGTTTTGCATGGGTAAAGGCAATGTACGTAAATATGTATACTTTTGTGAAGGGTATATAAGATTCGGCACAGTCGAGTTTAGCTGTGTTATTTGTTAAAATATGTATTGGTTGTATGACTTAAAAATGCGGTACTCTTTTAAAATTTTTTGCTTTTATTTTGAAACATTTGTACAATATTAATTAATTCAAAGTATTGGTCATTGTTAGATATGAGTTTCTCCCATCTTTTTGCCAACATATGTCTTTCGAGCCAAAAGAACTGCTCATCTTTTAAGGCCAAGAACAAATCAAGCCAATATCGGATACAACGTTCCAAAGTGAAGCATATCCCAGAGAGAACGTTCTGCATCGATTGAAGCAATGTTCTCTTCAAACAACCAGTACTCGCTTCAAGCAAATCAGTTGTGTTCGGTACAGGTTCCCTGTCAAGATCTGGTCAGATTAGCGACACCGATATCTGGCTACAGAAAATAAGTGTTTCGGCTTCGAAGTCAGGTCGGGGGAGTCCGTTCCTTAATTTTGTCCGACACTGTATATTAAAATCGAGATCGAGCTGAAATTCGTGTGTACGCAACTACAACTTCAATACAGGTAAGTAAAATTGTGACTTGAAGTATTGGATCTCTGCAAATTTGTTAATTAATGTTTTCATTTGAAAAATTGATGCCGGAATATAAGCTTCCAGCATGAGATGAATCAGTATGAAGCAAAGGTGATGTCTGGTGGCGTAAATTGTTGTTTTGAGTAATAATAACATATTCTTGTATAAATATTTACTTATTTGTAAAATATTGTAAATATTTTTTAAAATAATAAAATTAAAAAAAGTTTTTTAAAAAAAATTATGTTTGAAAATAAGGGTCGCCCTAATGTACATACTTGCCAGAGTTATTTGGTAGAAAATTCAATTTATATTTGTACTTATGCACATAAACTCGTCATAAATATTCCTTATGACAAGTAAGGAACCAAGTAATGTCGGCATATCATCACATTGGTAAAATTCTATAAGCAACAACAGATCTATTGCTTTACAAGGTATATTTGTTTAAGTTATATCATTTGAAGATGGTACAGTTTGAAATTGTATATTACTTCTGTAATTTTCACCTGCAATTACATAAAAATATCGGAAAATATTCTGTGATTTTTTCAGCAATAGTTTAAAAAATGTGGTATGAAAATATCTTATGATTTTCATAGCCATTGGTGATATTTAAAGCATTTCATGACTATGTACCCTGGTATTTGATCATAGTAGTGCTTTAAAACTTCTATGTTAACTTATTTTCCTATATAATAAATATCTTTTGTCAATAGTTTCTTACATTGTGGGGAAGAATGTAACATTCATATGTTTTGGGGTACTTAAATTTAATCCTTTATTACGAAAGGATCGAAAAAAAAACTGGGGGAAATTGAAACAACAATATTTATTTTTAAGAGGAATGAATGATGTACAAGTAAGTATATGATATGAAAATGTTATGTTATTAAATGAAATTACTCATAGTGTTTATAATTTCAGGAATAAGAAAGTTGAAAATGGGTTGAAAAGTATTATTCTAACCACTGAACAATCTTGATTTGGTCCAGATTGTTCATCAAAGCTTTCATTCGATATTAAATAGGTGGATCACTAGAAGTGCAATAAGAACAAGAATGAAGCTTTAGTTAATGGAACAGTAGCATCATATTGAACGGAAGTAGTTGACTGAATGGAACCTCATATTGAACATCAGCGGTTTGAGTTTAATCCTAGCTCTGTCACTATTTACATTTGTTAATATCTGAATTTTGAAATAGCTATGATTTTTGTATTTTTGGAACGATTTGGAAATGGTTTGGAGTTAGTGAGTAAGATTTGACGTTATTTGGGCGTATAAAAGTAATTTATTTCTAGCTTTACTTTTTCTTTATTATCTGCCACTATTTACATATGCAGATATTTTTGTGTGTCTTTTATTTTTCATATAATTCATTTAATTTTATTACATTTAATTGTTTCTATTGCTGAACCATGAGCTCCTGCACAACTTATGGTTTAAGAGCTATCCTGAACGTTCTTCGGCCACATAATTTGATAAAAGAGGTTTATGTATAGCTGGAGTTTCAGGCTTAGATATATGCAAACCTCATTTTGGTTGTTAAGTGCTTGGGAGGGAAATGATGAATTTCCGCTCCTGATGTAAGGTCTCAAGTGTCGTCATTTACTCTATTACATATCTAAAAGGCACTCGTTGATATTATGATGGTGACTTAGTTATAATTGCCATGTCTGAGCCAACAGAGGGTCCAACATACTTTTATAGGAACGGAAACTTACTCTGTCACCATTCCAGAGAATGCTATAGGGAAGAACAAGATATTCGAGGTACAGGACTATACTTCTAAAAATGCCAGTTAGGCATGCATGTCTAACTAAAAACCTAAGGGGGAAACGACTTTCCACCTTCTCCGCGAATGATCAGCCCTGAATGTCAAAATGCACAGATTCCTGATCAATCTTGGTGATGTAGCTAGGTCCAGACTTAGTGATCTACTGAGATATCTCATGGCTACAGGTTGGGTCTAACAATCTTTGAAATTATAGCCAACATTACGATATAAATGACACTATATTTGATGAGTGGTGTGGTCTTATCAAAACGGGGTCCTTTCGACTCTATTTGATTGTTCGTGCGCAGGGGACTAACACGTGAACCAACTAACAATACCTCTAAGTATGTACATTGGGATTACCCTATATTAGGGTAGTGCATTGTGTAGTGGCTCGGAAGGACTTTAATGTCATACACGACTAGACTTAGACCTCTGCAAGATACACGATTAGACCTCTGAGTATGTAGATTGCGTTCGCCTTATGTTAGGCTAGTGCTGAGTGAAGTACATCGGAGGAGCATTAATGTCTGATCACTCAATAAACTGGATAAGTGGCTTCATAAGAAGCCTGGGCCTATTGTGGTGAAATTAAGGACAGATTCACCAGTATCCCTAATGATTCATAGAGTATCCCTAATAATAATTTTCATATGAGTATACATAAGAAATTAAACAGATGTAAGTAGTGCCAGGATTCGTAGAAAATTATTGGTGTCAAAGCTAGCGTTAAGTAGGAAAGATTGGAAGGAGTCAATTGATGATTGAACTATTACAGCAGATTCAACTGGTTTTTGATGAAAACTCAATAAAATCCACATAAAACATAACTTGCAACTCTGGCTTTTCGCAATATACATGATATATATAATGAATAAAAGAAAATGAAAAAAAAAATTTAATATTAAAATATCTCAAATAATCTCAATGAAGTCTAGGTATCCCGTATAGTATATTAGATAGTAATTGTATATAATGTCTGAGCACTTGGCTGACTCCAATTTATATATTTTTTTCATTTGACACATATGTGTTTTTTATAGTGCAGAGATAAGTAATCTAGCGTAAAGACAATTGCTACTTAAGTGTCTGTAAGTAATATAGAGTGTAGTTACTTTAAAAGTTTATTTTGTGCTGCATTTTTCGTGAGTAAAATTTAGTGTCTCTAAGTAACCTACTTAGAGTGTAGTCACTTTAAGCGTTTATTTTGTAATGCACTTTAGAAAATAGTTATTTTACCCACCAGAAGTAATCTGCTGGAGAGTTATCGTAGGTTTGTTTTCAAGCAATCGGTTATTACCCTATCAAGGAGATATCTTTGTAACTAACTATTTGAGGTCAACTAGCATCCATACATACAACTGATCAAGTAGCCACTTAAGTAAGATATTGACTGTTTGTTCAACAAATACTTATTGACAGGAGATGGCTCTATGAGCGCGATATAAAAAGGATTCACACCTTTAATAGACCAACAGAATGGCTGAGTAATGACGATGAGTCATACTATAAATCATTCTTCAGACGCTTCCCTAACCTAACTACAAGGTGGCGCAAAAGTAATCCTCCTATCAGAAAATGCTATAAATTTTGCGATTGGCCCCTAATGTCAGTTCTGTTTTAACATTTGTGTAGTAAACTCATGAGAAATACACGTTATTAAACAATGTTACGCTACACTGCTCCATAACGCGGAATATTGCTGACTATTCATTTGACCAGTAATCGGTCGGTGACTTTGGCACAACGTGAATTTCGTAGCAGATTTCCTGGCCATCCAACTCCTACTGGTGAAACACTGTGACGTTTAGCCGCTCGTCTCGAAGAGACTGGCACAACACGAGATGCTGCCAGGCGTGGCAGACCCCGGAGTAGCCGTTCTGCAGAGAATATTGCTGCAGTAGTCGAGGATGTCATGGAAGCGCCGGCGACATCGACCAGATTGGAAAACGGTCTTTACAGCGAATTTTGGTACAAGATTTGAAGATGTTTCCGTACAAAGTCCAGACTGTGCATCAGCTGTTAGCTGCTGACCGCCAATTGCGTCTAACATACGCTCAAGCCATCCTTAATCACCACCAAGTGGAAGATGATTTTTCATCAAAAATAATCATGAGTGATGAGGCCCATTTCCATCTTAGCGGGTACGTAAATAAGCAAAATTTACGCTTCTGTGGCACTGAAAATCCGCGTGTAACCCACGAAGAGCCATTACACCCGCTCAAAGTCACTGTATGGTGTGCTGTTTTCGCTGGAGGAGTCATCGGACCTTTTTTCTTCAAAGACGTCGCGGACCAAACGGTTACTGTGAATGGTGAGCGCTACAGAGCAATGATCAACGAGTTCTTTTTGCCGCAACTTGATGAATTGGGATTGGAGAACATGTGGTTCCAACAGGACGGTGCAACGGCACACACTACACGTGCCAAAACCGATATGCTGAAGGATCCATTTCCCGGGCGCCTAATCTCCCGTTATGGCGATTTGCACTGGCCAGCAAGATCGCCTGATTTGATCGCTCCATACTTCTTTTTGTGGGGCTTTTTGAAGTCGCAAGTTTATGTCACCAAGCCTCAGACTCTTGCAGCTCTTAAAGACAATATCCGTCAAGAATGTGACGACCTATCGCCGGAAGTTTTGGCCAAAGTGATGGAAAATGCCATAAAAAGGGCTCAAATGACAATCAACTGTGGCGGCGGCCATTTACATGACATCATATTCTCGACTTGATGTAAAAAAAATTAAAAGACCAAATAAAAATAATCCACAAGAAGAAACAAAGTTTTTCATTTTTTTTTTTTTTTTAATTACAGCCAAAAAACATCGGAAGTTTACTTTTGCGCCACCTTGTAGAAGATGATTTGAATTATAATTTGCTGATGAACCAAATAGAATAAATTAATGTTAAATTATATGGTGCAACTTCCTTTATTTTCTAAATTACGATTTATATCAAAAACCAAAGTCAATTCAATAAAAGTTATATGATTGTAGATTATATCATTATAACATATATTTATATTGATTCCAACAATTTAACCCGCAGAAACAAATTCTGTATAATATATGTATGTGTTTATGCAATAATTCTATTGCACTACTAAACGTATGATTAATACTTTTCACTGATATTTCTCATACGACACAGGTGCATGTACTCACATGCAATATGTATTAAAAACAATTTAAAAATCAACATTTTAAGTTATTTCATTCCGCTACATTAAAACCCTTGTCATTTAAATGTTTTGCTCCTTTTTTTACTTAAACGAGTATGAAAAACAACGTGTTTACACTATCAAAGGTCAAATCTATACACAAGCAAAAAATAAAAAAACACCCTGACAAATGTTAGAAGAAAACAAAAAGTTACAATAAAAGGCAGATTTCTTTTAAGCCCCAAAAATTGTTAAACTAAAAAAATTATCAAAAAAAAAAAAGAAAGAAAAACAACCGCAGGTGTCAAATGACAGCTAATCCCAACATATTTTTACATTCTACATAATGCCAAGTAAGAATTCCACGAAAGCTTATCACAAAAAGGACATCAGGTGTTTAGGTTTATTTTTGTCGTTGCCTGCTCCGACTTTCTTGTGTAGAATACACACAAAAAACGGTTTAAATATTTTAATGAAAATGTTATAAAACACTTTACAGTTAATTGGATTTTTGTAAGCATTTAAATAAGCGTGAAAAAGAGGACTAACACACAAAAAAAATTTAGTTGTGCACATTTTAGCATACAAAATGATGGTTATCGTAAGTGTATGATATGTTAGGTTGGAATGTTTGTATATTTTATGGTGGAACTTTGGCTGGGTTTAAAACGAATTTTAGAGTTTGCTACATAAATTTTTGGAAAAATTCAATTTAAAGTTTTATATACTCACCATCAATATAATATGGGAACAGACAGTGTTAAACTTCACATTACTAGATTCCTGCATTTATATGTTATTGAGATCAAAATATGTATAGTGGCCGGAACAAAGTTTTTCATATATTTGATCCTAGACTTTTGAACAATTCCAAAAATCTTTAGATACATAAGTTAGCTATTAGCAATGACTATTTGTGGGACATTTCTGGTTTCAGGTCTCCTCATATTTCAGTTGTTTTCAAACCTCAGGCGAACATTTTGTTCTAACATTTTTTTTGGTTGGAGAGATTTTGCCCATTTTTAATACCAAACATTTGTGATCAACACAGAATATTTTTGGGAATATTTCACCCTTTAGATCCGTTCTTCTGGGTCCTATCGTGATTTTAACAGATAGACAGATGAAAATTGCTTTATGGTCTTAGAACTTTATAAGATCCCAGACTATATACACTGTTGTGGGTCTACGATCAATAGTTCGTGGAGATATTGGTGGATAGTATTATCCAGCTGTGGCCCTTGGGAAGTTTTACCTCGCCCGCAAAATCTTTAACAAAGTTGAACAACAGACTTTTTATTCCAACAAACTATATGGAATTCATTCGGTAGGTCTTCTCAAATTTAAAATTGGTTTGTTCAGGGCCTGATTGTAAGTCAGGAAAGTAAGCATTTCTTTATTTTTAGCACAGTGTTATATATTCCTTTAAGCATCTATAAACTCAACATGCATACTTTTGTACCATAGCGCCATTCTATATAATGAAAAAGAGGCTGGTTTTGTTACATTTTAACCATAAAAGCCACAAAAAGCAAAGAAATACATGAATAACAAAAGCAACAAACAAAAAATTATTAACAATTTGCGGTCAAATTTTAGTGTTTATTTTAACACAACAACAGCAGCAGAGTTATACTAGCAACTACCAAGAGCAGCCAAAAATAAATTTGCTTCAAAATTTATGCAAATACAGGGGACTTAAGTAAATGTTAAAAATATGTTAATTTGTTTTTTTATTATTACACTCATAAAGTCAGCATTGCAAACTCAGAATGAGGAGCATTGCTGGTTAAGCGAGAAGATTTCATTACGGCAAATTAAGTGAAAATTAAATTTTAGAATGGTGGATTAATGGTCAGCGGTATGAATGACTCACACAGTCAACTCAGTGATTCTGATTAAGCGGCTGAATGTATTAAAATTAAAATACATTATTTGCTGCTACACACCTGTGAACGGTAGAGAAACCTCAATTGAGTTTTAAGTGCTTATTTTAATTTAAAATTTGCATAAATAATTTTATGAAAATACCAGCCAATAAGTATAAAATAAGTGAATGTAATAAAATAAAGAGGTAGTTTATTGCATTTAATGCTGATCCAATAGGATTTATGTTAAAGAGATTCAGATTTAATATATTATTATTTTTTAAATTTATTGGTAGTTAACTAGTGGTAGTATTAATTATTTTAATTTATTTGGTAATAAGAAATATAAAAATTTAGTATAAATAAACCCAAGATTGCTTTATAAAATTTAACATTAATAAAGCCACGAGTGCTCTATAAAATTTAGTATAAATAAAGCCACGATTGCTGTATAAAATTTAATATAGATAAAGCCACGATTGCTTCATAAAATTTTATATAAATAAAGCCACGATTGATGTATAAAATTTAGTATAAATAAAGCCACGATTGCTTTATAAAATTTAGTATAAATAAAGCCACGATTGCTGCATAAAATAGTATAAATAAAGCCACGATTGCTGTATAAAATTAAGTATAAATAAAGCCACAATTGCTTTATAAAATTAAGGGTAAATAAAGCCACGATTGCTGTATAAAATTTAGTATAAATAAAGCCACGATTGCTGTATAAAATTTAGTATAAATAAAGCCACAATTGCTTTATAAAATTTAGTATAAATAAAGCCACGATTGCTGTATAAAATTTAGTATAAATAAAGCCACAATTGCTTTATAAAATTTAGTATAAATAAAGCCACGATTGCTGTATAAAATTTACTATAAATAAAGCCACAATTGCTTTATAAAATTTAGTATAAATAAAGCCACGATTGCTGTATAAAATTTAGTATAAATAAAGCCACGATTGCTTTATAAAATTAAGTATGAATATAGCCACGATTGCTGTATAAAATTTAGAATAAATAAAGCCACGATTGCTTTATCAAATTTAGTATAAATAAATCCACGATTGCTTTATAAAATTTAGTATAAATAAAGCCACCATTGCTTTATCAAATTTAGTATAAATAAATCCACGATTGCTTTATAAAATTTAGTATAAGTAAAGCCACGATTGCTTTATAAAATTTAGTATAAATAAAGCCACGATTGCTGTATAAAATTTATTATAAATAAAGCCACGATTGCTGTATAAAATTTAGTATAAATAAGGCCACGATTGCTTTATAAAACTAAGTATAAATAAAGCCACGATTGCTGTATAAAATTTAGTATAAATAAAGCCACCATTGCTTTATCAAATTTAGTATAAATAAAGCCACGATTGCTTTATAAAATTTAGTATAAGTAAAGCCACGATTGCTTTATAAAATTTAGTATAAATAAAGCCACGATTGCTGTATAAAATTTATTATAAATAAAGCCACGATTGCTGTATAAAATTTAGTATAAATAAAGCCACGATTGCTTTATAAAATTTAGTATAAATAAAGCCACGATTGCTTTATAAAATTTAGTATAAATAAAGCCACGATTGCTGTATAAAATTTATTATGAATAAAGCCATGATTGCTGTATAAAATTTAGTATAAATAAAGCCACGATTGCTTTATAAAATTTAGTATAAGTAAAGCCACGATTGCTTAATAAAATTTAGTATAAATAAGGCCACGATTGCTTTATAAAACTAAGTATAAATAAAGCCACGATTGCTGTATAAAATTTAGTATAAATAATGCCACCATTGCTTTATCAAATTTAGTATAAATAAAGCCACGATTGCTTTATAAAATTTAGTATAAATAAAGCCACGATTGCTGTATAAAATTTATTATAAATAAAGCCACGATTGCTGTATAAAATTTAGTATAAATAAAGCCACGATTGCTTTATAAAATTTAGTATAAATAAAGCCACGATTGCTGTATAAAATTTAGTATAAATAAAGCCACCATTGCTTTATCAAATTTAGTATAAATAAAGCCACGATTGCTTTATAAAATTAAGTTTAAATAAAGCCACGACTGCTGTATAAAATTTAGTATAAATAAAGCCACTATTGCTTTATAAAATTTAGTATAAATAAAGCCACGATTGCTTTATAAAATTTAGTATAAATAAAGCCACGATTGCTGTATAAAATTTAGTATAAATAAGGCCACGATTGCTTTACAAAACTAAGTTAAAATAAAGCCACGATTGCTGTATAAAATTTAGTATAAATAAAGCCACCATTGCTTTATCAAATTTAGTATAAATAAAGCCACGATTGCTTTATAAAATTTAGTATAAGTAAAGCCACGATTGCTTTATAAAATTTAGTATAAATAAAGCCACGATTGCTGTATAAAATTTAGTATAAATAAAGCCACGATTGCTTTATAAAATTTAGTATAAATAAAGCCACGATTGCTTTATAAAATTTAGTATAAATAAAGCCACGATTGCTGTATAAAATTTAGTATAAATAAAGCCACGATTGCTTTATAAAATTTAGTATAAATAAAGCCACGATTGCTGTATAAAATTTAGTATAAATAAAGCCACGATTGCTTTATAAAATTAAGTATGAATATAGCCACGATTGCTGTATAAAATTTAGTATAAATAAAGCCACGATTGCTTTATCAAATTTAGTATAAATAAATCCACGATTGCTTTATAAAATTTAGTATAAATAAAGCCACCATTGCTTTATCAAATTTAGTATAAATAAATCCACGATTGCTTTATAAAATTTAGTATAAGTAAAGCCACGATTGCTTTATAAAATTTAGTATAAATAAAGCCACGATTGCTGTATAAAATTTATTATAAATAAAGCCACGATTGCTGTATAAAATTTAGTATAAATAAGGCCACGATTGCTTTATAAAACTAAGTATAAATAAAGCCACGATTGCTGTATAAAATTTAGTATAAATAAAGCCACCATTGCTTTATCAAATTTAGTATAAATAAAGCCACGATTGCTTTATAAAATTTAGTATAAGTAAAGCCACGATTGCTTTATAAAATTTAGTATAAATAAAGCCACGATTGCTGTATAAAATTTATTATAAATAAAGCCACGATTGCTGTATAAAATTTAGTATAAATAAAGCCACGATTGCTTTATAAAATTTAGTATAAATAAAGCCACGATTGCTTTATAAAATTTAGTATAAATAAAGCCACGATTGCTGTATAAAATTTATTATGAATAAAGCCACGATTGCTGTATAAAATTTAGTATAAATAAAGCCACGATTGCTTTATAAAATTTAGTATAAGTAAAGCCACGATTGCTTAATAAAATTTAGTATAAATAAGGCCACGATTGCTTTATAAAACTAAGTATAAATAAAGCCACGATTGCTGTATAAAATTTAGTATAAATAAAGCCGCCATTGCTTTATCAAATTTAGTATAAATAAAGCCACGATTGCTTTATAAAATTTAGTATAAATAAAGCCACGATTGCTGTATAAAATTTATTATAAATAAAGCCACGATTGCTGTATAAAATTTAGTATAAATAAAGCCACGATTGCTTTATAAAATTTAGTATAAATAAAGCCACGATTGCTGTATAAAATTTAGTATAAATAAAGCCACCATTGCTTTATCAAATTTAGTATAAATAAAGCCACGATTGCTTTATAAAATTAAGTTTAAATAAAGCCACGATTGCTGTATAAAATTTAGTATAAATAAAGCCACTATTGCTTTATAAAATTTAGTATAAATAAAGCCACGATTGCTTTATAAAACTAAGTATAAATAAAGCCACGATTGCTGTATAAAATTTAGTATAAATAAAGCCACGATTGCTGTATAAAATTTAGTATAAATAAGGCCACGATTGCTTTACAAAACTAAGTTAAAATAAAGCCACGATTGCTGTATAAAATTTAGTATAAATAAAGCCACCATTGCTTTATCAAATTTAGTATAAATAAAGCCACGATTGCTTTATAAAATTTAGTATAAGTAAAGCCACGATTGCTTTATAAAATTTAGTATAAATAAAGCCACGATTGCTGTATAAAATTTAGTATAAATAAAGCCACGATTGCTTTATAAAATTTAGTATAAATAAAGCCACGATTGCTTTATAAAATTTAGTATAAATAAAGCCACGATTGCTGTATAAAATTTAGTATAAATAAAGCCACCATTGCTTTATCAAATTTAGTATAAATAAAGCCACGATTGCTTTATAAAATTAAGTTTAAATAAAGCCACGATTGCTGTATAAAATTTAGTATAAATAAAGCCACTATTGCTTTATGAAATTTAGTTTAAATAAAGCCACGATTGCTTTATCAAATTTAGTATAAATAAATCCACGATTGCTTTATAAAATTTAGTATAAATAAAGCCACCATTGCTTTATCAAATTTAGTATAAATAAATCCACGATTGCTTTATAAAATTTAGTATAAGTAAAGCCACGATTGCTTTATAAAATTTAGTATAAATAAAGCCACGATTGCTGTATAAAATTTAGTATAAATAAAGCCACGCATGTTGTATAAAATTTAATATAAATAAAGCCACGATTACTTTATAAAATTTAGTATAAATAAAGCCACGATTGCTTTATAAAATTAAGTATAAATAAAGCCACGATTGCTGTATAAAATTTAGTATAATTAAAGCCACGATTGCTGTATAAAATTTAGTATAATTAAAGCCACCATTGCTTTATCAAATTTAGTATAAATAAAGCCACGATTGCTGTATAAAATTTAGTATAAATAAGGCCACGATTGCTTTATAAAACTAAGTATAAATAAAGCCACGATTGCTGTATAAAATTTAGTATAAATAAAGCCACCATTGCTTTATCAAATTTAGTATAAATAAAGCCACGATTGCTTTATAAAATTTAGTATAAGTAAAGCCACGATTGCTTTATAAAATTTAGTATAAATAAAGCCACGATTGCTGTATAAAATTTATTATAAATAAAGCCACGATTGCTGTATAAAATTTAGTATAAATAAAGCCACGATTGCTTTATAAAATTTAGTATAAATAAAGCCACGATTGCTTTATAAAATTTAGTATAAATAAAGCCACGATTGCTGTATAAAATTTATTATGAATAAAGCCACGATTGCTGTATAAAATTTAGTATAAATAAAGCCACGATTGCTTTTTAAAATTTAGTATAAGTAAAGCCACGATTGCTTAATAAAATTTAGTATAAATAAGGCCACGATTGCTTTATAAAACTAAGTATAAATAAAGCCACGATTGCTGTATAAAATTTAGTATAAATAAAGCCACCATTGCTTTATCAAATTTAGTATAAATAAAGCCACGATTGCTTTATAAAATTTAGTATAAATAAAGCCACGATTGCTGTATAAAATTTATTATAAATAAAGCCACGATTGCTGTATAAAATTCAGTATAAATAAAGCCACGATTGCTTTATAAAATTTAGTATAAATAAAGCCACGATTGCTGTATAAAATTTAGTATAAATAAAGCCACCATTGCTTTATCAAATTTAGTATAAATAAAGCCACGATTGCTTTATAAAATTAAGTTTAAATAAAGCCACGATTGCTGTATAAAATTTAGTATAAATAAAGCCACTATTGCTTTATAAAATTTAGTATAAATAAAGCCACGATTGCTTTATAAAACTAAGTATAAATAAAGCCACGATTGCTGTATAAAATTTAGTATAAATAAAGCCACGATTGCTGTATAAAATTTAGTATAAATAAGGCCACGATTGCTTTACAAAACTAAGTTAAAATAAAGCCACGATTGCTGTATAAAATTTAGTATAAATAAAGCCACCATTGCTTTATCAAATTTAGTATAAATAAAGCCACGATTGCTTTATAAAATTTAGTATAAGTAAAGCCACGATTGCTTTATAAAATTTAGTATAAATAAAGCCACGATTGCTGTATAAAATTTAGTATAAATAAAGCCACGATTGCTTTATAAAATTTAGTATAAATAAAGCCACGATTGCTTTATAAAATTTAGTATAAATAAAGCCACGATTGCTGTATAAAATTTAGTATAAATAAAGCCACCATTGCTTTATCAAATTTAGTATAAATAAAGCCACGATTGCTTTATAAAATTTACTATAAATAAAGCCACGATTGCTGTATAAAACTTAGTATAAATAAAGCCACGATTGCTTTATAAAATTTAGTATATATAAAGCCACGATTGCTTTATAAAATTTAGTATAAATAAAGCCACGATTGCTTTATAAAATAAAGTATAAATAAAGCCATGATTGTTGTATTAAATTTAGTATAAATAAAGCCACGATTGTTGTATAAAATTTAGTGTAAATAAAGCCACGATTGCTTTATAAAATTTAGTATAAATAAAGCCACGATTGCTGTATAAAATTTAGTATAAATAAGGCCACGATTGCTTTACAAAACTAAGTTAAAATAAAGCCACGATTGCTTTATCAAATTTAGTATAAATAAAGCCACGATTGCTTTATAAAATTTAGTATAAGTAAAGCCACGATTGCTTTATAAAATTTAGTATAAATAAAGCCACGATTGCTGTATAAAATTTAGTATAAATAAAGCCACGATTGCTTTATAAAATTTAGTATAAATAAAGCCACGATTGCTTTATAAAATTTAGTATAAATAAAGCCACGATTGCTGTATAAAATTTAGTATAAATAAAGCCACCATTGCTTTATCAAATTTAGTATAAATAAAGCCACGATTGCTTTATAAAATTAAGTTTAAATAAAGCCACGATTGCTGTATAAAATTTAGTATAAATAAAGCCACTATTGCTTTATGAAATTTAGTTTAAATAAAGCCACGATTGCTTTATCAAATTTAGTATAAATAAATCCACGATTGCTTTATAAAATTTAGTATAAATAAAGCCACCATTGCTTTATCAAATTTAGTATAAATAAATCCACGATTGCTTTATAAAATTTAGTATAAGTAAAGCCACGATTGCTTTATAAAATTTAGTATAAATAAAGCCACGATTGCTGTATAAAATTTATTATAAATAAAGCCACGCATGTTGTATAAAATTTAATATAAATAAAGCCACGATTACTTTATAAAATTTAGTATAAATAAAGCCACGATTGCTTTATAAAATTAAGTATAAATAAAGCCACGATTGCTTTACAAAACTAAGTTAAAATAAAGCCACGATTGCTTTATCAAATTTAGTATAAATAAAGCCACGATTGCTTTATAAAATTTAGTATAAATAAATCCACGATTGCTTTATAAAATTTAGTATAAGTAAAGCCACGATTGCTTTATAAAATTTAGTATAAATAAAGCCACGATTGCTGTATAAAATTTATTATAAATAAAGCCACGCATGTTGTATAAAATTTAATATAAATAAAGCCACGATTACTTTATAAAATTTAGTATAAATAAAGCCACGATTGCTGTATAAAATTTAGTATAAATAAGGCCACGATTGCTTTACAAAACTAAGTTAAAATAAAGCCACGATTGCTTTATCAAATTTAGTATAAATAAAGCCACGATTGCTTTATAAAATTTAGTATAAGTAAAGCCACGATTGCTTTATAAAATTTAGTATAAATAAAGCCACGATTGCTGTATAAAATTTAGTATAAATAAAGCCACGATTGCTTTATAAAATTTAGTATAAATAAAGCCACGATTGCTTTATAAAATTTAGTATAAATAAAGCCACGATTGCTTTATAAAATTTAGTATAAATAAAGCCACGATTGCTTTATAAAATTTAGTATAAATAAAGCCACGATTGCTGTATAAAATTTATTATGAATAAAGCCACGATTGCTGTATAAAATTTATTATAAATAAAGCCACGATTGCTGTATAAAATTTAGTATAAATAAAGCCACGATTGCTTTATAAAATTTAGTATAAATAAAGCCACGATTGCTTTATAAAATTTAGTATAAATAAAGCCACGATTGCTGTATAAAATTTAGTATAAATAAAGCCACGATTGCTGTATAAAATTTAGTATAAATAAAGCCACGATTGCTTTATAAAATTTAGTATAAATAAAGCCACGATTGCTTTATAAAATTTAGTATAAATAAAGCCACGATTGCTGTATAAAATTTATTATAAATAAAGCCACGATTGCTGTATAAAATTTAGTATAAATAAAGCCACGATTGCTTTATAAAATTTAGTATAAATAAAGCCACGATTGCTTTATAAAATTTAGTATAAATAAAGCCACGATTGCTGTATAAAATTTATTATGAATAAAGCCACGATTGCTGTATAAAATTTAGTATAAATAAAGCCACGATTGCTTTTTAAAATTTAGTATAAGTAAAGCCACGATTGCTTAATAAAATTTAGTATAAATAAGGCCACGATTGCTTTATAAAATTTAGTATAAATAAAGCCACGATTGCTGTATAAAATTTAGTATAAATAAAG
Source organism: Calliphora vomitoria (assembly GCA_942486065.2). Lineage (NCBI taxonomy): Eukaryota > Metazoa > Arthropoda > Insecta > Diptera > Calliphoridae > Calliphora > Calliphora vomitoria. Next base: position 63,606,821 of record OW818032.2, on the reverse strand, counting down.
CCACCATTGCTTTATCAAATTTAGTATAAATAAAGCCACGATTGCTTTATAAAATTTAGTATAAATAAAGCCACGATTGCTGTATAAAATTTATTATAAATAAAGCCACGATTGCTGTATAAAATTCAGTATAAATAAAGCCACGATTGCTTTATAAAATTTAGTATAAATAAAGCCACGATTGCTGTATAAAATTTAGTATAAATAAAGCCACCATTGCTTTATCAAATTTAGTATAAATAAAGCCACGATTGCTTTATAAAATTAAGTTTAAATAAAGCCACGATTGCTGTATAAAATTTAGTATAAATAAAGCCACTATTGCTTTATAAAATTTAGTATAAATAAAGCCACGATTGCTTTATAAAACTAAGTATAAATAAAGCCACGATTGCTGTATAAAATTTAGTATAAATAAAGCCACGATTGCTGTATAAAATTTAGTATAAATAAGGCCACGATTGCTTTACAAAACTAAGTTAAAATAAAGCCACGATTGCTGTATAAAATTTAGTATAAATAAAGCCACCATTGCTTTATCAAATTTAGTATAAATAAAGCCACGATTGCTTTATAAAATTTAGTATAAGTAAAGCCACGATTGCTTTATAAAATTTAGTATAAATAAAGCCACGATTGCTGTATAAAATTTAGTATAAATAAAGCCACGATTGCTTTATAAAATTTAGTATAAATAAAGCCACGATTGCTTTATAAAATTTAGTATAAATAAAGCCACGATTGCTGTATAAAATTTAGTATAAATAAAGCCACCATTGCTTTATCAAATTTAGTATAAATAAAGCCACGATTGCTTTATAAAATTTACTATAAATAAAGCCACGATTGCTGTATAAAACTTAGTATAAATAAAGCCACGATTGCTTTATAAAATTTAGTATATATAAAGCCACGATTGCTTTATAAAATTTAGTATAAATAAAGCCACGATTGCTTTATAAAATAAAGTATAAATAAAGCCATGATTGTTGTATTAAATTTAGTATAAATAAAGCCACGATTGTTGTATAAAATTTAGTGTAAATAAAGCCACGATTGCTTTATAAAATTTAGTATAAATAAATCCACGATTTCTTTATACAATTTAGTATAAATAAAGCCACGATTGCTTTATAAAATTTAGTATAAATAAATCCACGATTTCTTTATAAAATTTAGTATAAATAAAGCCACGATTGCTTTATAAAATTTAGTATAAATAAAGCCACGATTGCTTTATAAAATTAAGTATAAATAAAGCCACGATTGCTCTATAAAATTTAGTATAAATAAAGCCACGATTGCTTTATAAAATTTAATATAAATAAAGCCACGATTGCTTTATAAAGTTTAGTATAAATAAAGCCACGATTGCTTTATAAAATTTAGTATAAATAAAGCCACGATTGCTTTATAAAATTTAGTATAAATAAAGCCACGATTGCTTTATAAAATTTAGTATAAATAAAGCCACGATTGTTGTATAAAATTTAGTATAAATAAAGTCACGATTGTTGTATAAAATTTAGTGTAAATAAAGCCACAATTGCTTTATAAAATTTAGTATAAATAAATCCACGATTTCTTTATACAATTTAGTATAAATAAAGCCACGATTGCTGTATAAAATTCAGTATAAATAAAGCCACGATTGCTTTATAAAATTTAGTATAAATAAATCCACGATTGCTGTATAAAATTTATTATAAATAAAGCCACGATTGCTTTATAAAATTTAGTATAAATAAAGCCACGATTGCTTTATAAAATTAAGTATAAATAAAGCCACGATTGCTCTATAAAATTTAGTATAAATAAAGCCACGATTGCTTTATAAAATTTAATATAAATAAAGCCACGATTGCTTTATAAAGTTTAGTATAAATAAAGCCACGATTGCTTTATAAAATTTAGTATAAATAAAGCCACGATTGCTTTATAAAATTTAGTATAAATAAAGCCACGATTGCTTTATAAAATTTAGTATAAATAAAGCCACGATTGTTGTATAAAATTTAGTATAAATAAAGTCACGATTGTTGTATAAAATTTAGTGTAAATAAAGCCACAATTGCTTTATAAAATTTAGTATAAATAAATCCACGATTTCTTTATACAATTTAGTATAAATAAAGCCACGATTGCTTTATAAAATTTAGTATAAATAAATCCACGATTTCTTTATAAAATTTAGTATAAATAAAGCCACGATTGCTTTATAAAATTTAGTATAAATAAAGCCACGATTGCTTTATAAAATTAAGTATAAATAAAGCCACGATTGCTCTATAAAATTTAGTATAAATAAAGCCACGATTGCTTTATAAAATTTAATATAAATAAAGCCACGATTGCTTTATAAAGTTTAGTATAAATAAAGCCACGATTGCTTTATAAAATTTAGTATAAATAAAGCCACGATTGCTTTATAAAATTTAGTATAAATAAAGCCACGATTGCTTTATAAAATTTAGTATAAATAAAGCCACGATTGTTGTATAAAATTTAGTATAAATAAAGTCACGATTGTTGTATAAAATTTAGTGTAAATAAAGCCACAATTGCTTTATAAAATTTAGTATAAATAAATCCACGATTTCTTTATACAATTTAGTATAAATAAAGCCACGATTGCTTTATAAAATTTAGTATAAATAAAGCCACGATTGTTGTATAAAATTTAGTGTAAATAAAGCCACGATTGCTTTATAAAATTTAGTATAAATTAAGCCACGATTGCTTTATAAAATTTAGTATAAATAAAGCCACGATTGCTTTATAAAATTTAGTATAAATAAAGCCACGATTGTTGTATAAAATTTAGTATAAATAAAGCCACGATTGTTGTATAAAATTTAGTGTAAATAAAGCCACAATTGCTTTATAAAATTTAGTATAAATAAATCCACGATTTCTTTATACAATTTAGTATAAATAAAGCCACGATTGCTTTATAAAATTTAGTATAAATAAATCCACGATTTCTTTATAAAATTTAGTATAAATAAAGCCACGATTGCTTTATAAAATTTAGTATAAAAAAAGCCACGATTGCTTTATAAAATTTAGTATGAAAAAAGCCACGATTGCTTTATAAAATTAAGTATGAATAAAGCCACGATTTCTTTATAAAATTTTGCTTTATAAAATTTAGTATAAATAAAGCCACGATTTTTTTATTAAATTTAGTATAAATAAAGCCACGATTGCTTTATGAATAAAGCCACGATTGCTTTGTAAAATTTAGTATAAATAAAGCCACGATGTGACTGCAAGATTTTCATCATTTTTGTAGTGAATTTTAATAATTTCAATGCGTGGTTGAAGCACATATCATTCCATTTTTAGTAATGGCGTAGTTTCTGCTTGTCAAAAAATAAAAGCTTCAAAAATAACAGCTACCGAAATACCAGGTGATTCAAAATAACACATATTGTTGGAAAACCCTTTAACTTCCCGCCTATGGAATCATTTTTGGGAAAGTTCTATATAATCATGGCAACCGAATACTTAAAGTAGTTCCATATTCGGATGACGTTGTTCTTCTTATCAGGGGAGAATTTCTCTCAACGATAAGTGGATTCGTATAATCTGCGCAATCATTATTTGGGCTAGACAGTGGTTTAGAAACTTAATAGTTTGGATATAATACGGTAGCTGGTGAATTATTAGAGATATCTTAATGAAATTTCACTTAGTCAGTGCTTAGCGATTTTGGAGTTGATTCATATTTTCTTAGTCTCGTGATTGGAATGGGGTCTTGTGAGTAACCCCCAAAGTTGATCACTTTGGGCTGCATATCCGAATGTTAAGAAATTTTATATTTAGACTTCTAAATAACGTATTTTTCGAAGTGCATGAAAAATATTCTAAAGCATTATCTAGTATTTTTTTTCACAGCAATCCCATTTTTCAGAAGATCTATGTTTAATTGAAGCAAAGCATGCTTACAGGTTTGTTTATCATCTTTTTCAGAAGTATTACTTAGAAATAATTGCTTAAATATCATCAATACAAACAATTTAAACACTTTAAAATCCTTACAAATAAAACAAATATTTAAGTAGATTCAAACATAATCTGCTTCATTTTAAATACAATTCAAACAATTTGCCAAATAACACAGATATACACTGGCATACAAAATGACAAAAAGCACAAATTTAATTCCTTTTAATTTGTTTCTATAGACAAACCAAATCAAATCTAAACTGTCTATTGAAAATACACTCTCATTCATATTGCTACAACCAAAGGACTTCTTGTACAATACAAAACAAACAGTAATAAAGTCCTTAAGGTTGGGTTTGGGGTGGTTGGTTTGGTGGCTAGATGGCAGTTCAGTTCAGGTTTTGGGAATCAAAACATACAGACAGTAATAATAATAATAATCCATAAAGTAATACCACTAATAGGATTCATAATAAAGGATAACATGCCATAAATAATGGGTAACAAATTTTCTTTATTGAAAATCCAGTCACGTACAGATTCAATTACTTGTTGAACTTTTTTTTTTTTTCATTTTCATCTTCTTATTTTCTTACGACTGCTGTTGTTTGATTTTCTGCCGGTTTCCATCCTCAGGTTTGTCATTTCTAGTGGGGGTGGAGGAGAAGGAGAGTTAGGATAAATATTATTTTGTTGCAGGGGAAAAGTGAAAATCTACAGTTGAAATGGAAACAAGTGAAATCATAATTTTGTGTGTTTGTAAGTTGGAAAATGAGTGTGAGTTTCAATATAGATATTATTAAATGGGCTTAGTTTGCGAGTGTTTTTGTTTAAATCTAAAAAGATAACAAACACTGTTTCAAACACATGCCAATTCATATGAAAACATGTCTTTATGGAAGCATTCATTCACTGATCGAATATTTTTTTTTGCACATTTTCATTTTGTTAAAAAAATTGACAAGCTGTTCAGAGAGAGACATTTGAAACACATAGAATTTATAAAAACGTTGGTTGCTCCGCTAATATTGAGTATCATTTAATAATGTTATTTAAAGAATGATTTGAAATGTTTGGTTTTAAGACAGATTTTTAAACAAATGCCAGCTGAAATTTTGTGTTAATAAAGTAATGGAAGAAATTAAAAAAAAAAACATGAAATTAAATAGATCATAAGTATTTTAGTTATATAGAATATTTCGCTCATTTGCTGCAACAACGTCATAACTCAATATCCGTGCTTTTGAACTGAGTAATACAAAATATGCGGCGTTCTATAGTCTTGCATATAGTTTAATCAGTTTAAAAAAAAGTCAGTTATTTTTTGTGCGATATTTGACGAGTAAAAATTTTGGTTAATTAGAGATTAGAAAGAAACATCTAAATCGCATGATTTGTTGAAAATTTATTTAAGAAATAGTAAAATGTCATAAAACATTCAAAGCCGTTTTTCTCGAAACGACTTTTTTTGAATTATGACGTTATTGCAGAAAATGAGCGATATTTTCCTGCTACTAATTTTTTTTGAGATCGGTCCATAATTTGCTCATGTACTCTGTATGGGATATTGTATGGTGGAGCTTTACTATACTTTCTTTGTTGCTCACCAGAGCTTATGGCGAATGTGTTCCAGCGGTTTCAACGTTCGAGAGATGGTTTGTGCTGTTCACAAATGGTGATTTTAACACGGAAATAAGTTTGTAGACCAAGAATTTAAGGCATTACTCCATGAAGACTATTGTAAAGCTCAACAAGAGCTTGTAGAATCATTAGGAGCTACTCAAGCAGTATTTTTAAAACGCTTGCGAGCAGCAGGATTCATCCAAAAGCAGGGAAATTGGGTACCATACGAATTGAACCCGAGAGAACTTGAAAGAAGATTTTGCATATCCGAAATGATGCTAGAACGCTATAAAAGAAAATCATTTTTGCATCGAGTATTACTTGCGATGAAAAATGGATCCAGCCAGCCAAATAGATGCCAAAGCCAAATATCCATGGCGCTAAGGTAATGCTCTGCTTTAGGGGGAGCAAAAGAATCCTATTTATTATGAGCTACCTAAATCTGACTAGACCATCACAAGCAACCTGCACTGAACGGAACTGATTCATTTGAAGCGAGCATTGGCTGAAAAACGACCAGAATATATGGCCAGAAAATAAACCGTAATATTCCATCATGACAACGCTCGGCCACATGTTGCTATAACTGTTAAGAACTATTTAGAAATAGCTGAACCAGGTCCGCGATTTTAACAATGTTGGACAAAGTCGGCGATCCACACTTCAATGTGGCAGTCCAATAAATTCAAAATTTAGTAGGATAATCGACGGCATGTTCTTCGTTCATTTCTGTGTCAATCGATTTGTATTTTATTGTTTCGCCTGGCAGTTTCAATTGTATTTGCTTATTGAGCTTATTAACATCTTAATTTGTTGGTGCCAAAATTGCATGTTCCCACAGCCCATCCGAATTTTTGTAGTTGGTTGTAAGACTTGGGAATACCTTGTCGACAACAGCTTGAATATTCAGTTGCATTTGGCAGAAGTTCGGGAACGAAATCCGATTTATGGCGGGATCAATTGGTATTTTTCCATTTCCGATGTCCAACAATTGTTTTGAGAATGTTTCGGCAGAAGGGTATTGCATCTAATGCAGACACATGTTCGTTCATAGCGTTCGGCTTCTGTAGCTTCATTTCCAGTGGAATAAATTTAAAGGAACATCACATCATCATTGGGAAGCGGGAGCAATGATCCAGTTCTGTGGTACATTTGGCCTTGAACTTTGAATTTCATTAATGGTATAGTATAAAAATTTGATTTGTCCCCAGACCGAAAATCAAAAATCTGACTCTACTCGCTAGGCTTTTCTGAAGATTCCGAGAAAAATTTTTTAAAATCGGTCAAGACGTTTTTGATTCCATACGGAATATACATACACATATCTGTTTTTATATACATATATATGGCATTAGCGGTATAATGTAAAAATTTAATTTTTACACACCCCTCTGCCTACAGACCGAATATCAAAAATCTGACTTTACAGTGTTACCCGCTATGCTATTCTGCAGATGCCCTGAAAACTTCTTCAAAATCGGTGTAACCGTTTTTGAGTTCATTCGGAACATACATAAAAACATCCATTTTTATATATATATATATAGATAGATGAAGTGTTATGGAAGTTTTGCCTAACCTGATTTATAGTCCAGACCATGACCCTTCCGACTATTATTTGTTTCGATCGCTGCAGAATGCTCTCTCTGGGTTACGCTTCACTTTGGAACAGAGTATTCGATATTGTCTTGATTCGTTCTTGGCTTTCTCAAAAGATGAGTAGTTCTTTTGGCTCGGAATCCATATGTTCCCAGAAAGATGCGTAAAGGTAATAGCTGACAATGGCCAATACTAAGAATAAATTTATTTTGTACAAATGTTTCAAAATAAAAGCTAAAAATTTGAAAAAATTCCACATTTTTAAGTAACACACCCTATACATAAACTGAGGGATTTTTGGAAATTCAAAGATTTTGGGGGTAAAAGCAGCGGTAAAAACATTCAGTAACTTTAAATTTTCTAAACTACAAATACAAACAAAATAAAATGTGTTATTTTGGTATTCAAAGAAAAATTACATTATTTGACATAAGTGATCGGATGTTTATTTCATAATAAAGAGGAAGGTATGCCGTTAATAATGAAAAACAACATCAGCCAAATGGCCACCACGACCACGCTTACAGTACCATATCCTTTTCATGAAATTTTCCATAACCAAATCGCAAAGTGGCTGCCCTATGTCCTCGATAGCCTCAAGAATTATATCTTTGAGGTCTTGAATCGACGCTGGGCTGTTGGCATAGACCTTATCTTCCACGTGGCCACAAAAGAAGAAGTCGCAAGGTATTAAATGACTAGATCTCGGTGGCCAATTGTGATCACCTCTTCGGGAGATAACACGTTCCGGAAACTTTTCCCGTAACAGAGCAATGGTTTCGTTGTTTGTGTGACACGTAGCTCTGTCTTGTTGAAAATAAACGTTGTCCAGATCAATATCATCCAACTCCGACCATAACATACGGTGTAATGACGTTTGTGGAATACCCAATTCCAAAGTACGACGAGGAATGGACAAACCTGGACTTTCTTCAACATTTTAGGCTACAACAGCAATATTTTCAGTTGTTCTTAAGCGACGTGCACGGGTTTTATTCTTCACATCTATTTAACTTGTCCTAGCAGCTCGAATTTTTCCACCAATTTCTGTATTTCTGTCCGACAAGGTGCTTCAGGACGACCCAAAACTGCTTTAGTTTTGCGAACTGTGACTTCAAGATTTTCACCATTTTTGTAGCGAATTTTAATAATTTCAATGGGTTGTATCGTTCCATTTTTAGTAATGGCGTAGTTTCTACTTGTCAAATGTCAAAGAAAAAAGCTTCAAAAGTGACAGCTACCGGAATACCGGATGATTCAAAGTAACACCTTTTGTTGGAAAGCCCTTTATAAAGCGCATCTGAAATTTGAAAATATTGGGGTAGAAAAAAGGTTAAATCTATATTTTGGTACTTTTTGGAGCCATATGTATCTTTTGAACCAACAAACGTATAATAAATATTGTATCGTATTCTTTAAATCTCAAAAATACCAAATTCAAATTTAGTACTTTTTTGGAAATTTGAATCCCTAAGGAGTAAAATTGTATTTATTTTTGGTACTTTTGCTACAAAAAATATTTCTCTATAAATTGACATATTATAAATTCCCACTATGATACTAAAATTTAATTGAATAACATTTTTATGATATCAGTGTGGTCAAAAGCGTACCAAAAAGGGGTAAAAACGGTAAAATGTATTTTATTATATAGATTTCATATAAAATTGAGTAATACGAGAGAATTTTATTTTTGCTATTTAAACCACCACTTAAAAAATTATAGCCAATCAAATGTTCATTCTCCAATGATTACACATTGTGTGAGTTACAATAGCCAATAATTGCCCCCAACTCCGCTGTAACCATTTTTTTACAACAAAAATCCACTTATTCCTAGAAAAGTAAAAAAAGAAACATAAATAATTAATATAATTCCACAGGTATTTACTAGACAACTGATTAATGAATTTACTTGCGAAAAAAACATATTGCTCAATTAACGTAAAATGCAACGAAAAAAAAAATGCGAATTCAATATATGCAAGAATAATTTAAAATGTTTACAAAAAATTACTCTTAATTTACAATTAATTTAATATATATACATATTGTTTTTATTTTTTGTTATTGTTATTTAATTAATTGTTTGTTTGTTATTTTAGATCAAACACACTTACACAGACCCCCACACAAAATGCTCACACGCCCACAAAAGCACACACATTGCTGTGATTTAATTGCCTGTTAATGTAATTTATTGTTAATAATATGATGGAGAAAATAAAAAAAATGTAAACAAATTAAATTAAAATACAGCAGCAACAAAACAATCTACCGTGTTAAATAAACAATCATCAATGGCTACAAACGGCTGTGATAAACACATACACTCAAGCACATTTAGACGGTTAGTATAGGATAAAAATTAAATAAAAAATAACCACTGTATCAACAACCCGTGTATATAAACACAGGCCATTAGTTTGTAACCGAAACTAATGTATGGATAGTGAAAATAATTTAAAATAATATTAATGTTTAAACATTTGCACTCAGATGCATAATATGTTGTGTGCACATTATATTTGAAAAAATAGTTTCAATTTAATGTTGTGTATGTCCTTTTGGATAATTTTTGTTTGTTTTGTATGAATGATCAAAGAAAATTAAAACGGAATGCTGCTCGGCAAAAAAAAGGTTTAATTGTAAGATATATTAAAAAAAAAAAAAAAAAAAAAATATTTTGTACTGATTACACAGCGAAACAAAAATGTTGCCCGAGATTTGAATTACGTTTTGTGCAAATTGATGAACTCTCATTACTATCTTATACTTGTTTTTTTTTCAATCAACTTGCGTTTTCGAAATATCGCGGTTTTTATATTTTCCTTGAAACTGGTCTACGTAAATATATGTTTCTTTCGAATATAATAATTCTGGTGGATGTTTTGGCATATTTGACATTTTCCCATCTTTCTGGCAACATATGGATTTCGAGATAAAAAAACTGCTCATCTTTTGAGGCTAAAAACGAATCAAGCCAATTTCGGATACGCTGTTCTGAAGAGAAGCGTATCCCAGACGAAGCGTTCTGCATCGATCGAAACACACAGTAGTCGGACGCGGCAAGGTCTATACTATTAAGCGGGTGGGGCAAAACATCCCAGCCATTTCATTCCAAATAATTTTTAACAGGTATTGCAACATGTGGCTGGTTCCAGGTATAGGTTTCCTGTGACGGTCTGGCCTTATTTAAGAAGTTTAAAATAGAGAGGACCCAAATACAAATATTTGGCTTTGGTGTCTATTTGGCTGGTAGGCTGGGGTTCACATATGATCTCTTATGCTTCGGGTTATCGCAATGGATCCATTTTTCATTGCAAATAACGTTTCGGTGCTAAAATTATTTTCTTTAAAGAGTTCAGACATCATTTCGGACATGCAAAATCATTTTTCAAGGACTCTCGCCTTCAAATGAAATCGTGCTGCAAACATTTTAGAATCCTGCTGCTTGAGTAACTCCCACTGATTTTGCAAGCTCTTGATGAGTTTGACAACAATCTTCATGGAGTAATGCCTCCAATTCTTGGTCATCAAACATTTGTGGTTGGCCTGTCCGATCTTTGTCTTCCGTGTCAAAATCACTAATTCTGAACCGCACAAACCATCTTTCGCACATTGAAACCGATGAAACACATTCACCATAAGAACAATCGGTATGTTGCAGTGACACTTAGCTTTGTTGGCACAAAATTTTACATTTTCGAAGCAACGAAAACGTTATGACATATACCCAATCTATATAAAAGGTGGCGCAAAAGAAATCCTCCTATCAGAAAATGCTATAAATTTTGCGATTGGCCCCTAATGTCAGTTCTGTTTTGAAATTTGTATAGTAAACACATGCGAAATACACTTTAATAAACAATGTTACGCTACACTGCTCCAGAATGCGGAATATTGCAGACTATTTATTTGACCAATAATCGGCAAAATTTATAGCATTTTCTGATAGGAGGATTACTTTTGCACCACCTTGTATATAAAAATGGATGTTTTTATGTATGTATGTTCCGAATGAACTCAAAAACGGTTCGACCGATTTTGAAGAAATTTTCAGGGAATCTGCAGAATAGCATAGCGGGTAACACTGTAAAGTCAGATTTTTGATATTCGGTCTGTAGGCAGAGGGGTGTGTAAAAATCAATTTTTTACATTGTAAAGCTAATGCCATATATGTATATAAAAACATATATGTGTATGTATATTCCGTAAGGAATCAAAAACGTCTTGACCGATTTTGATAAAATTTTCACGGAATCTTCAGAAAAGCCTAGCGAGTAGAGTCAGATTTTTGATTATCGGTCTGTGGACGGAATGGCGTGGCAAAATAAAATGTTTATACTATACCACTAATGAAATTCAAATGACATCGGATTCATACCCAGCTTTAAAGTTCAAGGCCAAGTGTACCACAGAATTGGATCATTGCTCCCGTTTCCCAATGATGATGCGAAGTTCCTTTAAATTTATTTCACTGGAAATGAAGCTACAGAAGCTGAACGTTATGAACGAACATGTGCTTGCATTTGCCTTTTCAAAACAATGGTTGGACATCGGAAATGGAAAAATACCAATTGATCCCGCCATAAATTAGATTTCGTTCCCAAACTTCTGCCAAATGCAAATGAATATTCAAACCGTTGTCGACAAGGTATTCCCAAGTATTACAACCAACCTACAAAAATTCGGATTGTCTGTGGGAACATGCAATTTTGGCACCAACAAATTATGATGTTAACAAGTTCAATAAGCGAATACAATTGAAACTGCCTGGCGAAACAATAAAATACAAATCGATTGACACAGTAATGAACGAAGAACATGCCGTCGATTATCCTACTAAAGTTTTGAATTTATTGGACTGACACCACATTGAAGGTTGGATCACCGATTTTATCCGACACTGTATATTAAAATCGAGATCGAGATGAAATATAGAACAGATGTTTTCTAAGGGCCAGCAATGCGGACCGGGTTCAGCTAGTATTATTTAAATTATAAATAATCCTTTATTAAAACTGAAGACTAAAACGAAAAGGTTTATTTCTATTTTCCGAATTTCAGTTCAATTAAGTAAGCGAGATTTTCAGAGTCAAGTCCGATATACGTAGACTAATTGACCTATTGCTATAACTATAAATAACAGTAAAATAACTCGATCTTGCAAACAATGTTCATATGCTGGGTGAGATCAGACAGTTAATAGAGGGCAGTTATCTCCATGAAAATCATTCGTAGCACAATAAGGGTATGACACGTTGCTCCTCATTCTCTGACAGAAATAATTTCGTTCAATACAGAATCGCTGCACCTGTAATGCAATGAGATAGTGTCTAGTTATCATAAATACCAATACAGAGATGTGTGTTTCTGTCATCGAAATTACAGAGGTACTTCTCAGTTCCATGGTGAATTCTATGTATGTAATAACGAATCTAGTGAAACACACTTTACTTGTTCATCTAAAAGGATGTTAGATATTTAAAAATATTACATCATTTAAAAAGTTTGCATTAAAACATTTAATAGCAAGTAATATTAAGTGTAGAGTGCAAAAATATATTAATGTTTTTGCATACATATTGATTGCAAATTGTTTAAATACATACCATAACAAGAGAATGGATTTTTTAATTGTAGTTAATTTCAATAAAGTGTGAGAATGTAAGTAACTTCTTTATACATACATATGCCCCAGCAGTTCTAGGAGACTGTCCCGATCTAGTGATTTAATCTATCATTTAAGGTGGCAAGTAGTTATATAACTAGCTATTTTAACACGTACGTGTCCTAAGCAAGGTGTCAATTGACCTTTTCTGATTACAATGAGACTGTCTGATAGCTGATCCATTGAATTCACATACCGGTTACATGTACTGAGTTAACTTACTAGTTATCTAACTGGTTACTTGAGTAGCTACAAAACTAGTTATTTTAGTCCGTTAAAAATACATCTTCTAGACAGTCAAATAACCGATTACCAGTAAACAAATCTTCTACCGACCACTCTCCAATAGGTAACTTTTGATCGGTAAAATAACTACTTTCTAAAGTCCAGTAAAAAAATAAACGTTTGAAGTAACTACACTCTAGATTACTAAGAGTCACTAAAGTGGCAATTGACGTAACGCTAGATTACATGGGATGTCAGCATACTTAACTAAAAAGAATATAAAGTGTATGAGAACTATTTCTACACAATTTGTGTAAAACCAATTTGTACGAATTTTCCATAAACAAGTGTAGTACAAAATAAACGTTTAAAGTGACTACACTCTAGATTACTTAGAGAAACTTGAGTGACAATTGACTTCACTCTAGATTACCTGGGATGTATAAAGTAACAAACTTACTTCTCCCTGCACTACAAACAGCAGAGACGTGTCAAATGACCAAAAATATATAAATTGTGGTTTGCCAAGTGATCAGATATAAGAGACAATAACTGTCTATAAGGGATGAGTAGTAGTAAATAGCGTCAGTTACCTAACCAGTAACTTGACCAGCTACATAACTAGTTATTTAAACATGTACGGATGCTAATTGACCTCAAATATTCAGCTAAAAGACATATCATAGGCAGTCCAATAAACAATAGCTTGTAAACAAACCTTTCTTCGAGAACTCTCCAATTGCTTCTGGTAAATAAAATAACTACTATCTAAAGTGGAATACAAAACAAACGTTAAAATCACTTCACTATAGGTTACTAAGAGTCACTAAAGTGACTATTGACTTCATGCTATGTTGTCAGTGTACTTAAGCAAAAATAAAAATTAACTGTATTAGAATTATATCAATACAACTTGTATAAAACCGGTTTGAACGAATTACACACAAAACGTTTAAAGTGACTACACTCCAGATTAATTAGAGACAATTAAGTGACAATTGTCTTCACGCTAGATTACCTGGGATGTATAAGGTAATCAATTGTCTTCTCTCTGCACTACAAAGAGCACATACGTGTCAAATGACCAAAATATATAAATTGGAGTCAGCCAAGTGATAAGACATTTGTGACGATTATTGTGTATAAGGGATACATTGACTACTTGCTTAACTGCTGTGAACTGCTGGGACATATATTCATATGTATGTGTTTGTATGGCTACAGCTGTGTAGGAGTGATGTTGATGAGTTTTGATGGGAAAAGATCAAAGTACTAAAATGTAAAAAGTGATGAAAACAGTAATAAAAATATTTAAATAAAAGCAATTTTGTGCAGAAACCTACACTAAAAGAATGAATAACATACACATTATTTGATCGGATTTTCGGATTTCAATGCAAACTGCTCTTTGTAGCAAAAAGGTGGGAAAATACATATGCTATTAGGAAGCAGAATTTTGTAGATAAAGGATCTTTATTCAAAGTCATTACTCCCATAAATTTATGTTAAACTAAGTTCTATTGCTAGTAGCTAGTTTTAATACTTATACATACCTTCCATCAAAGTCTTTGTTACTCCCTGTATATTTTTAATATCGAACTTAAGAATTTTTAACTTTATTTCGAGGAAAAATATTGCATTCATTCATTTGTTTGTTTGTTTCAGAGAGTATTTAAGCCAAATGAATTCTTCTGCCAAAAATAAACAACAACAACAACAACAACAAAAAGCCAACAAACGGACAAACAAACAAAAAAACGCAATAAAAAAATATCATCAACAACAATCAATCAAATAGCAGGAGTTAAAAATACTCCTACATTTAGTCACGAGGTGATGCTGAATGACTGTCTGTTTGTCTGTCTGTCTGTCTGTCGGCATGCTGACTTTATCTGTGCGCGGCCTTCATTTATTTATTTGAATGTGAATGTGTTTGTGTTTGTTATACAGTTATTCGTATCTTTTGTAATGTTCTCTTCTTCATTTGCGATTTTTTAGTTGGATTCTGTATAGATAGATGTGTTTTATTACTATTTGCCGAGCGCCAGTAGTATGAGGCCTGCGAATGTATGTGTGTGTGCCTGTATGTGCAGCATTGGTATTTCAAATTGATTTTTTCTCACATTTGATTTGATTTTGTGTGTTGCACTCAGTGAATACAACAAAAACAACAAAAATGAAAAAAAAAGAATTGCATAAAAGTCAAAATTTACCAATTCAATCAAAATTGACATGGCTACACAAACAACAAAAAGTGGTAGAAATTCAAATAAGAATAAAGAAAAACATGAAACGCTACAAAAAAATGTTTTCAAATTGAATGAATCACATCAAAGTGTTGTTCAATATATTGAAATCAATTAGAGAGTGTGGTATTTTTTAAAATAAGCCGCAGTCTTTTATTAAACCCGAAAACAAGGATTCAAATGAATAATGTTTCCTGTTTTTACCATTTAGTTATTTTTTTGTTGTTATTCTCATTCTATTTTCCATTAAATAGACAAAGTGTCAATGGTTAAAAAGTATTTGTTTTTGCCTCTGTCATCTTTCCTATCACTTGATTTTTTTCAGTTTGTAGCCAGAATATATGTAGTATGTTCACATAAAAGGATTTAATTGATTTTTATGTTAAAAATATTTTTTAGCCAGAACTGTTTTATACGTTTATTTTTATGAATATATTAAACTTGTGGTCAAATATTTGAATTTATATTTTTTTGTGTGCTGAAAAACAAATTGATACAAAATTATTTTATTTTATTTTTTTTTACTATTAAAAATTTGTGAAATATTTTTATGCTGTAGATTTCATTGTTTTAAATCATTTTATATTTTTTATCATTTTAGTTTGTTGGTCACTAATTTAGTCAACATTTTTGACAAATAACTGACAAAAATAACAGTAAAACAGTATTATGGTTTGAATTGAATTTAACCCTTAAATATCTTCATGGGCTGTTGCTGTTGAAGATCAAATTTATTTTAAATTATACATATGTTTTGTAAATAAACATTTGCAAAGGGGTGGAGTGGTAGTCTCTAAAAGTCATAAGTCACTATAGTCCTCAATACACTATACAATACACTCTCCTTAATCTCAAAAGTTAAAAAATTATGCAGAGAACATCTTAAACGATGAGATATAGTCTAGTCTCGTTTAAGCGATTTGCAATGGCATGTAAGATCGCCCGAATTAAAATCACTATAGACATATTTATTTGGGATTTTTTAAGAGACGGGCGAGAGTCCACTTGCTCGTTAGAAATTTAAAAATTTAATGGAAGAAAATAAACTTTACAAAAATGGTAAAATTATTTTTCCAAATTGTTTGTGCAAAATGTTTCTGGGCTGGTATTATTGTACAGGGTGGCTAATGAATGTTGCTACACAAGTAACTCAAATAAGTTTTTTCAATTCACATAACTTAATTTATCTTTATCCCTTTTAAAAATGATACATGTTTACAAATTATTTAATTTAAATGGCCGTTACGCTCGGTGACTCATGTGCGACATCTTTAAAAAAGTTATTCATTACAGCCTGGAGGTTTTCCGAGGGAATTGCCTCAATTGGTGTTTTAATGCTTCACTTTAAATCATATAAATTTAACACCAAAATGGGTATTTTGATTTTGACTGCAATATCACCACATAAAGAAATCGAGTGCATTAAGGCCCTGGGAGGCCAATGAAATGTGGAGTTTCTGGTTATCAGCTTATTGGGACATTTTCACACCAATTCTGTCACAAGAGCCCTTGATGTATGAAATTGCATAGAGTTTTTTTGGCGCAGTTTTGTAAAGAAAAACTTTTTAAATATCATTAAGTGATGGTAGCCATTGGTTTTCAGGCAGCCGCATAGTGGAGACAGGCAGGCGCATACCGAAAAAGTGATGAGATTATTAAGTACCAGTCATTTGACGAATATTAGGTCTCCCGTGTCTGGCCTGATTAGTTCCTGATAAAGGTATTGATGTACTCTAGCTTCATGGCCAAAAGCTCAAAAAAACTGTTTAAAGGAACGATGTCCCAGAAACCTTAAGCGTAGATCTCCTAATGCTGAACAATGACAAAGAAGATCAAAAATGGTCGTTATAGGGCAGGCCAAGTCTCCTCGTATGGTTGCCAAATGTGCAGTGTCCAGTTATCACTGCCACTATATTAACAAATTGTTAGCGTGTCAAGCCAAGAAGATAAGTTGTCCGCCCTCTGTTTAGTTGGGACCATATCATTCTGGTTATAGTACATGTGGGTAGGCAGCCCCATCTTGTTTGAACGAGCTCATAGCAAAAGTTACTAAATAATTTGTAGCATGCAATTAGATAACGGAACCCCGCATAGGAAGCCCATAGATAGTTTGACGCCTTTTTCACCAAAGCATCAGCAACATAGTTGACCGTAATATCTCCGTGTCCACGTACCCACATGAGTATCATTGTTGAATGTCTCGCCATCCTGTTTAAGGATGCCCGGTATAACTGGACTAAGTTAGATGTTGTGTTCTCACCTGTCTGAGATTTTATTGCCTGACTGTCAGTATATATATGAATTTCCCTATGTGATATCTTGTTATAACTGAGATCGCCCTTTAAATCATCGATATTTCAGCTTGAATAATGCTACATTCATTTGGAATTTTAAAATATAGGATAGTTTTGAATTTCTTAATACAGATACTTACGCAAACTCGAACTCCTAGAGCCGTCTGTGTAGACTGAGAGACTTGTTGTGTTATGTTAAGGTCTGTCCATTTGTTCCGTATTGTACGGAATTGAGAAACCGAAGTTTCTCTATAGGAAGTGCCTAGGGATGCAGCAATCAATATTATCTGGAAGAATCTGTATACTTCCTATTATACTGGGGTGACCGTATGGAGTATGTTTTCATGCACCAATCGCATAATATCGGCTTGGTGACCGTATGAAATAGCCAATTAACAAACTAAGGTCTAATACCCCACTGTAAATATACATTGCCGTCAAAGTTTTTGATGTCCTTGAAGGAATATTGGGTTTCCAGGATAGCTTACTATCAAAAAAAAAAAAAAAAAATCAAAGTATTTTGAGCAGTCCGATAGTGTTAGTTCAACACTATTTAATTGGGGAAGTGAGAAATGAGGAATATTGTACTTCCTTGTGTACAGTAAAAGCTCGGTTTTGCTTGGGTTTACACTCAGTCCACTGTCAGTAATCCTTCGACTGAGTATATTTTCCAACCGTTGTGATATCGTGCCCAAGTGGATCAACGGAATCCATGTAGGCGACAGTATTATAACTCATGAGATCCAATTTCCTGAGCAGATAATTTATGGCCAGATTCCACAGAAGTGGTGTTAAGACCCCTCGTGGCCATTTGAGTGATCATGGCCGTTCTATTTTCATACAGAATGATCCTATATCGTATAAGGTTCATGATAAGCATTACAGTTGATTGGTCCATGCCAAGATCTTGTAGGGCTGAACTAATAGTTGCAGATTCTACATTATTGAAAGCTCCTTACATATGCAGAAAGGCCACTAATGTGAAATTGCCAAATTTAAGGGATCTATCAATGTAACCCACTAAGGAGTGAAGTGCTGTTTCAACAGATTTGCCGTTTACATCATAATGGGCCTCGTTAGATATAAAATATGCATAAAACATGTCTTCGTACTCAGCCAGTATTTGAATAATCTTCTGCAGCGTTCACCTATATGGCAGAAGTAGTCAAAATGGGGTAAATCAGCTACAGTAGCCAAAATGGGGTGGTATACGATGGAGAAGAAAAATCACAATGATAGATTTCGGAGAGCCTCAAAATATGGGTATTTCAGATGATTTCAGCAAAGTTGAATTACTTACCACTATAAATTACTACAATGCTAAGGATATGGGATAGATCAATTGGGGTCAATGCGTATGATATAAAAATGGATATGACATATATTTTCATCAGCTTTTAAGCAGCATTCTGCAAGTCATAATTAAGGATATAATTATGGAAGCTGAACATAGGCACTATATCATGCCTATCAGACCTAAAATGCGATGGCGGTTACTATGCTTATAACTTCCAAACTTTTCCAAAGATTCAGGTCGTATCTAAGGAATACAGCGATACGTTCAGCAATAATCCTTTAATGGGCTAATGACTTAATAAGTGAGAATTTATATCCAATGACTTAATAAATTAGTTTGTATTCCTATTAGAAAGACGTATGTTATTGGTAAGAAATCGGCAGTCAAAATTCTCACTCTCAGTCGGGCGGTAACAAAGGAAGTCATCCGTATGCTCTTTCCCATTATTATTGTTACTTTAACAAAAATCATTCAGGCATTTGCCTGTGAACATAGAATCCATATACTAGATGGCACATATACTTTAGATGCTCAGGCTGAGTGTGATCTATGTCCTTTTTTCATTCATATATGTGTGTTTGTTCTGTATGATTGGGTTCTCTCTCCCACCTACTTCAAACTATACCATTCAAACTGTGTAATATAAGCAGCTTCGTTTCTTTAAGATGTATTTCAATATCGTAGATGATTCCATCTGTTATTTGGTAACACTGGAAATATCGGAGGTCAACATTAATGCAAAAATTAAGACATAAGAGATGAAATACAAAATTTATCACAGCCATTTTGCTTAACAGGTTTTCGAAATAAGTAGATATGTCACCTTCTCTAATTCAGTCAACCTCTTTCACACCCATCATGTGATCCTTAAGAGGTCCTCATCAGCTACTAGTCATGTCCTGGTGAGTACATACAGAAAACTGATTCGCAGCAGCAATCGAATTAGTTGACAGTCGAATGATTCGGCTGTACACAAAGACGAATATCGGTTGAAGCAACTAAACTTTTGTTATCCATTCTAAAATATTGGAGCCCCAGCTATACAATTCGATCACTGACGCATAATCATTTGATTTGCAGCAAATTCGGTTCCTATTACGAATCTTTTTTCTCTGTACAAAAGCACTCCAAAAAGTTATAACATCAAAATGCGGGACATCACCTAAATTACATGACGCGTATTGAAAACTTAAGAAACAGTTCAATAAAATGGTTTTATAAATTTTAATATGTCAATCTATTGTGAGTACCTAACGTTCTTTCTAATAAAGCCTGAATATATCAAGGTTATGCTTTTTCATATTTTGCCATGTATTTACGTACATCTCTTTAGACCCCTTTTCTACAATCAAAACTGCAGCTTTAAACGTTTCTACCACAATCTTTAACCAAATACTTTCTAATATTAAAACACACATAAAAGCTTTAACCTAATAGTTTTTTTTTGTTTACACATCATATATTTGTCAGATGCTTAGACTAACCTTTTACTCCTCCTTTTTATGTTGTCGATTTTCAACATCCTTTTTTTGGCTTATTGACTTGTTAAATCAATTGACAGCTAATAAATGTGTCAAAATGCATGTCATACGCACATAAACAATTTAATCTTCTACTCGTATCTAAAAACAAACTAAGGATGAATTGTGTACAATAAACCAAACGAATAAAAAGAGAAACAACAAACCACAATATTTGAACTTTAACCAAAGACATAAAAAAACAAACAGAAATAAAAAAATAAACTAAAGTGACCCAAACATAAACACAGACATACACACATATTTAGTTACTTATACAAACAAATGCTTACAAATATCAATCTACACTTAAGGATATAAAAAAAGTGAGTATAAAATAAATAAAAGGGCTAGCAATAGAGGGGTTGGTAGTGTTAACCAAAATAACATTATCTGTGTTTAATACATATTTGCCAATAAATACAAAAAAAAAAATTCTTCTTGATCCCCAATAGATTACTAAGAAAAACAAGGGGTTCCTTGTTATGTTTAGGGTTTGTTTGCTTCGTCCTTTTTTTTCATATATTTTTTGTTGGTATTTGTTGTGCGTTTCTAGATTATAACTGACATAACAGTTTTTACCAGCAATTCGATTTCCGTCAAACTGGTAAACAGTTATTTATTTCAAAACGTTTTTTTGGACTTTATTTTTATTCAATTTTTGCAGGAAAATCAGGAGGAAAACAGGGGCGTAGTACTTATATAAAGAAATTGTTGAAAATGAGGACATGCTTTACAAAAAGTTGTTGACAATTAACAGCTAAGCTTTTAACAGATTTAGCTGTAACTAATATTTACCCCTTAAATACCATAATTTTCTTACTACGCCTTTATATCAAGTAAGTTACATTTAATAACTCGCTAAAGTAGTGGCAGACTGTAGTTGAATTTATTCTCAATATTGATAAAATATTAAATTCACATGTACACACACACAAACATATTTACAGTCTTCCCTACACACACACACTCCCATACAAAAGCCATTTAATATAGACGATAACATACTTATGATTTTCTAAACGTTGTTTTTCTCTTTTTCTGATTTCAAACTCATGTTTCTTAGCAATTTCGATAATATTTTTCTAAACTGGTGTGATAACATATACACGCACACATAAATGTATAATAGGGTCGACCTTATTTTCTCTTTTTTTGGATATTCGAAGTTGTGCTCCGTCATTTAAGCACTAAATGCTGAACATTTGAGTAAAATCAGATATCGCACTAGTGGTAGCAAACCTGTATCTTCTAGACTTCAGACCCGATTAAAAAATAATTTGAAATTTCCGCGCCTCTGGACTGAAAGGGCAACAATGCTCCTATCAACGAGCATCTGGCTGTTGACTCCTGTCAAAATTAGAAGAAGCTGCTTCGTTTAGTTTGTGTTTGACAGCCATTGAGAGCAGATTACCTCATGACTTGACTTGGAATTGGAAAATAGTGAATTTCTTCTGCTCATTAAGCAATCGGTATTTGCGACTTCCCATTATCGGGACGGCTTAGTTTTTAAAACTGCAGATTCTGTAATCGCGACAGTTTACGATAAATGGATTCTATTTTCTATAATCAAAAAAGAGAAATCCCCGCCTTATGGTATATTAACATTTTTGGATGATTTTGATCATCAATTATATCAGTTTTTTCTTGTCATTTGTTGTGTAAATAGAGGGTTTGCAAACATGAGGTGTAATTTTGAATCACTAAAAAATGGTAATAAACTGTCAGTCACAGTTCGCAAAACTAAAGCATTTTTGGGTCGTCGTGAAGCACCTTGTCGGATCGCAATACAGAAATTGGTGAAAAAATTCGGGATGTTGGGACAAGTTAGTGATGTGAAGAATAAAAACCGTGCACGTCACTAAAGAACAACTGAGAATATTGCTGCTGTAGCCCAAAGTGTTGGAGGAAACCCAGGTTTGTTCATTCCTCGCCGTTCTTTGGAATTGGGCATTCCACAAACGTTATTACACCGTATCTTATGGTCGGAGTTGGATGATATTGATCTAGATAAAGTTTACTTTCAACAAGACGACACTACGTGCCACATAAGCAACGAAACTATTGCTCTTTTACGGGAAAAGTACAATTGGCCACCGTGCTCTTGTGATTTAACACTTTGCGACTTCTTCCTTTGGGGCCACGTAAAAGATAAGGTCAGATAAGCCCAGCATCGATTCAAAACCTCAAAGATAGAATTCGTGAGGCTATCAAGGGCATAAGGCAGCCACTTTGCGATTTGGTTATGGAAAATTTCATGAAAAGGATATGGTCCTGTAATCGTGGTCGTGGTAGCCATTTGGCTGATGTTGTTTTTCATTATTAACAGCATACCTTCTACTTTATTATGAAATAAACATCCGATCATTTATCTCAAAAAATGGCATTCTACTTTGAATACCAACATAACACCTCTTGGTAGAAAACCCTGTACATATCTTAATAAGGGAAAGGTTCGACATAGTTTAAAGCCAACCATTTCTCAAAAATTTTACATTAAAAAAAAAAAATTAAAGTGGAAATTCCATAAATCCATTAGTGAAAGAGTTCAAGGATTACGATGATGAGTATGGATTGACTCTTCACCAAATCAACAATGCCGATGAATACAGTTTATATTATAGGATGCTTCCAGTTCACACTCTTGTCACATGTAATTAGAAAACAACGCCCGGAAGAAAAATATGTAGAGTACGAATAACTGTTCTACCCTGTTCAAATGCGAATGGCACAGCCAAACTGAAATTGTTGGTTGTTAGAAAATTGAAGATCCCACGCACCTTTAAATGCTTTTTCAATAGTCCTATAATATACAACTCCAGTAACAACACCTGATTGACATCATTTATATTCTAGGACTGGTTCCATCAAGAATTTGTTCCCCACGTAAGTTAATTTTCTCTAATTAGTAAATGTAAGTTGTTCATAAGTAAACATTTATTATGTCCAAAACTGTTTGGCTTCAAAACATCTGCCACAAAAAGCAGTTTTGCTTTTAAATAACGCGACGTGTCACCCAGTTGAGGTACTAAAAAGTGATGATGATTTAATTATAGCAATTAAGCTACCACCCAATTGAACTGCCCTCATTCAACCGTTAGATCAAGACATTATCAACTTGGTCAAATTAAATTATAAAAAAAACTGCTTACCCATTTGCTTGGCGAGAAGGGAACAAATTTGGAGCTCAAAATAAAAACTTCAATCTCCGGGGATAAAATATCTGTGTCCAAGATCCAAATCCAATCCTCCAACACCTTGCTCGAATTCGGTACTGAATGGAGTGAAGAGGATAACATGCCCTTAAATATTTTATAAAATATAATTCAGGAAGAAAATGAAGATTTTTCAGCTGTTGGTACACTTGCAGCTCAAATTTCAACAACGCTGATATAAACTGAAGGATTCAAGAAGAATTTCATGTGGAAGGTAATGAGGAGAAAATGGATTTATCATGTACGGAATCGAAGGATTTATATGATAGTGGTCATGAAGAAACCAAATTAAACTGGACGATTGCATAACATCGATAAACCTATTCATACATTGGGCTTTGGAAAATGATAAGCCGACAACAGCACTATACGAACTGTGTGATTCAGCTGTTATTTTAAAAAAGAATTTGCAAAAAAAGCAACTCAAAACCTCCAATTTCTTTAAAAATGTTTAAAATATAAATAGTATATTGTTACGAATGTTCAAGGACGATTTGAATTCAACGGTCTGTAATGACTGCCTGCAGCATTCATCATGTTTGAAGGCACGTCCATCAGTAGCATTGTTTGTAAGTATGGCAACACTAAATGTTTGGGCTGCTGGCAATGACATCGAAGGCTCTGGATTTCGAATGTACTAGTATGTCCGTTAAGAGTATTGTAGAAGATTCCCGATAGATGGCACGTGTATAAATAGTGGCAGAGCTGGCAGTCGTGAGTTGAGTTGATCATTGGCGCTGTTAGAGTTAACATCAACTGTCTTGTACGTGTGTGTTTGTACATTATAAAGTTTGTGTGCATTTCTGCGAATTGATAAACGTGTATAAAGACGCTGAGTGACTATTTAATTCTATTGTTGTTGTACATTCTAAATAAATAAAGAGTTGTTACAGTTTTAAACTACTAAAACTGCTTTTATTTGCAATCAAAAGTATCCGGTTTATTTAAAGGAAATAAGCCCACGTTTTTAAAAGGTAAAAACGTGACAATATCAATAAAAACAATTCTAATTTTAAGAATTACATAAAATGTTGGGATCTGTTATAGAGAAATTTCAGTTTTCGCGACAGCTTTGGTTTTTAATTAGTCGCGAAAATCGAGCTTGAGAACTCTGCACCATCAATTTGAAATTACAAGCATGAAAGATGCCGATCGTTCTTGATGGCCAGATGAGGTTTCTACATCCGACACAATTGAAAAGATCTTGATATGGTGTTGGCCGATCTGAGATTGAAAATGAGAGAGATTGTGGAAGACATGTGTATCTCATATGGCTCAGTGGTTTCAATTTGAATTGATCAAAAGTATGAGAAACCTTTCCGCAAGATGGGTGCCGCGTTTGCTCATAATCTGGTGCACACATGTGCAGTTTCCATGGGAAAAATCCATGAATTCTCCGGCGTTAGCCCTGAATGATTATTTTTGTGAGATGATTAATAAATCATTTCACAAAAATACCTATTATATGACCTAAGACAATTCTTATTTTTTAGGAGGGATACAGAAATTTGAGAAACGTTGGATAATGAAGTATAGCTCAAAGGAGAATATATTGAAAAAAAAGGATTTATTATTGAAAAAACCTGTGTTTCCTTCAAAAAGGCAAGTAGTTTTTAGAGGGGTTTTTTTACAAAAACGAAAACGTATATTAACAACTAAAAAATTAAAAGTCTTAAATTAAAAATTAGAAATATGAAATATAATTTTAAGAAATAATTTTAACAAATTTGTTAATAAAAACTTAAATCTTTATCCTCATTTAGTGCTTATTAGAAAATGTAAAATTTGGAATTGAAGATTTCTATGACAAAGTGCAAATATATGACCAAGAACAATTTAAGACATTGGCAGCATCGAAATTCCAAATAGTTGAAAATAAGGTCCACTCTGCACCATCAGTTTGAAAGGTATAAAAGAGATTTACTGAGATTGAAAGTGCGATAGATTGTGGATTATGCATATCACATGGCTCTGTGGCTTAAATTCTGAATGATTGGGTATGAGAAAACTTTCCTCAAGAGGGCTGCCGAATTTGCTCATAATCTGCTGCACACATGTGGGGTTTCTATGGGAAAAATTAATGAATTCTCCTCCTCTCTCCCCGAATGATTAAATAATCATCTCACAAAAATACTTACATATTTTGAGGGCCACGCGAAATCTTATTTTATGGGAGTTATACAGAAATTGGAGAAACGTTGGATAAAGGTTATAGAGCTCAAAGGAGAATATGATGAAAAAAAAAGGATTTTTTATTCAAAAACCTGTGTTTCATTCAAAAACGCAAAATGTTGAATATGTAAAATTTTTAATTAAAGATTTCGATGCCATAGAGCAAACAGTTAACCAAGAATTTAAGACATTGACAGCAACGAAATTCCAAAAAGTTCAAAATAAGGTCCACCCTAATATACATAAATACTTGCTGAATTGCGCTTTTATTTCAAATATATTGTACAAGTTGTATGTGTAGTATATTTAATAAATTGATGATGTTAGTTACGTGTGTTTGTAACCAGTTGTATGAAGAAATCGTTAGAGTATTGGTTGTCTGTGTTTGTGTTAACCAAATCCTCTAGGGATTTGCTATGTTTTACTTGTTAAACTCATAAATGTCTTTCAAATCGTAAATGTTTCAATTTCAAGTCAAAAATCGATTATGAACTCATATAAAATTTATTGGTTTTAAGTAAATATGACATTGAATTGTTGTACAAATATAAACAAATTGCCATTCAACGTATCCGCAAAATATGGGTCTTGTTGTTCAAAGCTAAAGTGTTGGCTAAGGGGGAATGGTTGTTTCTAGGCTTGTGAAAATGTTAAGTTTTAAAATAATAGTTTTAATAACTTTAAAAAATAAATTTTAATAAAACATTTTTTTTATTATTTTTTATTAACATTTGAAAAAGATTTCGGGTATATGGCCACCGAGGCTGTTCTTGACGAAGAGCATTCTGGATGTACAATTTTGGGCCACTTTTTCGAGCATAGTTAGCTGTATGTCAAGAATAACACGAACAATGTTGGTTTCTAAGGCGTCAATTGTTACCGGTTTATCAGCATAAACCAGTGACTTTATGTGGCACCACAGGGAATAATAGAGAGGTGTCAAATCGCACGGTCTTGGAGGCCAATTGACAGGACAATTTCTGGAAGTCAAGTTATTGCCAAAATTTGATTTTAATAAATCGATGCTTTCGGTCACTGTACAGCACGTAGCGCTATTCGGTTGAAACCACATCTCACTCGGATCAATATGATGTATATTCAAGCCAGAAATCATTTATTATGGTTCGGTAATGATCTTCATTGACCGTAATACGAGCTTTGGTTTCATTTTTTAAGAATTAAGGTCCGATGATGCCACCAGCGTGTAAACCGCAAACGGTGCATTATTCTGGATGTAATGTAGTCTGTAGAGTCTGTTGTGAATTGGTCTCACTCTATATATGGCAATTTTGTTAATTAACAAACCCGTTAAACAAATTTATCATCTCTAAGTTGCTTGAATCGAAGACTAATTATCAAAGTAAATTGTGATAATTTGGTAGCGATGTTCAAGCGTCAATCTATGCATGATGATTTTCCAGAGTACATTGATTATAAATGTCAAAAAGTGAACACAGTATGACAGTTCATATGACAGTTAAACCTTTCGTTTAGTTATAGAATTTATAATACCTCAATTTCAGATAATTTACAAGGAAACGTAATTTGCTGATGGATCTAGATCAAAATGGTTAGCAGTTATAAAATTCATGTTGTGGCTTATAATTTTACCCCCAACTAACATTTGAGAAAAATACATTTATATTTATATTTTGTTACCAAAACTTTAACCAATATTACCACATGTTGATACATACAGGCCACCCAAGCAAATACACACAAGCTCTCACTTACGTCCTCTCACTCATACATTGAAAAACCAGAGAAACTTTATTTTGTTTTTTAATACATGAATATTTGTTCATAACCTTCACTATTGCTATAAGTATGTATGTATGAGTATTTAGTGTATATACATATGTGCATGAGTTCATATTTATTTGTATTAAATACATATTGACTTTATTATTTTTATTATTAGTCCTGCTGTTATATTGTTGATACTCCTGCTTCAAGAGCTGATTTATTGACCTCCAAATAAACTATGAAGTATGAAGAGTTAAATGTTTATTTTTTTCCTCCACGTTGCTCACACACATTCTTTATTTTCATTTTCATTTACTTAAATATTTATTTTTATATCAATATTTATGACCTTTTAACAGTGTATTAAATCATTTTGTGTATTGTGTGCCCGTTTTTTTTTTGCAGTAGATTTGTTATTTAAATTTTAAATCGCTTGTGTAAGTAAATATGTTGCGCTACACAACAATACAAGTATAATTTCTATTTATTTGCATATTTATAGTTGTGATTTTTACTCGTATTTATTTAAATGAATGTGATATTTTTTGTGGGTCGAGTAGTATTTGTATTTGCTTTTTTTTGGAAGATTTTTATAGTTGGCTAGGCATTTAACATAAAAACAATTCATCAACAAATTTATTTAAATACAAACACATGTATTTATACAATTGAAATCATATTTACAATTACATTTATGAGCTGATATCAGTATTTGTATGCATTTGAATTTACACACTCATTCATTCATTTATTCAGTTATTTATATATTTATAAGTGTAAATTGTTTATATTTATGACATGTCATGTTAACATGTCATTACATCTGTGCACGCTTTTTTTGTTTCTTTGTTTGTTGTGTTGTTTTTTATATTTTTTAAATAAGTTTTGTTGATTTGATGAATTTATTTTATATACATACATACTGGCTGATTTTCTTAATTAAAGTACAAAAATGAAAAATCCTTGCTTAATATATACACAACATTTTTAGTTGAAATAAAAATTTTAAATTTTTTCTATTTTGATTTTAATATTTTAAAAACTTAATTGACCATAATTCATAGTTTTAGTTATGTTATAAACACACCAAATTTTAACTTTCTAGCTCTAAAAGTTTAAATTCATATTCATATATACTTTTATTGCATTTATATGAAATTTTTATAATTTATTAAACATTTTTTTTTTCCATTTTGTATTAAAGAATTAAAAAAAAAAAAAAAAATACCACAACTCTCAGTTATTGGTCATTGAGAGTAGCACTAACTTTAACGTTCCTAAGTGCTATAGTTTGAAAGCCGCTCATATATCCTTTTTTCTAAAATTACGAAATTTTAATAAAAATCATAACTGATAAACTCTAGGCTAATTTTAAGCATGCTGGATCATTTTTTGTTATGTATATTTTAGTTAACAATTTATATGTTATATAAAAAATGTAATCAAAAAATTTAATTTTTACAAATAATTTTTTTTCCTATTTTGTGTTAACGAATTTTTAAAATAAGTATACCACAACTCGCAGTTTTTAGTCCTTTAGAGATACAGCAACTTTTATTTTCCTAAGAGTTGTAGTTTGGAAAACTCTCATATATCCTTTTTTCTAACATTACAGAATTTTAATAAAAATCATTAGTGATTAGCTGTACGTAAACTTTAAACTTTTGTACTATAATATTTCAATCAAAAATTTATCTTTAAGAAATAATTTAACTAAAAATATGTTTTTTTGAAAATAATTTTTTTTAATTTTTTATTTAAGAATTTTTATAATAAGTATACCAAAAGTCGCAGTTTTAACCCCTATAAGGACACACTAAGTACTAGCTTTCTAACTACTGTAGTTTGAAAATCGGTCATATATCCTTTTATCTGATATTATTTGATTTTAATACAAATCATAATTGATAAGCTCTAGGCAAAGTTTCGACTTACGTTAGGTTAACAGGCAGCCATTTAATTGATGCAAGCTCATTTGGGTATCTTTGTGTTACCTGAAAACATAGAAATGAGAGGACTAGATAGAGAGGAAAAGAGAACAGGAAGGTCAGACTGAATAGAAGTGTAGAAAAAATATAGGGGAAGAGTTCAGATGAGGATTAAGATGGAGATTAGTAGATTGCAGTCATTTAACGGATACTAGGTCACCCAGAAAACAGAGAAATAGGGAGGACCAGATAGAGAGGAATAGAGAGGAGGAAGGTCAGATTGAATAGGAATGTAGAAGAAATATAGGGGAAGAGTTCAGATGAGGATTAAGATGGAGGTTAGTAGATTCCAGTCATTTGACGGATACTAGGTCACCCAGAGAGATACAAGGTCATCCCTTGTTTGGCGTGAATAGTTAATTGATATTCTTTATAAAGGTACTAGCTTGACCCGGTGCGCTTCGCTACCCCTGTCGATGTAAAAATCGGTTCAGCCGTTTAGTAATTATTGTTTAAACTAAAGGTACCAATTTTACCCGTTTTTCCCCCTTTTTATCCCTTTCTGGTCCAAGTATTGAACAAATTTTTCGGTTCAGCCGTTTAGGCATGATGCTCAAACAAACAAACAAACAAACAAACAAACAAACAAACAAACAAACAAATAAATAAATAAACAAACAAACAAACAAACAAACTTACAAAGACATTTATATATTTATATAGATTGATGTTCAAAAGTTCAGAAAGACTATTGAAGGAACGATTTCCTAGAAACCTAACGCGAAGATCTCTTAATGCCGGGGAGTTCTAAAGAAAATAAAGAGTGGTCTTATACTCCTCTTCAGTCTGACAGCAGAAGAGGTCAGATGAGGAGCAAGATGAAGATTAGTAGGCTCCAGTCATTTGACTAGGTCACCCCGAAGAGATTCTCGGGGTGTTTGGCGTAAGTAGCCAATGTTTGGCGTGAATAGCCAATCGCTATTCCTTATAAAGGCATTGATGCAATCTAACTTCATGTCCGAGAGTTCAGAAAGATTGTTGAAGAAACGATGTCCTAGAAAACTAATGCGATGATCTCTTAATGTCGGTCAGTGACAGAGAAGATGAAAAGTGGTTTTATACTCCTCATCATATTTAAGGATGACCGGCATTCATGGACTATGTTCGATGTTGTGTCGAGATTTTATTGCACAATCAGACTAACAGTATACATATATAGGAATATCCCTGCCAGATATCTTGTTCTAACAAGAAGTTTCGACTTGCTGGGTAATTTCTTTGTTATATACTTGTAAGTTTATATATAATATTTAAAAACTAACTAAAAATTAAATTAGAAATCAATTATTTTGCTTTTGAAATTAAGTTTCCTTTAAATAGCTTGAATTTACTTAATTGTACTATTTTTTTAAAATAAAGTTTTATTTTTATCTTTTAGTTTTCCTTGAACATTGTTGAAGTTTCTCTGGAAATGGCTATTTACAGCCACTCTTGTATCCTTTTGTTTTTGCAATAATATGAAATTGTATATAAAAACTAGTCTTACACCCCTTTAATTTAAACAAGTAACCTGACAGTAAAGTGTCAAATGCCCTTAACAAGGAAACTTAAACTTAAATAACCAAAATCATAACTCAAGCTAAAAGACTTTAATTAAATAAAAAATACCCTTCTTGAGAAGCTTTAAAAAGCACAAACATATTAAGACTTACAAAGTAAATATTTTCGCAAAGTTAATTTCAAGGATTTTTTACATTTTCTCTAAAGAAAAAAATAAAATAACAATTAAAAACATTTAATTTACTTTTTTCTTTGCTAACTTAAGAAAACAGAAAGACATTCCTTCTCTCTTAATGATTATGGAAATCATCTTAGTATATTCATTGCTACCACCCTGCAAACCCTGTCTAAATCTGTAGAATAAATTTCCGGTTTTTAATTAATCGCATCCATGTCACTCATTTAGTTTTCTTACATTTTTAACGTTTCTTTGTTATTTTTTTTTTATTTGTTTTACTCGCTTTTAATCGACATGTAATTAAAGACTCATTAAGTCAGTACATTGTCATTGCCTGACACATTCAAGTGCAATGTTTAGCTTAAGGAATTTTGAAATTGTAATAAAGAATTTTCTGTAGAATTTTATATTTTTTTTTCTCTATTTAGTTTTTTTTTTCTAATTTGAGTTAAATTAAAATACTGAGCGTATAAATATAAAATGAAGTGATGTATGATTGACGTAAAATGTTTTGAGAAATTATAATTTTAGCATTTTATTTGAGTGTTTTCTTAAGTTTTGCATATAATGAAATAAGAAAGGTTTGAGAGCATTTTTTTAATTATGATAGTATAGATATTAAACCTTTAATATATACAGGGAGAGGAATAAACAAGAACGAACACCAAATGTCTTAGTTGAAATAACACGCGAGAAAAAAATGGGGCCAATAGAAAAATATATTGGACGAGTTTTTTTTAAAATCAGTCTCTTTATGAGATAACGTTTCTATGGCGAATGTCTCTTTGTGAACGAGATTATATATGGAAAATAGAAAATCAGTCTCAATGAAGACGAAATTTTATATAGAAAATCTCTTTCAATGAGGACGAAATTTTCTATAGAAAACCAATTTCAATGAGGACAAAATTTTCTAAAAAAAATTAATTTCAATAAGGACAACACTTACTAAACAAAATAAGTCTGGATGCGTTCGATATTTTCTATACAACATCACTCTCGATACAGACAAAATTTGCTATAGAAAATCAGTCTCAATAAGTTTGAAATTTTCTATGGAAAATGAGTATGAAATTTTCTACAGAAAATCAGTCTCAATAAGGACGAAATTTTTATGGAAAATTGGTCTCTTATAGAAAATCAGTCTCGATGAGAACGACATTTGCTATAGAAAATTGGTCTCAATGAAGACGAAATAGAACATATGTCTCATTAAGGACGAAATCTTCTATAGAAAATTAGTCTCGATAGGGACGAAATTTTCTATAGAAAATCAGCCCCAATGATGACGAAATTTTCAATAGAAAATCAGTCTCAATGAGGACGAACTTTTGTTTAGAAACATCAGTCTCGATTAGAACGAAATTTGTATAGAAAATTGGTCTCGATGAGGACAAATTTTTCTATAGAAAATCAGTCTCAATGAGGACGAAATTTCATACAGAAACTCTGCCTGAATGACCACGAAATTTTCTATAGAATATCAGTCTCGATGAGGACGAAATTTTCTATAGAAAATCAGTCTCGAGGAGGACGAAATTTTATTTAGAAAATCAGTCTCAATAAAGACGAAGTTTCCTGCAGAAAATTGGTCTCGTTGAGAACGAAATATTCTATAGAAAATCCGTCTCAAGGAAGACAAAATTTTCTTTATAATATCAGTCCCAATAAGGACGAAATTTTATACAGAAACTCATTCTTAATTAGGACGAAATTTTCTATAGAAAATCAGTATCTTTGAGGACGAAATTTTCTATAGAAAATGTGTTTTGATGAGGACGAAATCCTCTATAGAAAACTAGTCTCGATGAGAACGACATTTGCTATAGAAAATTGGTCTCAACGAGCACGAAATTTTATGTAGAACATCAGTCTCATTAAGGACGAAATCTTCTATAGAAAATTAGTATCGAAAGGGACGAAATTTGTTATAGAAAATCAGTCCCAATTAGGACGAAATTTTCAATAGAAAATCAGTCTTAATTTGGACGTAATTTTCAATAGAAAATCAGTCTCAATAAGGACGAAATTTTATATAAAAACTGAACAGAAATTTAGTCTCACTGAGGACGAAATTTTATATAGAAAGTCAGCCTCTATGAAGACGAAATATTCCATAGAAACTCCGGCTCAATGCGGACGAAATTTTCAATAGAAAATCAGTCTCAATGAGGACGAAATTAGTTACAGATCATAAGTCTCGGTGAAGACGAGATTTTATTTGGAAACTCAGCTTCAATGAGCTTCATCATTCTCGATGAGGACGCAATTTTCTATAGAAAATTGGTCTCAATGAGGACAAAATTTTATATAAAAACACA
Organism: Calliphora vomitoria; assembly: GCA_942486065.2. Lineage (NCBI taxonomy): Eukaryota > Metazoa > Arthropoda > Insecta > Diptera > Calliphoridae > Calliphora > Calliphora vomitoria. The sequence continues at coordinate 63,573,272 of OW818032.2, read as the reverse complement.
GTCTTAATTAGGGCGAAATTTTATATAGAAAATAAGTTTCGATGAGGACGAAATTTTCTTTAAATTCAGTATCAATGAGAACGAAATTTTCAACAGAAATTTAATCTCAATGAGGACGAAATTTTCCATAGAAACTGCGCCTCAATGAGGACGAAATTTTCAATAGAAAATTAGTCTCAATGAGGACGAAATTTACTGTAGAACATGAGTCTCCATAGAGACGAGATTTGCTATAGGAAATCTGTCTCGATGACCACGAAATTTTCTATAGAAACTCAGTTTCGATGAGGATGGAATTTTTTACCGAAAGTCAGTCTCGTTGTGTCTTTCACATTGTGGAATTCATTGTGTTATAATATTATATGTAATATGTTTGCAATTGCCCCACTGATTCATAAACAAGTATTGCGTATGATATATTTCTGATTGTTACTAATGTTGCTCATACGTCACATATACCCAATTTATAAATACATGCAGTTAACCCTTTCACGACCATAAGACTATTTGGATAAAAGTAATAATTTTTTCTATTTAATGTGAATCAAAAGAAAACATTTTGAAATTAGAACAAAAAAAATTTATCGGATTTAATGGAATTTTGGTTGTAAAGTGCAAATGTTCGTTCCACATACTCATGTTTATGGACTACATATCAATGAACGGAACATGAATAATGATTTTATATCTTTTTAAAACAAAAATGCACTAACCAGGCCTAATATATATCCCAATATAAAATTTAATAAATCAGTTTTACACTTAAAAAGACTTGAACACAGTACAAAATAAAACTGTCAATTTTCAAAGACAATAAAACATAAATGCTATAACCGAACTTGTTTTAAACTAAGCACATTAATAAGAGACACGTTTACGAACTAATTAAAATTAAATTTTTTCGTTATATAGTTATTCAATATTTTTGTGTTGGGACACCGGTGTCCCTATGGTCATTAAAAGGGTTAATAGACATTTTATCAAGAACACTTATTTTTCATTAAAATTCAAAGCTTTAATAAATATCACAACATATATGTTTTTATGCTACCAGTAAGTATACTCTCATCGAAATCAGTTTACTTCATTTGGCCAAGAAATATAAATAATTTGTATAAATTTTCCCATACATGTGTTTACTTACTAGTATTCCGAAAATAAATGTTTATTCAATTATAGTCCACAAACTAAATATTCTCCTCAAAAACCATTATGGTAACTTGGTTTTTTTTTTCTAAATTAAACTAAACTACACTTTATGCAAAAATATTTAACTATACAATTTATGCAATCAATAAATAAAACTCTTGCCAATGACCGACCAACTCATGCAACAGATGCACTTTATGTGGCAATAGAACTTTCATTTTACTCCCCTTACTCTGGTTAGCCACAAGACAAATGCTATTATACATGTAACCAGGCACTGGAGAAAATGTTAAGGACACAAAAGCATAAAAACATTATTGAATCAATTTTAAGAAGCCTAAAACCAAAAAAGAAAACTAACTGAAACTGAAACAACAAAATTTAAATATTTCTTTGCAGGCAACACATTTCAAAACAACTTAGAGATCAGATAAAATAAAAGCAATAGGTGAAGCGGCAAGGCAAACAACATAACAACCCATTCAATAGAAATTTATTGTAGACTATATGAAATTGTCTTTAGGAATTGGCACTGGAAGCCAAATTATGCCCAAGAAAAACTTTATCGTTTACATGTATTCCAAAACATATGTGCACTTTGAAAGAGTAAAAAGATTTTGTTGTTTGTGTTTGTGTTTTTATTTTTGGTTGCAGTTGTTATTTTGTTTAGATTTTGCGGCTTTTTATGATGACACAAGAAGTTTAGTTTGGTTGGTATGTTTTGTAGGAAAAATAAATAAAATCACACACACAAGTTTAATAACAGGTGTCGTGTTGTTAAGAAAAGTTTTATAGTTCAACATATACATGAACTTAAACAATTTTTTTTAAATATATTCAAGTGTAATTGTATGATAAGAATTGTACTTATTATTTAGGGTGCAGTTTTATTGAAATTTACATAAATGTTTTTAATATAAATTTTAAAAATTTTTGTTAATTTCTGTTACAATGTTTTTTTTACATTAACCCCCATATGCATAAAACATTTTTAAGTTTATAAAAGGTTTATAAAACAAAATTTCAATACAAAATTTGTTTTATAAACCTTTGATAAATTTTAAAATTTTTTATGCATATGGGGGTAGATATCTAAAATAAATTATTTATTTTTATAATTTACATATATGTGAAGCTATTATCAATATATTTTCCTTGAATCCATTATATTATAATGGAAAAACTAACTAAGACAAGAGAGCCAAAAATATAAGTCCGTTGTCAAAAACCTAATTCATGATAATGTATTGACATGTATTGTTTATTGTTTCATAAAGCCAGGTCTCATTTGGAACAAACGTCTTGGGTATCACATTTTTTGAAATGTTTGCATTTTTGTTTGGCTTTTTTCTCCAACCAAACAAGAAAATGATCGTCAGCATTGAACTGAACATTAGCAATTTGATGAGCAGCTCTTTTCCCAACACCTGATATGACGGGCTGTAGTGATAAAGGCTCACGGAGGTTTGGAACAGATGGTCATCCAACAGACCGAATATTTTTGAAGGAAACAAGTCCAGCAGCTATTTCCTCACGCAAATCTGGAAGCTGTAAAATCAGTTCTTTAATCGGACACATTGTTGGAAGCATCGGCCTCATCGGTCTGAAGACGTTTGAATACAATGCATGCAATTTTAAAGACCATGTCCACAAAATGGTAGAACAACCTAATCATAATATTGCGAGGCTCAAATATGGTATTGACCCTGGAGACCATCCATGAGATCTACTAAATCCATGCAATCATTGTATTCTCGAAGAATTTGAGAGCAGTTGATTTCGATGAATTTCTTCTGTTTTCTATCATATTGAGGAGCCTTTGCTTGGTGTTCGCCAGGATTGGTTCTTCTGAATCGTTCAATACCTACATATGTCGATGATGGGAGGACATATTTGTCTTTCATAATACAGTTTTCACATCAACTACATGTATTGAGTTCATGTAATCTACGCAAAATCATCTGTGGTTTTTGTTCATTTCGCAGCTTACACAAAAGCAAATCATGATCAACAAGAAATATGACATTGTGCCCAAACCATAAATTCCTCTGGCTTGTAAATAGACTAAAAGTGGCTTCGAGTTGTAAAAGTTATCATAATAAAGGATGTGATGCATAAAATTAGGAATCTCCAAACATTTAAGGTAGCTCCAATGTCTGGTATAACATGTAAAATGATATTATTTTCGGACCCATTGTGGATTTAAAAATGTTAGGCAAAACCGTTTGAATCACAATGCTCGAACAATTTGATCCCCATTTTATGCAGCTTATTGGATATGTAATTTCGGAGATGGTGTTTCGTCTTTGGAACATAAGCGGAATCAGCAACACTTTCATCGCTATCAATAGTTTTATCTGAGCTGTCTCTACTCTAAAGAATCGATGAACTCTAGAAATTGTTCATCAGACATTTGCTGCAAATTGATATTTTTCTTATAAGAACGTTTAGTAATATTCATCTTTAACACAATAGTAAAATAAAAGAATGCACATAATAGAACCATAAGCAATCAATAGAGTTTTATGAACAAAAGGTGAAAATAACAATGTAAGAGAGGATCACATTTTTGTACACACAAACCGGCAAGAGGCATTCATTACTTCGTTTTTAAATAAAATTTTTTTTTTTTTTTTTCACTTCACTTAAATATAAAATGTTGCCTACTTACCGTAAAATTTTGAAGTCGATAATTTAATTTTAAATGTTGTTTTTTAATAGTTAAATTTGCGAAATAATTTTCGGTTCTAATTTGTTGAGTTTTTGCACTTGATTGATCTTAGCTGACAAACGACTTGTTTTTTTTTTTTAATTTTTAGTTATTTCATTTGTTAATAATACTTTGGGAAGTATAAAAATATGTAAAAAAATGTGTTGTCAAAAGACAGTTTTCACTATTTTAAAGCAAAAAATTGTTTAATAGAGCACTGGGACCCAAAAATCGAAGCCGGGCTTTGTGCGGTCTTACCGGTTACAGGGTTACGGACGGAATTTTCTATAGAACTTCGTCATGGAATTTTTAATTGAAAATCAGTCGCACAAAGGACATCATTTTTTATACAAAATTAGTCTCTTTATGGATGAAGTTATTCACTTTAATGACGGAATATTGTAAAGAAATTCGTCACCAAATTTTCAATAGATATTCAGTCACATAATGGTCAAAATTTTCTATAGAAAATTGGTCTCTTTAAGGACAAAGTTATTCACTTAATTACGGAATTTCCTACAAAATTTCGTCACGGAATTTCTTTAGTAAATTGTAAATTTAAGGACGTAAATTTTTTTTAAGGACGTAAACTTTAAGAACGAAAATTTAATCACTTCATGGATGAAATTTTCTATAGACAATTATTCTCTCTAAAGTCGAAATTTTCTATGGATACTAAGTCCTTTATAGACGAAATGTTCTAATGAAAATCAGTCAAATTAATGACTACGTTTTCTATAAAAAATCAGCCACATGATGTACTAAATTTTTTAGAGAAAATTACTGTCGTTGTGAACGAAATAATCTACAAATAATAGGTATTGCTGGGGACGAGTTTTTCTATAGAATCTCACTCTTGTTGTGGACGAAATGTTCTACATAAAATCAGTATTGTTGTGGACGAAATGTTCTACATCAGCCTCGTTAGAAACAATTTTCTACAGAAAATATGGCTCGTTTTTGGAGGATATTTTCTATATAAAATCAATCTTGTTGTAGATGAAATTTTCTATACAAAATCTGTTACTGAATGAACGAAATTTTCTATAGAAAATCATTCCACGTGTGTACTTAATTTTGTGTATCAAAAAAATACCATGTATAGAAACAATTTTTTTATAGAAAATCAGTGCATGTGTGGAGGAAATTTTCTGTAGAATATCAGCTCATGTAAGGACAAAATTATTTATAGAAAAGTAGTCACTTGTGTAAGAAATTTTCTATTTCAAATTGGTAAATTTGCGGAAAAATTTTTATACAAAAGCAGCCACTTGTTAAACAAAATCTTCTAAAGAAAATCAGTCACTTTGTAAAATTCAATGTACGTATGACCAGGGAACCACTAATTAGAACAATAACTATTTCCACAGTTTTATTATTTTTGTCAATTCTTACCTTAGGACATTTTAAAGCCACATAAAACAATTTACCTTCATATTTTATCTATCACAAGCAATTTTAATAAGCCACAAAATATGCCAAGGATTACTTTTACTTCATTAAAATTCACTAAATACTCGCACAAATGCATGAGCAAATGTTAAACATTAGCAACGTTGGCACAAGGATGTAAGTAGAAACAATAAACAGGACAATAAGCTAGCATGGAAAGGCAGCAAAATACAAGAGCATAGCAGAAAAGGAGAATAAAGATAACAAAAACACAATGTGTAGGTAACAATTAAAACTAAAAACTCAGCAATGGCCATTGGCAATGTGCTGCTAATAATGTTAATTACACAATACAGCGAAAGGATGTCATTATAGTTTATCCCGTGGCCATAAACTATAGTTAGTTGAGAATAGAAAAGCATATCAAATGAGAGCATGATTAGGAGCAGGAAAACGAAAGCAAAAGTGGTTATATTTAATCCTTGACAAGGTAAACTCGCTATTATTAACCATTTCTAAAACCACGGTAGTGAAATGAGAAACAAATGTCACACCACCCATGGTGTCGGAAAAGTGCGGAGTATGCACAAATTTTAAGTAAAACTGAAAAATCTAAAGGAAACTAACCAAAACACTAAAATGCCTTAAAGCTTTGACTAAAATTATACATAATAAAAAGCCTTTTTTTACTTTTAGTTAAGAACCAAAAATAAAACAATCATTTTCCTTTTAATTTTTCTCACAAGCTTCACAAAGAGCGCTAGCGAAATATAATAGTTCTTTTGTCGCATTCATTAGTATCAACAGCAGGGCTTCTAGGTTTTCGTCATTTTGCTGTTTATTTCATTCTTTAAACAGCTGGTGACTTTTTGCTGTAAGCACCTGGAATCTTTATTCTAGGCTTTCATTTAATGAGAATAAGATTTGAATAATTACTTTTTTCCCCGTTTCTCTTAGCTTTTTCGCAGTTGTTTTACTAGTATTATTTATATTTTTCTTTATATTATTCATATTAATATTTATTATTTTCATAATTTTTTATATTCTGCACTATTATTTTTTGAAAAGAATTGCTATAAATGAATATTGTTGTTGTTTTTCTAAGAACTATCGGAGTGGGGGTGGCGATATTGTTTTTTTGTTGTCTTTGTAACACAAAAATTGGTCACTTTGTGAGCCAAATTTTCTATAGAAAATTGGTCACTTTGTGAGCCAAATTTTCTATAGAAAATTGGTCACTTTGTGAGCCAAATTTTCTATAGAAAATTGGTCACTTTGTGAGATTAGTTTTCTATAGAAAATTAGTCACTTTGTGAGCCAAATTTTCTATAGAAAATTGGTCACTTTGTGAGCCAAGTTTTCTTTAGAAAATTGGTCACTTTGTGAGCCAAGTTTTCTATAGAAAATTGGTCACTTTGTGAGCCAAGTTTTCTATAGAAAATTGGTCACTTTGTGAGCCAAGTTTTCTATAGAAAATTGGTCACTTTGTGAGCCAAGTTTTCTTTAGAAAATTGGTCACTTTGTGAGCCAAATTTTCTATAGAAAATTGGTCACTTTGTGAGCCAAGTTTTCTTTAGAAAATTGGTCACTTTGTGAGCCAAGTTTTCTATAGAAAATTGGTCACTTTGTGAGCCAAGTTTTCTATAGAAAATTGGTCACTTTGTGAGCCAAGTTTTCTATAGAAAATTGGTCACTTTGTGAGCCAAGTTTTCTATAGAAAATTGGTCACTTTGTGAGCCAAGTCTTCTATAGAAAATTGGTCACTTTGTGAGCCAAGTTTTCTATAGAAAATTGGTCACTTTGTGAGCCAAGTTTTCTATAGAAAATTGGTCACTTTGTGAGCCAAGTTTTCTATAGAACATTGGTCACTTTGTGAGCCAAGTTTTCTATAGAAAATTGGTCACTTTGTGAGCCAAGTTTTCTATAGAAAATTGGTCACCTTGTGAGCCAAGTTTTCTATAGAAAATTGGTCACTTTGTGAGCCAAGTTTTCTATAGAAAATTGGTCACTTTGTGAGCCAAGTTTTCTATAGAAAATTGGTCACTTTGTGAGCCAAGTTTTCTTTAGAAAATTGGTCACTTTGTGAGCCAAGTTTTCTATAGAAAATTGGTCACTTTGTGAGCCAAGTTTTCTATAGAAAATTGGTCACTTTGTGAGCCAAGTTTTCTATAGAAAATTGGTCACTTTGTGAGCCAAGTTTTCTATAGAAAATTGGTCACTTTGTGAGCCAAGTTTTCTATAGAAAATTGGTCACTTTGTGAGCCAAGTTTTCTATAGAAAATTGGTCACTTTGTGAGCCAAGTTTTCTATAGAAAATTGGTCACTTTGTGAGCCAAGTTTTCTATAGAAAATTGGTCACTTTGTGAGCCAAGTTTTCTATAGAACATTGGTCACTTTGTGAGCCAAGTTTTCTATAGAAAATTGGTCACTTTGTGAGCCAAGTTTTCTATAGAACATTGGTCACTTTGTGAGCCAAGTTTTCTATAGAACATTGGTCACTTTGTGAGCCAAGTTTTCTATAGAAAATTGGTCACTTTGTGAGCCAAGTTTTCTATAGAAAATTGGTCACCTTGTGAGCCAAGTTTTCTATAGAAAATTGGTCACTTTGTGAGCCAAGTTTTCTATAGAAAATTGGTCACTTTGTGAGCCAAGTTTTCTATAGAAAATTGGTCACTTTGTGAGCCAAGTTTTCTGTGGAAAATTAGTCAATTTGTAAGTGAAATTTTTTATGGAAAATTTGTCACTTTGTGAGCCAGATTTTCCATAGAAAATTGGTCACTTTGTGATCCAGATTTTCTATAGAAAATTGGTCACTTTTTGAGCCAAGTTTTCTATAGAAAATTGGTCACTTTGTGAGCCAAGTTTTCTATAGAAAATTGGTCACTTTGTGAGCCAAGTTTTCTATAGAAAATTGGTCACTTTGTGAGCCAAGTTTTCTATAGAAAATTGGTCACTTTGTGAGCCAAGTTTTCTATAGAAAATTGGTCACTTTGTGAGCCAAATTTTCTATAGAAAATTGGTCACTTTGTGAGCCAAGTTTTCTATAGAAAATTGGTCACTTTGTGAGCCAAGTTTTCTATAGAAAATTGGTCACTTTGTGAGCCAAGTTTTCTATAGAAAATTGGTCACTTTGTGAGCCAAGTTTTCTATAGAAAATTGGTCACTTTGTGAGCCAAGTTTTCTATAGAAAATTGGTCACTTTGTGAGCCAAGTTTTCTATAGAAAATTTTTCACTTTGTGAGCCAAATTTTCTACAGAAAATTGGTCACTTTGAGAGCCAAGTTTTCTATAGGAAATTGGTCACTTTGTCACTTTGAAATTGTATACACATAAAGTGAATGTGAATACAATTACACATAACTAGTCATTTTATTTATACAATTTTAGTGTTAAAATAATTCCATTTAACCGCACAAAATATTTTCGCTGTTGTTTTCCTGTTTCTATTGCGCTTTTATTAATATATGAAAAACGGAAACGCGTTGAAACATGTGTGGGTGTATGTTTGGAAAATAAAAGAATAATTTCAAATGCAGGCTAAAGAAAATAAATGAAAATTTCCTGCCGTGTTTTTGTAAAGGATTTACGATGCATATGATTTTGATTAAGTTGAACTTCTTTGTTCTATTCTTTAGCAGTAATATTACTATTTCCACAGCGTGAATTTAATAAGGGATTTTTCACAGTTGAAAATAATAAAATAGTAAAAGCGTGAAGCGTAATGTTTAACCTTCGAAATTTTTAAAACAAATTATGAATACTTGGAAAACATTTGAGTTTATTTACATTTAACAAAGCAGTTGTTTTTTTTTTCTTGGCAATATGGGAACAATCGCTTAGTTCTAGGAATATATTGTGCTGTGTATTACTATATTTAGGCTTTTTTTTAATTAATTTAACTTAAATTGTTAAAATCATTTATTTCTGTGATTGATTACAATTGATTACGATTTTTATATTAACGACCTTTTCCAAAACTAAACATAGTTGACAAATAGTTCTATTATCACTTGATTGCAGGTTCATTGGGCAATAAAACTGCACCCCTTTTAAAAACAAATTAAATAAACTGCCAGTTAAATAAGAACAACAAAAAAAAATATATATATAAAAACATGTAACCATTTCTACCACAAACTTTGTGTTGCGTTTCTTATCAATTTGGCTAAAATCTTTAGAAAACGTAAGAAACATTTGTTCTTTTCTTTTAGCAATAAATCGACATTTGACAGCAATTAAAAAATTATCACTAATTACCACGTGCGCATTCACATTCACTTAACACAACTCGAAATTTTACAAGTTGGTCTCGCAAACAGTTTGGGGGCAACAAATACATTTTTAAGCGCACAGACAGACACTTACTGCTAAATACTAAAATAATAGCCTTTCTTTGGAAGCGGAGTGAAGGGGAAAAAATAATAAAAAGTTCATTTAGCACGCCAACACTTTCGAAACGTGAATAAAATAAAGAGAGGGAGAGGCAGAGTATAACAAATTTTAAGGAAGTAAATATTAAAGGACTAAAACGAATTTTAAATGCTTTATGTCATTTCTTGGATAAAGATTTTAATTGAAATTTAGATATTTTGTGAGATAAATATTAACGAAATTTTCTATAGAAAACTTGGCTCACAAAGTGACCAATTTTCTATAGAAAACTTGGCTCACAAAGTGACCAATTTTCTATAGAAAATTTGGCTCACAAAGTAATCAATTTTCTATAGAAAACTTGGCTCACAAAGTGACCAATTTTCTATAGAAAACTTGGCTCACAAAGTGACCAATTTTCTATAGAAAATTTGGCTCACAAAGTAATCAATTTTCTATAGAAAACTTGGCTCACAAAGTGACCAATTTTATATAGAAATTTTGGTTCACAAAGTGACCAATTTTCTATAGCAAACTTTGCACACAAAGTGACCAATTTTCTATAGAAAATTTGGCTCACAAAGTGACCAATTTTCTATAGAAAATTTGGCTCACAAAGTGACCAATTTTCTATAGAAAATTTGGCTCACAAAGTGACCAATTTTCTATAGAAAATTTGGCTCACAAAGTGACCAATTTTCTATAGAAAATTTGGCTCACAAAGTGACCAATTTTCTATAGAAAACATGGCTCACAAAGTGACCAATTTTCTATAGAAAATTTGGCTCACAAAGTGACCAATTTTCTATAGAAAACTTGGCTCACAAAGTGACCAATTTTCTACAGAAAACTTGGCTCACAAAGTGACCAATTTTCTATAGAAAATTTGGCTCACAAAGTGACCAATTTTCTATAGAAAATTTGGCTCACAAAGTGACCAATTTTCTATAGAAAATTTGGTTGAAAAAGTAACAAATTTTCTATAGAAAATTTGGTTGACAAAGTGACCAATTTTCTATAGAAAATTTGGCTCACAAAGTGACCAATTTTCTATAGAAAATTTGGCTCACAAAGTGACCAATTTTCTATAGAAAATTTGGCTCACAAAGTGACCAATTTTCTATAGAAAATTTGGCTCACAAAGTGACCAATTTTCTATAGAAAATTTGGCTCACAAAGTGACCAATTTTCTATAGAAAATTTGGCTCACAAAGTGACCAATTTTCTACAGAAAATTTGGCTCACAAAGTGACTAGTTTTCTATAGAAAATTTGGCTCACGAAGTTAGCCAATCGTTATTTACCAGCTATTTATATTAACAAATAATACCTCCCATTTCATTTATACAGCTAGCGAAAATACCATAGTAGTTGACTTCTTAGTTTTTAAACAAGTTAAGACAAGCACACCTGCAGTTTGAGCAATGAGCAATAGAACAATTTCAACAGAAAAAAAACACAGAATAGTACAAACATTATGCTCTTTTTCGTAATAAGTATTTAATTGCTTGTTAACACGCACATAAGTTATACAACAGACTCATACATACTAACAAAAATAAAAAGTTACTAAGAAAAAAATTTAAAAAAAACAAGTAAAAAGGGTTACAGAAAAGGATAACAACAACAATGAGACATACATACCCACAGCATATAGAAGGAAAAAATTAAAGAAAGTAACACTTTTCACATTCATTCACATATTCAGCATTTGTAAATGGGCCCATTAAGTAACTCATACACAATTGTTTTAACTTGTTTGCTTTTATTCTTGGTTGTTATTGTTTTGTTGTTTTTTTGTTTAGGGATAGCAAAGTATCCTTAAACGTTTTATAAAGGATTTGCTTTAATAGTGCTTATGGCATTTTAACAAACAATAAACAACAAAATAGCAACAAGAGCAATAACAATAACAAGTTTAGTGTGAAAATTGCATAACTTTACGTTGCTCTTTATTTGATTTTTTTCTAAACGGAATGATAAGGGTATATAAATATTTTATTTTTTTTTAATTTTCAGTGAATTTAAAATTAAAGTTGAAAATCAGTTTTTAACTTTACATGGTTTGTTAATATAATTGATAATGTTAAGTTTGTTATGATGTTTGCAACAACTTGGTAAGAACGATAGAGTTTACGCAATCTAGAAATATTGAAAGTAATCGAAATTACCCTAAACTAAATATAAATAGTTGTAGATATATGTTTATGTTTATTTTTAGTACTAGTTTTTTAGTCTCCTTTCAAATTTTATAATACTACCTTAACTTATATAAAAAAATATCTATTTATAGAAAATATTTCAAAACATTTCAAAACACTTTTAATTTTCAAATGATTTTTGTTTTTTATTAGAGCTGGGTTAAGTAGGTAAGTGAAGTAAACTAGGTCGTTTTTTTAGCTCCTTAACACAGTATTTTGTAGAATGACCATTTCGTACGATGAATGATTCACTTCGCTCAGTTGAGTGAATAGTTCAATTGAACTGGCTCACTCAAGAACTACACAACTCTATTTTGTATATTCAACAACTACTATCCTTCTCTTAATCTTTCTGGCAATGAAATCGTCAGAAGCATGCATGCAAGTCTGTTTGCCACAATTCATTTAACTTTCATACATTACACTCTCTTTAACTTTTTTTAAAATTTTCCAACACTCAACTTCGTTTGTTTTAACATAAAACACAAATCAAGTGCTAAACACCAACAACTTCCGTTTAAATAATACTTTACACTTCCGGTGCCACTAAAAGATTTATTAACTTAATAAAATATACTTATGTTTGTAAGCTACTGCTGTTTTTTTTTTTAAAACGACTTTTTAAAATATTTCTTTTGCCTACAGTGCTCATAAAAAAAACTTATTGTTGGGTTTAAATACTTCGACAGGGGTAACATTGACCCCTTACTATGGTAAAATTTGTCTGCATAATTTCACCGCCCGCTGTTATAATAAACTATAATCTGTTAACGGAAATAACAGCAGGGTATTTGGAGAAGGTGAAATATTATGGAAATTAATGTGGTCATGGTAGGAGGTGTGTTAAAATGTTGGTGTTGGTGCTGAATTTGAACATGGTTTTTTACAAATTTTTGGTAAAATTTTAAAGACAACATTTTAAATAGTGTCAAATATAAATATAATTTATTTAAATCCTTCTGTTATGATAAAAAATTTACGCATACAAATGTCATAATGGTTGTTTAGATAAAAAATATCAGGTATAGTCTCGATTTATTAGTATTATTGATTCGTTATGACAAAATTGTTAGTGGTTTTGCTCAGATCACTTTGTTTTGACAACAAACCTTATTAATTGTTATGATAAATATTTGTCAAGTAAAGGGGTAAAGGAAATTAAATCATTTTACACAATGATGTCGAAATAATTTTTTAAAAAACACAATATTGAATTGCCCGATTTCATTAACTATTGGGTGTATGACTTAAAAATACGGGATATAAAATAGCTGGCATATCTTTTGAATGCGGGATTTGTTTCTTATAAGTTATATGTTATTTTGAAGGGTAATTATCTGATATTTATTCCCATTTAGCTATTGAATATTATAGTGTAACCAACAAAGTTTTTTTTCTGCTTCAATAATGTCGAATTTTGTAGCAACGAATCGTCATATACGGGAAGTTTTGCTTTACTTTATTAATTTGTGAAAAAAAGTGCTGCTGAGGCACACTGATTGATCACCAAAGCTTATAGTGAATGTGTTTCATCGGTTTTAACGTGCGAGAGATGGTTTGTGCGGTTCGGAAGTGGTGATTTTGACACGGAAGACAAATATCGTTCAGGACAGACATTACACCATGAAGATTATTATAAAACTCAACTAGAGATTTCAAAATCGTTGGGAGATTCTCAAGCAACTATTGCAAAACGTTTGCGAGCTGCATGTTTCATCCAAAAGCAGGAAAATTGGGTACCATACGAATTGAAGCCGATAAACCTTGAACGACGATTTTGCAGGTCCGAAATGATGCTTGAACGCTATAAAAGAAAATCATTTTTGCACTGAATCATTATTTTCGATGACAAATGGATCCATTACGATAACCCGAAGCGTAAGAGATCTTATGTAAAGCCCGGCCAACCAGCCGAATCGACACCAAAGACAAATATCCATGGCGATATGGTAAGTCTCTGTATTTCTTGAGAGCAAAAGGGTCTTATCTATTGTGAGCTACTGAAATCTCACCAGACCGTCACAGGGACCTGTACCAAACACAAATGATTCGTTTGAAACGAGCATTGGCCGAAAAACTCCTAGAATATGCGGCCAGACATGAAATAATATTCCATCATGACAACGCTAGACTACATGTAGCAATACCTGTCAAAAAGTATTTAGAATGGTGTGGTTGGGAAGTTTTGCCTCACCTGATTTATAGTCCGACCTTGACCCGTCTTGTTACTTTTTGTTTAGATCAATGCTAAACCCTCTCTCTGGGATACGCTTCACTTTGATACATAGTACCCGACATTGGTTTGATTCGTTCTTGGTCTCAAAAGATGAGGAGTGCTTTTGGCTCCGAATCCATATGTTACCAAAAATATGGGAAAAAGTCAGGACTTTCGATGAGGAATGGATCCTTTACGATAAACCGAAGCGTAAGATATCATATGTTAAGGACAATCAGCTGAATCGAAACCAAAGCCAATCTATTATCAGCTGCTAAAATCTGACCAGACCATTACAGTGAACCTGTACTGCATTGGCCAAAAAATTCCCAGAATATGCGGCCAGACATGAAACAGTAATATTCCATCATGACAACGCTAGACTACATGTAGCAATTCCTTTTAAAAATTATTTAGAATGAAGAGGTTGGGAAGTTTTTCCTCACCCACTTTATAGTCCGATCGTGATCCACCTGCTACTATATGTTTTGATCGATGCAAAACCCTCTCTCTGGGATACGCTTTACTTTGAATCAGAGTAGCCGATATTGGCTTGATTCGTTCTTGCTCTCAAGATATGAGCAGTTAAGTTTTATCTCGGAATCCATATTTTGCCAAAAGGATGGGGAAAAAGTTAGGACTTTCGATGAAGAGTGGATCCTTTATGATAAACCGAAGCGTAAGATATCATGAAGGCCAATCAGCTGAATCAAAACCAAACCCAAATATCCATGGCGCTGAGGTAATGCTCTGTATTTGGTGGGAGCAAAAGGGTCCTATCTATTATCAGCTGCTAAAATCTGACCAGACCATTACAGTAAACCTGTACTGAATGCAACAGATTCATTTAAAGCAAGCATTGGCCAAAAAAATGCCCAGAATAAGCGATAAGACATGAAACAGTAATTTTATATCATGACCACGCTCGACTACATGTCGAATGAAGTTTTAGGGAAGTTCTGCACCCACTTTATAGCCCAGACCGTGCACCGTCTGGGATAGGCCTCACTTTGGAACATAGGTTCCTATATTTGTTGGATTTTTTCTTTGCCTCAAAAGATGAGCAATTCCTTTGGCTAGGAATCCATATCTTGCCAGAATGATGGGAAAAGATAATAGCTAACACTGGGCAATACTTTGAATAAATTTATATTGTACAAATGTTTCAAAATAAATTGTGTCAGTGACAAAATATTTTAATTTCTTTATAGAAAAATTGATTAAAAAATCCTTATTGAAAATTAAACTTTTTATTATTTTCCCGATTTTATCAATGAGTAAATTTGAACCCTTATATTGTTGCCATCCTCAAAATGCAAAACTTAATCCCATATTTCAGTTTCAAATAAATGACAGAAATCCTTAAAAGACTGTGTCTATAAATTGAATGAAAAATACTTCCAATTGTATTGTGGCATACAAATGTATGTGATTACGGGAGTGTTAAAAAACTTCTTACCCCTAATAAATAAATAAATATGCATATATTGAGCCCTTTGTTATTATGTCGTTTTTATTATGACTACTTTTGGTAAAAATAACTTTGGTTTTTTGTTCTGCCTGCAATTGTTGCCGCTATAATGATGTTATTTTGGTAAAATGTTTTTCTAGTTTCAGGTTTTATTGTTATTTTTCGAATTGCTTACAATTTCAGTGCTGACTGCTGTTGCTGAATATAAGAAGACTGCTGATGATGTTACCAGTAACCAAAAAAACAAAAAAAATAAAAATAAAAACAACAACATCACCAACAGCAGCAACAAAACCACAATAGACGGTAAAGTTTAAACAATGGCAAAAAGGCTCAGTGTAAAAACAAAACACTGCCAAAAGGGTGTGTGTGTGTGTGTGTGCAAGTGGCAGGCAGCAACACACAATAATGTTAAAGTAGAATTGTGACAAAAAATAAAAGTGGTAAGAGAAACACCAATATACAAACCCCAGTGTACAAACAATAGTGTCACCAAAAGGCAAACTACTCGTTGTATTGTTCCAAATGTTACACGAACATATTGTAAGTGAGTTTGAGTGTGTCAGTATATAACTATGGAAAGTTCTGGAGTTTAGAAACTCTTTTTTTGGTGTAAATTTTCATTCATTGAAAACGGAACAAACGACTTAAGTAGACAGAAATGCAATCATATACTAGCACATTTACTTATTTAAATTGAAATGCGAAAATGTAAAGCAAAGTATTTGTTGTTGCCACTAAATAATAATGTTGCCACACGATAAAGTGAGACCCTTTTGTGAAATTTTATTTTCTCAATTGTATATTAGATGATCCATAGATAAATGGACCGATCCCTACAGAATTTTGCAGTGTATTTAATAGTTGTCTGAAAATTATGTCTGGAAGGTGGAATCGCAACTATTTTTAAAGAGTTTCTTGTGCAATATTCCTCAAATTTCTTTTAACGTCACGAGATATGAACGAGTCGCCAGATTGGCTTTATACAAGGTGTCGCATAAGTAATCCTCCTAACAGAAAATGCTATAAATTTTGCGATTGGCTTCTAATGTCAGTTCTGTTTTGACATTTGTGTAGTAAACACATGCGAAATACACGTTAATAAACAATGTTACACTACACTGCTCCAGAACGGGGAATATTGCTGACTATTTATTTGACCAATAATCGGCAAAATTTATAGCATTTTCTGATAGGAGGATTACTTTTGCGCCAACTGTTATGATATATTGGCTTGACATGAAATTCGCAAAACATCTCTAAAAGTCTACTAAATAGTTGGTTACGCTTTTCTTTTTGTAACTGAAATAGTAGTAGCCTTTATATACTTTCTGCCATTACTATTACAAAATTACTTTTAAGTAACTATTTTTAAACAAAAATATACAAAATATTTTCCACATTAAATCTCTTTGTACTTTATCGACCACAAAACCTTCAACTACAACAAACGAAAATATTTTTTTTTGACCGAAATATTACAAAAAAAAAAAAAAAACAACTTTATTTAACTATCATTAACAGTGCAGCTCTTTGCCTGCTGGATAGTTTTTTTTGCTGTTGTTAGTTCTTTCAGTTAATTAACAAAATATTCTCTCAATTTGGTCATGGTAAAATAAGCTGTAAATGGCGGTAGATATAAATACACGGTTTATTGTTTTAATATATTTTTATCTATTTTAGTTTCTTGATATTTTTTTTCCGGTTAATGGCATGAAATTTTATTACACAACATTTTACTTACTTAATTAACAGATTTTCTACTTAAATAAAATTATCAACATCACTTTGGCCAAAGTCAGAGTCAGTGAGCGCAAACAGCCAACCGCTCATTTCTTTATTCCTTTATTTATACATTTATTCATTAATTTTCATTTTACTCAGTTAGTGAGTGAGTTTGTCTGTCTGTCTGTCCGTCAACCAGTTAGTGTATTTTTAATGCGTTAATAAGCTTAAATGCAAAATCAACATTTTTTTCCACACTCATATATACACATTTTCACTTTTGCAAACTAATACATATAGAAAGTCGTTAAGAGAGTTAAATTCACATACATTCACACTTCACCATTTCCAAATGTATTTCAGAAATGTCAAGAATGAAAACTTAAAATGTCTGGTAAAAATCACAGAACTTGTCACAGAATTTTTGCCAAAAAATATTGCATACTTTTAGGTCATATATATTGAATATATTCATAACTATGTATGGGTTTCATGGCCGGTGTGTGTGACCGATTTTATTGAAACTTGGCATGCGCTCTTTTTTTATTTCAAAAAATATATTTTCCAAATGTCTAGACTTTTGCTTGAATATGAAACATTTTATGCGAAAAAATCTATTTGCATAGTATGGGCAGATGTGTCTAAGATTTACGTGGGTACCTGCCGCAAAGGCCTAAACCGCACGGTGGTCTTAACACCGGATAAAAAAAATGCCTCTATCACCGCCATTGAGTGACTTGCAAGGAACACTCAATTGGCAAATTCTTGTACATTGAATGCACAGATTAAAGCACAAATGCCTTGTTCGGGCTTTCTAATACCTGCCATCCGTAGCTAGCTAGTCAACTAACAAGCCTGGGACAATTATCAAAGTTGCAACATCCGGTAATCCAGGTAATCCAGTCCGATGTGTGGTCTCTGACTTCAAAAGTTCCCTGCCGATAAAAGTCAAAGTGAGTGTACTTTAACACACACTTTTGACCTTGACCGAGAACCAAGCCCAACGACCAGTACATCATGAATGCTACTACCTCAATACATTTCCTGAGCACAAATGCCAGTTGCTATATGCTACTTTCAATGGCTGTGTTGAGTCAGCAACAGCAAGATATATTTGGTGGCCCGAAATTGTTCACTAGCCCAAATATCAGTCCTTTAACTAACGATCTTCTACCCGCTATGGGTTTTAAACCACAGCCACCATGTGCTCAGCGAAGTGGCCTCACCAATCATCTTACAGGAAGTCCTGGGGCCATAGGACCCCGTGGCACTAGATAACACTCTAGTCAGCTGCCAATTTAATAATTAAATTCTTACCAGGTATGAGGTCCGTACACCTTGGAGCCCCGGTTTCGCTCCATATTTTCACTTGAGGCATAACATCAAGGTGTAGAGCTCACCAAGATGCTTATCCATAACCCAAGGGGGGGGATTTTATGGAAAGTGGGCGTTGGGCGTGGACAATTTTGATGAAATATAATTTTTGTCTTAATTAGGTCCATATAATTCACGACGTCAAATTTCGATGCTCTACAACCATTGAAATTTGGCATGTATTGTATCTTCCGGCTCCAGGAAAGGTTCTTACAGACCCATGATGATGACAATTTCCAATAAAATGGTTTATTGCTGACGCCATGGGAGCAATGCGCACATTCAAATGACGACGATATGCACTCTTGGTCAACAGAATGGACTGTTGGTTTGAAAACTAAAATTCAATTGTTTTTGTTCGCTGTTCGATGGTAAAGTTATTAATAATTAATTCCCCAAGTCTTCTTCACAAAATGCTGAAAAAAAGCAAAGAAAAAATGATAATTAAAAAAGGTATAAAGAATTTAAACCATATATGTAGTACAATTGGAAAATTCTGAAATGGAATTAGAAATTTCAGAAATACAAATGAAAACTTCTGAAATATAAGTGCAATATTCTAAAATTAAAATAGAATATTCTAAAATATAATTAAAACTTTTCAGAAATACAATTGGAAATGGTGTAGAGTGAAAATAATCAAACATGTAAAGAGTCTTATTTATTTATTTTTATATATTTGTACTCTATAATCAGCATTATAAGTACTGCCATAAGCATGGTTTTTTGAAAAAATTGTATTTGAAACTAGTTGGCCGGTAGCTATTTACTACTGTTAGTTCTTCAAGTTTCTCCAAAAAATGTATCTTATTAAGAAAAAATGAAAAGTGAATAGGAGGCACTTTTCCTGACAATTTCAAATCTTATATAAAGTCACTCCAGCCGTTCTCACGCCTTACCAATACCCGCCAGGGTGACCGTTTCGGTTTTATTTCTTTAATAACTTAAGGAGGAATATTTGATCACTGAACAGCATTTTTATTTATTTTTTTAGCGCTCATAAATGAGAACTTCTTGTTGACTTTGTGATCTATTTTGCAAAAACAAAAAGCTTTGATTTACGTTTTATGATAAAAAATAAATCACTCAAAATAATTTGGCTGCGCTTTAAAATAACAGCTTAGAAGAGGCAACAAAATTCACTTATCGTTTTATACTAAAATCAACATATGCGTTGCTAGTAGAAGTAGGAATAAACAAATTGTTAGATTAGGTGGAAAAGTAAATTATTCTTTGCTTAAAGATAGAATTTTGAAGCTGAGGAACTCAATTTGTAAAACGTAACGAAAAAAATTTCTATGGAAAATATAAAATTTGAAGAAGTTCCCGATAGTACTTATACAAATTTCTTATATTTTACAATGTTTAATTTTATAAAAGAAGGCTTTAAATATTTCAAGAAGTTTGATTTTATTTAATGCAAGCATTTTATTTAATCATCCTGAAAGTATGCAAGCATATTTTAAAAATCCCACTAATCCGTGAGTATAAGTAATATTAATGTATTCAATATTAAGTATACGTACCTGCTTACCGATATAAATGGTTATAAATGTCTATGGACATATCTTTTAAACTATTTTTCAGATGAAAAAAAAATTGGGAACAAATTATTCAGCTGGACCTTGACCAACAAAAAATAAAGCACTTAGCCATTTAGTTGTACTCAGAGACTGAAAATAACTCGTACACATAACCAAAATACCCAAATTATGATTTATATTTTCTCATAAAAAATAAATCACTCAAAATAGCAGTTAGTTTTGAAAACTATTTTAACAGTGTTTCATGTTAATTATTTTATGTTTCGTCTATTAATATCCGAAGTACTTCCTCAATTGAGAAATTTAATAAATTTAAAAGCTTAATTGTAAAATTACTGTCACCAACCGGTTTTCTTGCAGTTCAATAAACATGGTTGGGAAAGGATTTAATTCAATTGTATAATATTGATGGCTTCATAGGTCTGCAACAATTTACGACACTAAGTACATTGTTGCAGACCTGATGTCTATGGAGGAACCTCTGTTTTTTCCACAATAGTTACAAATATAAAATTTAAGTTTGTGATAGTTAACAGTTTGTGGATATTATTGCTTGAGTCTTTACAAATTTCTTAAATGTGAAAACAATATTCTTTTTTAGTAAGTGCTTCTTATGCTAAATTCCCAATTTTTATTGATAAATTCACTGAAATTTATTGTTGGGGGATAAGCTAGTTCCTATGCGCATTTCACTGGTTGCTTAGGCCAGATCATCAGGAAACCTTTTCCCAAAAGGCTGTAGAAAAACTAAAGATATTATACAAATAAAACTATAGAGTGAATGAGAATTACAGACACTCAAGCTTTATTTGTAAAAATATCAAAGCTTAAACAAAACACCAACAATAAACAGTGATTTTATATTTTCTTACATTCTCTACTACAATTGGTTGGTTTCTTGCCGACACAAACTGTAGTGTGTAAGTGAGTAAAGAAAAAATAAAACAACTTGCTTTATTGTTTTCGCAAGAAAATCAATATAAAGCGAGCTGCCAGTTTAGTCTTGATGCACGGGCACCTGCAAATTTATCATTAAAAGGTTATTCGGGAATACAAAATTAATATTTTAGTAAGAGCTTCTTATGCTAAATTCCCAATTTTTATTGATAAATTCACTGAAATTTATTGTTGGGGGATAAGCTAGTTCCTATGCGCATTTCACTGGTTGCTTAGGCCAGATTATTTTTGGAAAATATGCTTCATTGCTGTGGCCGTAGTCCATGTGTATTTGTTGGTGATTGCAACATTGATGTTTTGGATCTTCAGCGATCAGAAGAACTCGTTAGTTTGCTTATAAGTTACGATTTTATAAATTGCCATAATATGATAACACGTCATGTAAGTGGAAAATCGATGGACCACATTTATACTGACCAACATTTATATTGATGTAGAATCAGTTGAATGCAAATTATGTGATCATAGTATTACAATTTCTTGTCGGATTGGAATAGAAACATAAAACCAACTTTTTATGAAAGAAACTCGTCTTTATTGTGATTTTGAATGTGTCAAAACTTATAGCCAAGCTGAATTACCACTGCTGCATGAAACGGGTGACCCATCCACAGATACATCTACATTAATTTCCGGCTTAGATATTGCTTTTAGAAGTTCTACAACTGAAAAATTAATACAAAGGACTTATAAACATGAAATAATGCCTTGGATCAACGGAGATTTGAAAAACTTAATAATGTATGAAAATAAATTACTAAGGCAGAGAAAATAAAATCGGATAACAAAGTCATTAAGAAAATATTAAATCGGATTAGTGGTGTAATAAAAAAGCATGTAGAGAGTCTGTGAACAAATTTTACAAAAATATTATAGAAGATTTGAAACAAGAACCAAGAAAGAGTTGGAAATTCATAAATGAAACTTTGGGTATAACCTTAAACAATGTATTCACAAAAAATATGCCAACGACAACCAAATTTCTAATGATTTATAAAAAGCTAAAGTTTTGAACTACTTTTTCGTTAAATCAATATGGATTTTAAGATCACGAATTCGTATTCGCCAACGGATTCTTTAAATTCGATAAGAAAATTAGTTCGGTGCCTAACAAGATTTAAATTGGATTACACAACACAAGAGGAAATGAGGAGCATTATGTTAAAGTTAACTCAGAACAAAAGTTGTGGTCATGATCATATATAACCAAAGGTTCTTAAATCTGCATATAAGGAGTGATATCGTAAAATTCTTAACACACGTTTTCATTAAAACTTTTAACCCAAGTATTATTTTATTTTTATCAAGTTACCTTTGTAAAACATGTCAGTTTTTATGTTTAATGTCAATAATATTCATTTGTTGTTAATCTGATTAAAATGAGTGACCAGAAAAAAGTGCGTACTAAAATTATTAAATATGTTCAACAAAACCGAACTTGGTCCTACAAAAAGTTGGCCAAGCATTCAAAGGTCTGCCGTCAAACTGTTTCCACTGTTATTTAACAGTACCGGGAGAACTTATCCGTTGATAGAAAACCCTGTATAGGTACAAGGAATGGTCTACATGATGTTTCTAAAGCCAAAAAAATAGAAAGCATTTTCAAAAGAGCTCCCAACACATCCGGAAGGAAAGCAGCCCGGTTAGCTCAGTGCTCGGACTAGTTGGTACGAAAAGCTAAAGCTAATGCAAGTTTAAAGACATACAAGAGTCAAAAAGTTCCTGACTGAAACACTACTAAAAATTTAGAGGCCAAAATCAGAGCATGGAAATTGAAGTTAAGAATCTTTCGATCATTACATTGCTAGTAGAAGTATGAAAAAATAAATTGTTAGATTAAGTGAGAAAGTATGCAAGTGACATATTTTAGTTATTATTTGCTTAAAGAAATAATTTTGAAGCCGATGAACTCAATTTGTAAACCGTAACGAAATAAATTTATATTGAAAATCTTAAATTTGAAGAAGTTGCCATTATTCTTTATACAAATTTTCAACTTTTTAAAATGTTTCATTTTATAAAATAAGATTTTAAATTTTTCAAGAAATTTGATTTTTTTGAATGCAAGCATTGTATTTTATCATCCTGAAAGTATGCAATCATATTTTAAAAATCCCACTGATTTGTGAGTATGAGCAATATTCATGTATTTAATATTAAGTATACATACCTGCTTACCCATATAAATGGCTGTGAAAAAATTCAGATTTTTTTTGAATTTTTTTAAAAATCTTTGATTTTTTTATAAAATTTTCGATTTTTTAAGAAATTGAAAATGGTTCATTCAAAAATCAATGATTTTTAAAAATTAAAATTTTTTTTTTTTTTTTTTAAATATTATTTTGAAGTTGAAAATGTTACATTCAATTTAATTTTTGTGTATCAAATAAATGTTTGCCATTTATTTTTCGTTAATCTTGATTACTTTGTTTCTTTCTCCAACACTAACCTAAAATGTTATCTTATCGCAGTGATATGACTAAAAAAACGCTTTTTAAATGGTTAAGACTGTGAATTAACTATTGAAATAAAAGTGGACCCATTGAAAAAAGTGGAATATTAATATTTCTACGAATAACATTTATTTTTTTTCAGTAGCTTCTAAGTATTTCCCTACTTTGGTGTTGATAGAAATAATTTCCATAGAAAATCAAAGTAGTAAGCATGTTATTTGCCAGGAACTACTTAAAACTTATTTGCTACCTACTATAGGGTACAACTTAGTCCTCATAATCATAATATATATTTTTTTATTTTTTATATGACTTGTAAATAGCTGTTAGTAGCAGTTACAATTTTCTTTATTATTTTTGCTTCACTTCACAATTTTGTAATTTTCTTGTAACTCGTATTCCAAGCTGGTCATCTAAGCATGTGTAATATTATGTTTATTTGTAGTTAGTTAGTTTTTATGATGAAAATATTAACTCACACATGTTATAGTCATTCATTTCTAAACATATTATTACCCTTATCAGAAGTGATAACAGCACTGTCATTTAACATTTTTCTTCATAGTCTTCTAATAATTTCTTTATATTACTTATTTTGGTATATGCTTTAATAGAAAATAAACTATAATAAGATGTTATCATTTAATTTGCTAAATAAATGAATTAATAGTTTAATATAATAAAATATAATATTAAGAGGGCACATGAAAATTTGGATTATATTTTGGATATTCCAATTATGACTCTATAGAGTTGTCAGTGTGATCCTTTTTGTATCCCGTTATCGGTAAGCCCTATAAGTGGGGTGGTCCTTATAAAAAAAAATAATGAAAAATTTTACGTTTTGATTAATTAAGAAAAGCCATTAAACAACACACTGTATATTTAAACTGAAGACAATACAATTGAACCCGAAATTAGAAGAGGCTAGCGGTCACATTTTTGTCAATTATCACTTTTTGATGTTAAAATTACAACTTTTTGCTGGTTATCTAATCTACTTCATAAATATGTTGTAAAAAGTGTATTACGTTAACCAGTTAATAGATTAAACAACTTTTAAGTATTTTTTTTTTTAATTTTGGAAATGCATTGAGCATTTTCGTAGAGATTTTAACTTGGAAAACAGTATAGTACAATGTATGTAAAGAAAAGCATGATAATCTTTTTCTAATAATCTTTTTTGTAGAAATTTAGGTTTTCTCCTATAATTTTTCTTTCGAAAATTTTAATTTAAAATAAAAATCACGAGTATAGTTGTTCAAGTCCGTTCATGTAATACCCTACACTGAGTATAAGATAAGGCTCCGTTCTATCTCCAACTCTGTTTCTTATTCTTCTAAATGACCTTATACTTCTTCTACTTCCAACTCTATCTATTCTTTTGCAGATGTCATCAACATTTGCCATTCATATTCATGCAATTACAGACCAAGCCTGTCGGAGATTGGGGCAATGAGGTAACACATGAATGATTCCCTTAATCGGGACTTTCTGACAATCTCTGAATGTGGTAGTGCGAATAGAATCGCTTTCAATGCTCACAAGACACAGTGTTTAATGTTGACACAAAAACGATAGACAGACCATGTCGTTTCTTCTGTATTTATGGGTGGTGTAAATACTGTGCAATCAGATTGCTGAAAATGCAATATGGTCTAAAAACCTTTTTCAAGTGTCAAAAGAAGCATTCAAGTGTATCGGATTTATGAAACGGTGTAGGAATTATTTGACTCCTCACTGATCTCCTCACACCACATCTGATCTCCTCACTATCTTAGAGCTTATCGTCCGCGTACAGTAGAGTAATAGAGCAATTCTATTAATTTGCTGGAGTACCGTTGCAATATGGGCTGTGTTTCACTGTTCTATCGGTACTACAATGGAATGTTGTGTTCTGATGAAATTAGGGAACTTGTTCCTGATACCCGCAGATTTTTAGGAAATATATGTTTTTTATTAAGAGAACATCCCTTTGTGGTCGATTGGCAAGTGGACCACACAACAAACTACTAGGAAAATTCGTTTTTTAGCCGTACTGTACGTATGTGTAACAAACTTCGTGCTGAACTGTTTCCTGTAATTTCAATGTGGAAAAGTTCATATCGTATTTCCATAAACAGTACTCTCTCTTATTCCTCCCTCCTATAACCTATTTTCCTAGTTCCACCGCAATGCTTTACATGAGTAGAGTTCATCCCCTAAGTGCTGGTCCAAGTAGAAAAATGGACCGGTGGTCATCAAATTACGTAGTATTATTTAAGCCTATATAAAACGAATTTCTGTTGATTTTTATACCCTACACCACCATGCAGGGGAGATTATATTGGGTGACTGCTGATGTGTGTAACGTGAAATAATATTGTCTTAGCACCCACCTTAAAGTACACCAATCTGCTTAGGATCACATTCTGAGTCGATTAAACGATGTCCGTTCGCCGTCCATGTATTTAAACTAATTTGCCAAAAACTTTTTTATTGCCCCAAGGACTAAGTTCATTGAATTTGGTTAGAATCGGTCCAATATTTCCCCTTACTGCCCTATCTGAATATAGTTAAGCTCTCTGAATCTTAAGTATAAACATATCCAAACCAAATTCAGCACAATGCTCCATAGTTCCCATATAAGCACTATTCTCGAAAATTTCATTAATGTGTATAAATCTCTGAAATATTTTAGTATCCAAATAAACACAAATATGTTTCATATGTACGCAAATCATCCCACCAAATTTTGTGACGATCGCTGTATAATTAGTCATAGCTCCCATATAAGGGCCACTACCGAAAATCATTTTGTCGAGCATAAATATCTTAAACATGTTGGTATTCAAATAGGATTTAATACAAATAAGTTTCATATAAAAAAACTGTTTATAATCATATACTCCATGTAGGGTATCATATGGTATTCTTTTACTCATTTTATTTGTTGACCGATCCTCAACAAATTACATCGTATGGTTTATGTATATATGAAACTTATTTTTGTTGAGTTTTATGTAGATATCTAAATTTTATGATCGTTAAAGTGATTTTCGGAAGTGGCCCTTATTTGGAACAATATTGAAGCGTCTCATTGCGGGAGGACATTTATATTGGGGCTAGGTGATACAATGCATCGATTTTAGCCAGTTTCGATAGGCTCCGTTCTTGAGCCGAAGAAGTTTGATCGAAGCATCTTCAAAATTGCATTCTGTTCATTGCGCACAATGTTCACATGGACAGCCACACGGACGGACATCGTTTATTCGACTCAGATTCTGATTTTATCAGTATACTTTAAGGTATATGATGGACTAATAATTTTGGGTGTTATAAATATTAGCACAAACACAATATACCCTCCCCACTATGGTGGTGTATAAAGATCCGTAAATATTGAGTGTATTGCATCTGATGAGATGCCATAAGAAACGGTCATATGATCATTGTTCCTTCACCAGTAAGGCATTCTTCTCGCAATAATGATAGTATTCACAGATAAATTGAGACTTTCCTACGACTGAATTCCCAACAAAACAGGCACATTATCATTGCGTTTCGATTCCAAATAAAGATGGTGTTCGCAGAACACTTGAAAACTATCCGTGACTAGTCGGTACATTGGAGACGAATATCACTTTTATATAAATTATTTCATTATATGTACATACCTTAAGTATTGCTGGCAAGATATTTTAACAATTTATATCGTTTAAGTTTGACATGAATGTCTCTAAACTCGACCAATACCTACCGAAGATATGTGTAAGTAATAGAGTATCCATTTGAATAATGAACAAATTATATTGTTTCTGAAATCTGGCATATAACACAGTGCAACAGTGCAAAAAATACGCGATCATGACAGTATAAGTTCGACTTTGTGACCAATTTTTTTTAAGGGCCCCCATAGATTCTGAAAATCAGTGGGCCCTCAAAAAATGGTGTCATCAGTTTTTGGTCAACAGCTAATTCAGACTTGTTGTTACCGCTTAATATTATATGGCAATAATTTAAATAAAAGTCCATCAAATTAATTTTGTTAACATTTCTTCCCAAACTCCTTCTACAAATATATAAAAGTTACTACTATAATTCTAAAGACAAATGTATGTTATTTGGTAAAAAAAATACTAAACGATTTTTGAATTGATTTTGAAACCTAATTACTCGAATAATTTTAAAAATGTAGTCGAATTATTATTTTTTTTTTTTTTCAATCTTTGGATTCACCAGATTGTAACAAGTTGAACTTGTTCTGTCACTGCTAGTTATTCTATTTAAAATTTATATATATAAAATGTATGATAATACAATCTTTGTATTGGGAACAGCCTCAAGATTGGATTGCTGAAAATAATCATGTTGAATTTACAAGCTACATAAATTTTGTCATACTATTCACTATATTTAAGAGTTTCAGGCATAGCGAACTATATATAAAAATTTTATGTATTTAATATATTTATTTTGCAATCAATATTTCCAAAAAATTAATTTGAATCGAACTACCTCTTTTAAATCCGCAAAGCTAAAACCAAACTACATACCCAATAAACCAGAAAATGATATGATAGAAAAATCGATATTATGTCAGCAACTTTGTTTATTTTTCAATGTTTGACATATTTATAGACAAATACAGCAAAAATAACTTTCGTTTTATTAAATCCATTCATATTGATCAACACTACCTTGTAAACAGAATGCCACATTTAACATAATTTGTGTCTTAAATGTCACTCTCTATCAGCTCAATTTATAAAACCTGTGCAATAAACTTTCAATTTTTATTTTGCATAGCAAACATTTTTGAAATTTCCTGTTAACATAAATTTGCAACAAGTGCAAACATGCAACACAACTGGCACACAGACACACCCATATTCCCATACAAAATTCAAAACGCTACAAGTATACGACAGACTTGTTTAACATGACCGTTAACAAACTAAATAACAAAGTGTTGCATTGTTTATTAACAATTATACGGGTGAAATTGCATGAGTGTATATGAATGTGTAAGACAAGTTATAAATATTTACATGTATGAGTGTGAAATTTAACTGCATACATAACTATGCACGACGTACATATGTAAGCATATACAGTTGCATTTGTATTGAAGTTAGTTAATTGCCCACTTCAAAGACATCCTTACTTTCAAACCTACTTGTATATTGTACATATTTCCAAGTACCTATATTATGTTGCATATTCAAGTACTACTTGTCGCACTTGTTGTAAGTAACACTCTCTTAAATAACTCTTGTTACTCACTCTCTTTAGGAATACTAGTATATGAAGTCCTTGCTATGTAAGTTGGCAATTGTGGAAAGTAGTGTGAAGTAGGTTTGTTATGGTTATAAATGCTATTTACTTGCTGCAACTTTTTAACAATTTACTGCCAAGTGTTGTGTTGGTATGTTGCTATCGCTATTATAAATAAACTAAGCATAAATATTTTGTTAGTATTTTTGGTGCTATTTGATGGAGTTGCCAGGCAGTTTTGTATTAATATTGCAGTGAAATTCTGTGAATTGAATGGTGATTTTTAACATATCCAGAGCTAGTTCAAAGCATATTTTTCTCATCTTAAGGTTGGCCTATTTCTAACCATTACTGATCTTCAAATTATATACATTATTTAAGATATGCTCGAGATACTGAATCCCTTATTACAAATTTTAAAACGCCTGAGAAATATGGACCTACTTCCAAATGGAAACTCACCATATAAAAATCATTTCTAATAAAATGGAGAAAGTAAGCTCTAAAACATATTTCAGAAAGCTAAATAGCAATACTAACGATCACTCTCTTCCTAACAGAAGGCATGATTAGTGAATGATCCACAAAAATTCTGCACAAAATTACATGTAAAGAGGTCTTGAAAGTCTAAATATATTTAGCATCTTCAGTTAGATTATGTTTATTTTATAAGTGAGCATAATAATGTTGGGAATCTAGTCTGGCAATGTGTTCATATATTGAGTTTATAAAAAGTGTTAGACATACACATTTTCAAACGCTAATTAATGGAAATAAAAAGCTCAAGTGCATATATTCACATTCAAGAGGTAATGTACATATGTATGAGAGTCCGGGTCGTTGTTTGTATTTAACAAACCTATGAAATTTCTAACATAAATTCAAAAAACACATACAACCTTAACAGTTCTTTCGAAATATTTGTGTATGTACTAGGGTATCCATTCGAATAATGATCATTCAAATATTCCAACAATTTCTTACGAAAAATCTAAAAATTTAATAAAGAATAACAACAAATTGTATGTAGAAAAATCGAATAAAAGTATTAATTATATTTGATTAATTTGACAAATACTTAATGCTAAATGTGGTCCTTCAATCATACATAGAAGAAATTAAATTTCGTATTCAATCACAAAACTTTTAAAGTAAAGTGTGAGCTGTCATCTAAAATTTCGCAATATCCAAGCAACTGTAGTCAAGTAACACTGGAAACATATAGGAATATAAAGGGAGAAGATACGAAAATTCACTTTTATTCATAAGGACTGAGATCGAAAAATTCTTAACATACATATATGTTAATAAAAGTTTAACCACTAATCTTACAGAATTTATTTTTTTTTATTTGATTGAAATTATTATTAAAATTTAATCTAATCACTAGTGATACAATTTTTAAACTTTTTCGGAAACCCTTCCATTATGGTTTTTATAGTGATTTCTGTCACTTTGTTCGAACAGGTTGTCCATCTCCGTTTAAAATCTACCACACTTTTGGTCACCCTTTTTGAGCTCTCAATTTTCTTTTAAGAAGAGCCCAATATCTCTTCACTGGCCTTAGCTCCGGGCAGTTTGGAGAATTTACCTCTATTGTTACAAATACCACATTATTGTTCTTTTACCGCTCAAGACCTTTCTTACCATAGTGACAGGGTGCCAAATCCGGCCAAAAAAAAGTGGACACACTAAGAAGTCTTCACAAGACTTCTTAGTGTGTCCACTGGAAGCATCCTTTTTTGTAAACATTCCTTGATGTAAATTTCAGTATTTATAGAGCTCGTTATAACAAATGTTTGGTTTTTTTGTCGCAACTGCATATTCCTTGCCATTCCAAGAACTTTTTTGGAAATTTTGTCTGTTTTTGGGTCTTAAACTTTTCTTCAACATTCCCTCGAGCATCAGCAACATCAAAATTTTGAACCGGAATCTGGGAAAAATCTGCCAGAACATACGTTTCGTCATCCATTATTCAGCAGGAATATTTGTTTATTAAATTTGACTTCAATTTCGGTGCTCTATTTTTGGCCTCTAAATGTTTAGCACTGTTCCTGTCAGGAACTTTTTGAGCCTTGTATGTTTTTGAGCCTGCATTAGCTTTAACTTTTCGTACCAAATAGTCTGAGCACTGATCTAACCGGGCTGCTTTCCTACCGGATGTGTTGGGAGCTCTTTTGAAAATGCTTTCTATTTTTTTGGCTTAATAAACATCATGTAAACTATTCCTTCTACGTGAACCAAGATTTCTATCAACGGACAAGTTCTTGCGGTACTGTTGAATAACAATGGAAACAGTTTGACGGCAGACCTTTGATTGTGTGGCCAACTTTTTGTAGGACCAATTTGGGTTTTGTTGAAAATATTTAATAATTTTAGTACGCACTTTTTTCTGGTCACTCATTTTAATCAGATTAACAACAAATTAACATAATTGACATTAAATATAATAACTGACGTGCTTTACAAAGGTAACTTGATAAAAAAAAAAAAAAAAATCAAATAATACTTGGTTAAAAGTTTTAATGAAAAACGTGTGTTAAGAATTTTTCGATCTCAGTCCTTGATAGTCGTCTTGTTTGTATTAACTTTATTAGAAATTCAAGCATCCGAAATAGGGAGATACCAAGAAATAAACGCTTAACAATATAACCTCGCTTTCTAATCTCATACTTACTGAACTATAAACGTGCGCATAACTCCAGAATTCATTGTCATTACTGAGTCATTACAAGCTCTGCACAAAACAGACCACAAAAAGGCTATAAATTAGAAAATGTTTACGTTATGTTTTTTCAAAATATTGTTGAGTGTATGACTTAAAAATGCGTGATTTTTAACACTGTATTATAAATGAAAGAAATTTAGTACCCGCTTCGAAATGTCATGTTTTCTTATTTATACCTATCGTTTATTAAACATACCTACAAATTTTATTTTCATCATGTCTCATTTTTCTTCCGTAAGAATATGCCAAATTATATTAAAAATTAAAAGGCCAAAAGATTTTTTAAAGAAATCTAATAAAAACAAACAGAATTTTTTACATTAATCAGGTTTAAATTTATCTTTTAGGTATAAAAAACTAAAAAAAAAAAATCATCTTATAAAATTTTAACACAAAATGTCTTGAAACTTTAACTTTTTCTTTTGTGCTTTGAATGATCGTCTGGTTATAAATGCCAACAGTAATCAGCTGGCAAAGTTGTGCCTTGAAATCGCTTCTTTACATCCTGGTGGAACATCTCACCCTGCTTATCACTGACCGCACCCAGATTAGATGCAAAAAAGGGAAGGAAGAAAGCCAATTTTCAATGACATTCTGCAACCCAACATTCCGTAAGCTTGAAACATGTCGTTAACTGGCTATTCTACATTTTCGGCTCTTTAGTTCCCTTAAAACCCTTTTATAACTGCTTTCAGTGATAACCAGTCAACAAGTTCCTTGTTAGTTAGCTTTCATTAATGTGCGTATTTTTTGTCATCACTTAACTTGGAAAACACTGTCTTGAAATATAAAAAGCCATCTCCCTCTTTATTCATAGCCTTGACAAAATTTTTCATCAAACCAACTTTTATATGCAGTGGTAGTAAAATGACATATTTAGGATCTATCAATTGTATATGTTTCACATTAGATTTTCCGCAAACAAACTCTGACCTTTCTGGCCATAATTTTGGTGTATTAAAGCAGATGTAACGACTACTAAGTCCAGTATTGTTATTGGACGTTATCGAATAGGAATGATTATTAAACAAAACATAATAATAAAAAGTACAATACATCGAAAACAGTAACTGTGTCTTTTAACCCTAAGGTGAGGGTAGTAGAAATAATAATTGACATGCACCTCGAAAACTAGATGTGATGTATACCACATACGTTTGGAACATGTAATCTATGACTCATTACCTATTCATTCCAGCTAAAAGTTAATAGAATATAGTGTATCTTTTGATCGCGGATTTTGTTTCTAAAGACTTATATGTAATTTTCAAGGGTACATATCTGTCATTTATTCTCACTTAGTTATTGGACATTATAGCGTAAAGAACAATGTTTTTTCTTGCTTCAAAAATGTCAAATTTTGTACCAATGAATCGTCATATGCGGGAAGTTTTGCTTTACTTCTTTACTTTGAAAAAAGTTCCGCTGAAGCACACCGATTGATCACCAAAGCTTGGTTTGTTTGGTTTAGAATTGGTGATTTTGATACGAAAGACAAAGATCGTACAGGCCATACAAAAAAGTTTGAAGACCAAGAATTGGAAGCATTACTCTATGGATATTGTTGTAAAACTCAAAAAATCATTGAGTGCTACTCAGCAATTTCAAAACGATTGCAAGCAGCTGTATTCATCCAAAATCTGGGAAATTGGATGCCATACGAATTGAAGCCGAGAGACCTTGAAAGACGATTTTGGATGTCCGAATAATGCTTGAACGCTATAAAAGAAAACCATTTTTATACCGAATCAATACTTGCGATGATAAGTAAAACCGAAGCGTAAGAGATAATATGTGAATACCAGCCAATCAGCCTATTCTACACCAAAGCCAAATATCCATGGCGAAAATGTAATTTTCTGTATTTGGTGGGAGCAAATGGGTCCTACCTATTATAAGCTCCTGAGATCTGATCATACCATCACAGGGAAATGTAGTGAATGCAACTGATTCACTTGAAGTGAGCATTGACTGAAAAACGCCTAGAATATGCGGCCAGACATGAAACCGTAATCTTCCATCATGACTATGCTCGGCCATATATTGTAATACCTGTTAAAAAGTATTTTGACTGAAGTGGTTGGGAAGTTTTTCCTCACCCGCTTTCTAGTCCAGACCCGTGTTCCTCCTACTACTTTTTGTTTCGATCGATGCAGAACGTTCTCTCCTTAGAAAAGAGTACCCGAAATTGGCCTCAAAAGATAAGCAGTTATTTTGGCTCAGAATCCATACATATATTACCAGAAAGATAGGAAAAGGTCATATCTAAGAACGGCCAATCTATATAAATATATAAATGTCTTTGTAAGTTTGTTTGTTTATTTGTTTGTTTGTTTGAGCATCACGCCTAAACGGCTGAACCGATTTTATTGAAATTTGGAACGTAGATAGATCCTTACTTGGAAGCGTCAATAGGCTATAAATTTTTTTAATACTTGGACCAGAAAGGGATAAAAAGGGGAAAAAACGGGTAAAATTGGTACCTTTAGTTTTTAAATAATTACTAAACGGCTGAACCGATTTTTACATCGACAGGGGTAGCGAAGCGCACCGGGTCAAGCTAGTACTATGAATAAATGTAAAGGTTTCAAAATAAAATTAAAAAAAAACGCCGCATTTAGGCTTAATTAAAACAAATCTCTTATGCAAATTATTCGTTTTATTCAAGGGAAAGAAAAATCGTATAATTTGAATACCCTAAAATATGTTCGTCGCAACAATGGCATAAACAAAGTGTGTCCTTGTCAGAATACTCAACATGATGCCATACATTTTGTTGCCACTCTTCTATATAAGTAGTATAGTGATGGTGCTATTGATGTTGTTGTGTTGCTAGTATATTTATTTAAGCCTTAATTTTTTTTTTATTATTTTTTTCATATTTGCAAACAAAATACTAATAATTGTTGGTGGTCGGGTAAATATTTCTATTTAAGTAAGTGTATTGTGTTTGTTATAACATTAAATTTGGTATTTTTTGTTAAATAATTGTATGGGTTTTGTTTACTGTTTACGTTTTTATATAATAAAAATTTAATGTTGTTAATAATTAAAATTTCTTATAATTTTAATTTATAATTTAAATTATTTAAAATTTTAAACCAGTTTTTTGGATTTTTGTTATACAATATTGCGTAAAGTAGAGATTATTAATAATAAATTTGTCAGATGGATCAGAGTTATCATCTTATGATGAGTTGGTTTGATTTAATATCAAGGTTTTTGAAGTCAAATGATAAATTTATATATTTAAATAATTTTCTAAAGTAGATAGTATTAGTAATCATAGAGTTATTAATTACCAGTAAGTCTTCAAAGTATTCAACTACAGTAACCTTACAGTGCCTTGATAAACAAAACAATCTGATTGAGTTATATACCAATAAATTTTCGAGAATTCTTCTGCAGTCTTCCACTAAGCTAGAATGTATTAAGTCACATTTCAAAGCTCTAAGTGCCACCTGACTGTGCACATAAATAGTCACTTCAGACCCTTAGTGATGTGTGCTTTTATCAAATCTCAGGCTTTCAAGATCACAAAGTTCTCTGCCTGGAAGACACTGTACTTGTTAGAGAGTCTATGTGATCGTTTAATATCCCTATCGACTATATAAACCAGAGTCTATCTTGAATCCATCATGGCGCCATTTGGGCTGACAGAAACCCGGTTACTAGAATTGGACCATACACTAGAGAACAACGCGTTTTTAGTGTGTAACAATGTTTCAAAAATAATGAAATGTGGCGATCACAGTTCGTAAATGTCTGGCAAAATATCATTACAATATTTATTAACCTTCGTTCAAAGTGAGGATAGTTTAAAATTCCTAGGAGCAGAGCCAAAGAGTAATGGTAGTTGTCTTGCAACATAAATTCGACGTCGTGGACGTCATTCATAGGCAAATAGAGAAATTTAATTTTTGTACATGTATAAGTAAAACATAAAATATCGTTAAAATGCTGTGAAACTGCTGAATGAAACATTTGTATTTTTACGCTCTATTGTTTACATTCGCGTTGGGTACGTGTAAATTGATAAAAATCTTCGTAAACTGAACAATATGAACGCGCATCACTAAATCTAAATACTTGCAAATTTCAATTAACACAAAAAAAAGAAGAATTTATAATAGCTTATGATCTATTATAAATGCTGAGTTTTTGAGAAAAATGAAGTACATTGTCACCTTTGTGGCTTTGTTTATTGTTAAAATTGCCACATTTCGTGTTCATAAGTTACTGTCGAAAAACGCATGTATTCGCAGTTAAAAGTGTTTTAGCGAATATCAACATAAATAAGTCTCCTGGGCCTGATGGTATACCAGTACTAGTCATGAAGCAGTGTTCATCGATACTAGCTCGTCCATTAGCTAAACTTTTTAGCACTTTATGCCGTGCCGGAAATGTTTGGAAAGTTACTAATGTAACGCCAATTACTAAAAAAGGGAGATGCTAACAACCCTTAAAATAATCGCCCGAAAGCAATTTGTTCTGCACTTTCCAAAGTTATGAGGAGTATGGTTAACTACCATCTTGTGAACTATTTAGACTCCAACAATTTACACAGCGACTAGCAGTATGGCTTTCGTAGAAGACACTCTACGGGAAACTTGCTAGCCTTCCTATCTTTATAAACAAACTTCTACGTAAACCTTATCTACCTATATGCTTCCAACCCTATATACCAATATGCATTCAATTATAGACCATGCCTGTCGGAGATTGGGGCAATTAGGTAAAACATGAATGATATGCTTAATCAAGATCTTGTGACAATCTCTGAATGGGGTTGTGCGAATAGAATCAATTTCAATGCGCGCAATACTCAATGTTGTATGTTAACACACAAACGCACAACAGATCATGTTGCTCCATTTGTTTTTATGGTTCGTGTAAATATTAAGGAATCAGAAGCTCTTGATGTTCCAGGCATGAGTATTCAGTGCGATGTCCGTTGGACAAAACACATTTTTCAAGTGTCGAAAGAAGCATTCAAGTGCCTTGGTTTTCTAAAACGGTGTAAGACATACTTCACTCCATTTGATCTCCTTACTATCTACACTTATATCCGACTGAAAATGGAATACAACTCTCATGTGGGCCGGTGCTTTGAAGTCTATTTTGGGGTTACTCGACCGCTTACAGGAGAGGGCGAAGGTAGTTATCGGTGACAGTAGGGTATCCAGCTCTATTGACTCACTGGAACATCATCGCAATGTGGGTTGTGTTTCACTGCTCTACCGATACAACAATGGTGTGTGCTCTGCTGAAATTAGGGAACTTTTTCCTGAAACCTGTAGTCTTTTACGGAACACTCGTTCTTCGGCAAGGGCTCATCAATTCGTTGTCGATTGGACAGTGGATCGCACAACACATTACCGGGAAAATTCGTTCTTTAGTCGTACTGTCCGTATGTGGAATAAGCTTCCTACTGAAGTCTTTTCTGTCACTTTTAATATAGGAAAATTCAAATTAAATGTCAAAAATTACTACTGCCTCTGTCCTCCCTCCCATAACCTATTTTCCTTGTTCAAACACAATGCTCAAGAAAAAAAAGAAAAATAGTTAATCTTGAGCACGTTTGCTAGTCAGAGGTGTAAATTTGACAGAGGGTAGGTCCAAGAACACTTCCTTGCTGTAATCTTATATTATCTTGTCACGTTATCGTTGTACTAAACTGTAAATAAACGGCATGATAGATAAAACTCCTGTAGTTTATGGGTACATGGTGGCAGCAAGCATTTAATTTTATATACCAGGCTTTTATGGCATACTTTGTCGATGGCTTGAGCAACATCGAAAAAATATTGACGAACAATATGTTTTTTAATTTAAAAGATATTATTGTCTCCGAGTTATACTATTAACTTCTTAAATAAATCTCATTTAAAAATGGTACGATTTTTTTTCAGGAATAATTTTTCGAATAGCTTCGATAGACAAGGAAATAAGCTAATAGGTCTGTAGGAGTTTGGCATGCTCAGATCTTTACCAGGCTTTGGTAGCATTATTACCTGAGAAGTTTTCCAAGACTTCTAGTTTAAAGATCGCATTAAATAATAGATAATGGAAATATTGACACATTTGGTACGTTTTTAATCATAGCTGGTGTCACAGGATCATTTCCTGGAAGTTTTTTCAATGTTATATTCATCTTTGTTACCTTACTTTTGTCCCCTGGGCTTATAGGTAGTATATCCACATTTGATAATGTAGGAACTAGTATAATAATTGAATGAGACATTTCCTGGTCGTGTGCTATCTATTTTCGGTAATCAAAATTGGCATTGGATTTATATTTAAATTATATGCCAACTAACCCAACAAGCATTCATGCATTGAAGTAGGAAAGTCAACTGTCCATCAACGAAATTCTGCAACATTTATTCAAAGCGGTCAAGGAAAATTTCGACAAAATAATATATAGGGTTCATATATATTTTGCCCGATGTGCTATATCATTCATTAGCCTATACCTTGAAATAAACTGAATTTTCTTGTATTAATATACAAATTTTAATTAAAAGAATTCTTTGAAATACAAGTAAATTATGTTTTGTAGAATAGCAGTCATAATGCAAGAAAATTATTTTCCTAATTATGACACATAAACTTAAAGAGCTCATTGACATATCAACTCTAGCAAAACTTGTTTAATTTGTGTAACAAATAAATCTTTATTAAGCGCCGCACTACTTCCGCAAAATAAATTTTTAATTTTTCTTGATTTCTTTATATTAAAAAGCTATACAAAAAAAGGGTTTCATTTAACACTTACAACCGGAAACTAATTACAAACCAAATGTCGGTATATGGCTCTTTTTTTAACTAACGCCTACAGAAAACCAAACTAAACTGAAAACAAAGCATAATTTAAGGCTGTTTTTAACAAAAATCCTGTACTAAAATATTAATTATTCTATTAATATTCAAAAAGGTCTGTTTTATTTTATGCCTTTTTTGTTTTATCAGCAGGGAGCTATTTTAACTCATGTCATTGACATAAGTTCGCACACACACACACATGTGCGGTGTTTATATTAAAGATTTTATTTAAAAAAAGTTTTAAACTCAAAAAAGCATAAAAGAGTAGAGTTTGTAAAGTAAAAAGGCTATAATGACAGGAGACTGTGGTACGGGAAGCTACTAAGGATGTAAATGTCGATATTATTCTTGGCTTTACAGAAACTAGTTTTCCTATTAGACAGTTTTCATTTCATGAATGGAAATTTATACATGAAAACATGTGTGTGAGTGTGTGTGTTGCTTGAATCGTTGTAGAACAAAAGCCAAAAGAAGCTGAACAAGGAAACCGTCATAAAATTTTCTAATTACAGGAAAACTACTTGTGAGTACGTACATATGTACTTGCACATGTTTACATGTTTATTTCTATAAATAAATATAAGTGAAAATGTGTTTGTGTGTGTGTGCTTTTCTGTTTTAAGGATATTCATATGAAAAAGTATGAGTTTTGTAAAAGATTTTATAATAGAGGCTCAGCATATGTTCTTCTAACCGTAAAGGAGTCTTTTAGTTTAATGCTGTTCACCAAACACTGCTTACCTACATATATTACAAACTGTCTGTCTGTTGTACTGCCACTGTCTGTGTTTAAACATGACTTTATGGAAACATAATTTTCCATTCTTCTTCTACTACTACTATTTGTGGCAACAACAGTGGCAGCATTTACAATAATAATCTGAGAAGACAAGAAGCAGCAGTAGCAGCAGCATTGGTTATTTAAAGAGTACTTTGTATGCAAGTAATTAATTAAAGTATTAATAACACTTAATGAAGCTTGTTAACTTTTACCCAACACATGTTGTCAGTTGTTGCAACTATATATACGACATATATATATACAACAAACACTGCAACAACATATTGTTTATTTCATGTAGTAGGTATACAGGCTGGTAAGTCAAATGGCAGATAAGGACATGGTGATATAAAATATTCTTTATTTGCAGTTGGCATATATTTTAAAGACTTTGTTAAAATATGCTGATATAAATGATATTGTGTACAATATTTCTATTACTCTATTACTAAGTAATATTTATCAACTTCTATACTGAAGTGCTTCCTATATATTTATTTTAAATAAAGCATGTCCCAAAAATTATCCAAGATTTAAATAGTATAGGATTTAAATAGTATAGTTTTGACCAATGAGCTATGCCATAGCTCATTGGTCAAATGACTAGTAAAATTCAAAGCTCTTTCAAAGAAATATGGTCGTGTGATGCCTCGAGTCGAAAACAGAGACTCGTTGTGGTTGCATATGATTTTTGACAACTACATGTGAGTTATGCTGCAATTTTGAAGTTTAACAAATCTATTAAGGTGAACATGTGCTTTATCGGTTGGGATAATTTAGCTTCAAAAATCAGTACACACTTGTTTATGTTCACATCACTCAGTGTGACCGATCGCAAATAATTTTTGTTAGCTTTTTTAGCGTAGTGAAAATAATAGTTTTTTTAAAAATTTTTAATTTTATGCCAATCATCAAGAAATATCTAGATATGTCCGTCCGTCTGTTCTTGTGTCTGTATGTTAAAAATAAAAAGAAAGCAGCTGGCTGATATTTTCCACAGACACTCTCTCTTGATAAGGTTTGTTTGGTATTGAAAATGGGTAACATCGGCCCAAGATTGCACCTAGCCACCATACAAGTGTCCCTACAGAATACTGTTTGAGCAGTCATAAATATGTTAATTATGCAGCAATACTGATAAACTTTTCCACATATTAGTACTAGGTAATCTGACATTTATCCCTAGTCCCGATACAAGGTCTCCTCAGAAACTCACTTGAACATTCACAGTTGTTTTATAGTAATGTTACGAATGTGCAATTGCGATTTAAATTTAACAGTCTGTAACGACTGCCTGCAACATTCATCATGTTTATAAACACGTCCATCAGTAGAAGCTTCTACTTATAGACAATGTTGATAGCATGCGATTATTAGTATTGTTTGTAAGTAAGGCAGCACTAAGTGTTTAAGCTGCTAACATTAACATCAAAAGCTCTAGTATTCGAATATACTAGTTTGCCCATTAAGATCTTTGTAGAAAATTCACGAGATATGGCATGTGTATAAATAGTGGTAGAGGTGGCAGTCGTGAGTGAGTTTATCATAGGTGCTGTTAGTGTTAACATCAACTGTCTTGTACATTTAAGTTTGTGCATTATAAACGTGTGTGTGTGTATTAAAAACACATAGTGACTATGACTTTCAAATGTAGGATTTTTTAAATTTTTAGTTTTATTTTGAAACATTTGTATAATATAACTTTATTCAAAGTATAGACCATTTTTAGCTATGAACTTTTACCATCATTCTGGGGATGTATGGATTTCGAGTCAAAAGAAGTGCTCATCTTTTTAAGCCAAGAACGAATCAAGCCAGTGTACTCTGGTCTAAAGTAAAGATTATCTCAGTGAGAGCGTTCTGCATCGATCGAACCAAATAGTAGTCGAAAGGGGTACGGTCTCTATGGGGGCTGAGGCAAAAGAGATATGATCCTTTTGCTCCAGCCGTTTTGGCTGGCTGGCCGGGCTTCACATACGATCTCTTACGCTTCGAGTTATCGTAATGGATTAATTTTTCATCGCAAGTAAAGATTCGTCCCAAATTTGTTTTCTTTTATAGAGTTCAAGCATTATTTCGGATATGCAAAATCGCCTTGGCTTCAATTCGTATCGAACTAACAGATATTTTAAAATGGCTGGTTAAGTAGCTTCCAATGATATTACAAGCTTTTGTTGAGCTTACGACAATCTTTATGGAGTAATGCCTCCATTTCTTGGTATTAAATCTTTTTTAACTGGTTTCCTTTTCGTCTCAAAATCTCCATTTTTGAACCGCACAGACCATCTTACGCACATTAAAACTTTTTTAAATACATTCATCATAAGTTTTGGTGAGCAACTGATGTGCTTTATCGGCACTTTACTTCAAATTAAAGAAGTAAAGCAAATCTTTTATATGGTAAAGAATTCGACACTTTCGACACTCGTTCAAAAGATACGCCATCTATTGCAAATCCCTCATATTTAAGGCATATGCCCTATACAAAATGGTGTACAAATTTCCCATTTCTGGATTCTTAGCTAAAGTACTATTTATATAATGAAAAATACAATTTTGATTTCTTTGTTAAATTCCAGTAGTTCACTTAAATGAAATTATTTATTACCTATGGTAAAGTGTATTGTTAATCCGTATAAATTTCACAACAAGTTAATGTACTATTGTAACTTAATATGCAAAAATTAATATTTCCTGTGAACTAATCTATTTTTAATACCCTTGAACTTTAGTGGTACGTGTACAGATAAGTTTGTCATTCCGTTTGTAATTTACACAGTTTTCGTTTGCGGCCCTATAAAGTATATATATTCTGGATCGATATAGATAGCGGAGTCGATATTGCCGTGACCATCTGTCTGTTGAAATCAACATTCCGACGCCCCAAACATGTTCAATAAGGGAAAAAAAATTTTGCTGATTCTGCAAAGAAGAATACTTCAGGTTTATATATTAAATTTTGCCTATTGTTTTAAACACCCAAATCACATGACGTGAATGAGTATTTATTTGTAATATGTTTTAAGCCAAAGATACAATTTATTAATTCTAATCAAATTTAAGATATAAAAAACACAAGATTTTATAGTCAGATTACGTATAAGTGATATATTCCTAATTAAATATTACTCATACTCACACATGCAGTTATAAAATAATACAATTTATTTTTATACCCACTAGGGTATTCAATTAATCGGGTTTCTGGTTTAATTGGTTAATCGAGCAAATAATTAATCGGTTTTTAGATTATTCGGTTAATAATCGGTTAATTTTAAATTATTCGATTGTATTTTAATTTTAAATTGAAAATAAAACCATGAATTTTGTGCACTTATTTTAGCATTTCAACAAAAATAGAAATAATAGGAAAAAGTATGGTATTTGAAATCCTTTTTATATACACATGTGAGTTTTGTTTAGGATTTTAGTGGGATATTCTGAAATAATCTTTTAAGAAAATAACATAATTTAAAAGGTTTCTTTTTAAACGATTTTTCTTTAGTTTTAATAAAACTTGGCTTGATAAAAACCAACTTACTGATTGGAGATATCGAAAGTAAGGCATGAGAAAGACTATCCAATTTCTCAATTCTTTGTTCAGGTTTTTTGAAGCATATAAAATCCTTCATTCCTCCACCATATACCAGGCTTTTCCAATTGCTCCCAAAGTTCATCATGGAACATTCTAGAAAAAATGTCATTTCCAAATTCCTTAAATTCAGTTTTTGTGCTATACATCAAAAAACTATTGCTAGAAGGGAATGTTCATGAGTCAAGAAATAAAATTTGTGTGTTTAAAACTATATTTTTATATAAGGAAAATCGAAAAATTTTTAATTTAAGGAAAATCATTAAAACGTTTAACCCAAGTATTATTTGATTTTGTTTTTGATCAAGTTACCTTTGTAAAACATGTCAGTTATTATGTTTAATGTCAATTATGTTTATTTGTTGTTAATCTGATTAAAATGAGTAACCAAAAAAAAGTGCGTACTAAAATTATTAAATATTTTCAACAAAACCCAACTTGGTCCTACAAAAAGTTGGCCAAATAATCAAAGGTCTGCCGTCAAACTATTAAAATGTTATTCAACAGTACCGCGATAGAAAACCTGGTTTAGATAGAATTAATTGTTCAAATGATGTTTATTAAGCCAAAAAAATATAAAGCATTTTCAAAAGAGCTCCCAATACATCCGGTAGGAAAGCAGCCCGGTTAGCTCAGTGCTCGGACTATTTGGTTAGTTAAAGCCAATGCAGGTTCAAAAACATACAAGGCTCAAAAAGTTCCTTACAGGAACGCTGCTAAAAATTTAGAGGCCAAAAACAGAGCACGGAAATCGAAGTCAAATTTTATGAAAAAATATTCCTGCTGCATAATGGATGCTGAAACGTGTTTTCTGGCAGATTT
Organism: Calliphora vomitoria; assembly: GCA_942486065.2. NCBI lineage: Eukaryota > Metazoa > Arthropoda > Insecta > Diptera > Calliphoridae > Calliphora > Calliphora vomitoria. The sequence goes on along the minus strand of OW818032.2, from coordinate 63,529,707 downwards.
TTTGCAGCTTCTGGATCAAAATTTTTATGTTACTTATGCTCTAGAGAATGTTGAAGAAAAGTTTAGGACCCAAAAGCAGACAAAATTTCCCAAAAAGTTCTTGGTATGGCAAGCAATATGCAGTTGCGGCAAAAAAGCCAAACATTTGTTACAACGGGCTCTATAAATACCGAAATTTACATCGAGGTGTGCTTAAAAAAATGATGCTTCCATTCATAAGACTTCTTAGTGTGTCCACTTGCTTTTGGCCTGATTTGGCACCCTTTCACTATGGTAAGAAAGGTCTTGAGTGGTACAAGAACAATAATGTGGTATTTGTACCAAGAGAGGCAAATTCTCAAAGCTGCCCGGAGCTAAGGCCAGTGAAGAAATATTGAGCTCTTGTTAAAAGAGAATTGAAGAGCACAAAAAAGGTGTCCAAAAGTGTGGTAGATTTTAAACGGAGATGGACAACCTGTTCGAACAAAGTGACAGAAATCACTATAAAAACCATAATGGAAGGGTTTCCGGAAAAGGTTCAAAGTTTCATCACTAGTAATTAGAACTATAAAAATATATTTTTTTTGTGAATTGTGATAATAATTTCAATCAAATAAAAAAAATCAAAACTGTAAGTTTAGTGGTTTAATTTTTATTAACATATATGTATGTTGAGAGTTTTTCGATCTCAATACAATAAAAAAAAAAGAATTCGGTTAATCGGTTAACCGAAACAAATTAGTTGGTTTATTTGTTATTTGAAAATCTGAAATTTTAAATTATTCGAACAGTTAACCAACCAAAATTAATTGGTTAACCAAATAACGGTTAATCGATTTAATAGCCTAATACCCACCATCAAAAAAGATTTTGTTATTCCATTTGAAATACATACAAATATTTGTCTCAAACACACATTAGTATTTATATAATGGAACCTTATGAAATTCTAAGACGATCTAGCTATGTCGGTCGTCTGTCCTTCTGCTTGTCTGTTGAAAACACGATAGGGACCAAACGAAAGGAGATGCCTGGCAGAAATTTTCAACAAATACTCTCTTGTGATCCATGATTTAATCTAACCCCATATAAATAGCTCCCCCCGGAATATTGTTTGAGTAGTCATAAATATGATGATTATGCGGCATACCTAATAAAATTTTGCACAAATTAGTTCTAAGTACTGAAATTATACTGTTGAGTATGGCGAAGATCGGTCAAATTTTGCTCCTAGTCTCCGTACAATGTCCTCCTCAGAAAATGATTTTAACATTCGTAATTGTCTTATAAGCATAAACAAGTTTTATATGAAGCTTAACTTTTGTAGATATCGGCCTATAATTGAACTTATCCCCATATAAAACCTATATCGGAGAAATATTTTATTGTTTCATATTGATAGCGAATATAACACTGCTACTTGTTTTGATTAACAAGTGCCTAAATACACTAAACGAGGCAAATCAAATCAAAAACGAAAATTATAATTTAATAAAAAATTGATTATTAAAAATATGTTTTAAATATAAATCAAACAAAATTTACAAATTTTACAGAACAATCATATTCCCAGCCACATTTCATTGCATTGTCTGCACTGCACACAACACCCATCTAATAAAATATTTATCAAAATTTTTAAAGCTTTAACTCAACAATACCATTCATAGAAAAAAATTTCAAATCAAAAATAACTCAATTTGTGGATTATAAAACTAAAAAAAAATAAGTTACACTCCCAAAACCATAATAAAAACAGCTGAAACTTTACAGACACAATTCGACTCATGCTCGTCACTAGCAGACACAAAATATATATTTATATGTTTTTCTACCAGAAAAAGTGAAGAGTTTTTAGACAGTAGTAACACCCAGCACTTCAAAAATATTTTAGACGCACCCACCACTTCTAAATGAATGAAGAAATAAATCCCATAATAATGATACTGATGATAAGTGAGCTATATTTTTTACTCATACTCTTAAGAGTAAATTTTCTTTATATTAAGAAAGTGTGTGTGCGTGAGTTTTTCGAAGCATACTTTTAGGTGCTACACAAATTCTACTACATACATTCCTAATGTATAATTGTATGTTTGTAATATATTAAAGGAAGAATGCGCAAAATCATTTTATAATTTTTTGTTATTGTTGTTGTTGCCATTTTTTTTCCTGTCAAATAAAATTAAAGCATTAAAAGACTTTTGTTGTTATATTTTTTCTGTTGGTTGTTATTGTATTTTTGTTTGCTTGTTTTTGTTGTTTCTAGTATATATATAAGTTTTTTTTTTTTTTTGTCATATTCTTTATTTGGTTTTTTTTTCATTCTTTATGTATTATAATCATATATATATATTCTGTATATATTTGTTTGTATCTGTGTTTATATATATTATATACTATATAATAAATAATATTTATTACATACAGTTTTTTGTTTTAGATTTTTTTTTCTTATTTTTATTTATTTTTGCTCTAACATTTTATTTTTGTGGTTTTATTGTGTATCAAAAAATTATTTATTTTTTAGTTTTATTTTCTTTTTTTTTTAATTTTTGCTTTGTTAAAATTATTAAATAAATGTTTGCGATTAAACTAATTAAAAATTATTAATAAAGCAAAAACATGAAATTGTATTTGTTAGATTATAAAGTAGCTTTAAATTAATTAATTGTGTTAGTGTTAAGAGTAGTAATAGATATATGTAAATTGTAAATAATTTATTTACATTGATTAAAGTTTACTAACTGTAGAAATGATTTACTTCATACAAATTATTAGCGATATTGATGTAAGTGACCTGAAATTAAGTTATCAATAAAATTATGAATATAATATAAGTAAAAGAAAAATATTAAGAATTTAAAAAAAAACTTTAAAATTTTTCTAGTCAGTGATAATGGCTCTGTAGAAGGTTCACATTGTGTAAGCTATGTAGCTGATTGTTAAATTGAGGTTTATTAAAGTTTATCATGTCGATTTCTTTATTTTCCAGAAACCATCATAGTTTTCGTAAAAGAAAAGGAATACTAGAACTCCGCTTGATACTTGTACACAGAGAATACAGATTCGTGATAGCAATCGAATTTGTTGCCAATTCAGTGGTTCTACCTTAGTGACCGAATTTTACATTGGTGGCTGCACAATTTTAGAAGGGGTAACAAACGTTTGATTGCTTCAACCTAAATTCCTCTTTATCAACTGAATTTCTGTCGACAGAATACAAAAATCATTCGCTTGGCAACGTATTCGGTTGATATAACGTATCTGTTTTCTCTGGGTATGTAACATGTGGCGCAAAAGTAATCCTCCTATCAGAAAATGGTATAAATTTTGCCGATTATTAGTCAAATAAATAGTCAGCAATATTCCGCGTTCTGGAGCAGTGTAGCGTAACATTGTTTATTAACGTGTATTTCGCATGTGTTTACTACACAAATGTCACAACAGACATTAGGGGCCTCGCAAAATTTATAGCATTTTCTGATAGGAGGATTACTTTTGCGCCACCTGTTACATATAACACTAGTATTTGTCCCAATTATTGAATGTGTCCTTATATGAAGTGTAACTGTTATATTTCGCATTTCATTTCATTAAATTATTAATTGTTTTTTATATATTTAGGTGGTATAACCTTATCTGTCCGATGGGGTTTAAATGACTCTCAATTTGACTGTGGTTTTGTGATTTTTGAGGGTCATTTGGACCCCAAGTTCTATTTATAGATCATTGTATATTTTAGACTTTCTGTTATATTTTTCTCAAGTTTCATTAAAATCTCCCAAATATATATAGCATTTTGGTATCTTTACATTAGAAATTCCAAATATTTACAAATTTTACCTTTGACCTTCTCGGTTTAAGGGTTAACATTTTCCGATTTTAGTAAAACTTTCATAATATATCTAAAATGATATGAGTTATAAGATTCTGTATAGGTTTTCCTAAAAATTCGTTACAGTAAGGAAATTGAGCTCGTTCGCCAAAATATTATCAAAAATATATTTCTTCCCGAAAATCACAAAATTTAAATCGTAAGTACGGTAAAACTGTAAGAGGTATTGACATAGTTTTTTCATAATTTTATTCTCTATTTTGATCTCATTAAATGTCAATGTTATTATAAAAAAATTCTAAAATTTGTTTAACAAAATTTTAAAAAAATTGAAAATGGAGATTCGAATTTGCCGTTAGAAAAAATAAATTTTTTTTGGCCATCCCTGCAATTAAGTTAACGGTATTCTACAAAGACAAGAATTCATAGAAATGTAAATACGTATCTATTTTAAGTTAAAATTAGATTTTATTTTAATAATATCTTAAAGTAAGTTAATTTTGTTCCAAGTGGCCTGAGACACGTTAACGATCTGGCGAATTTTTAATAACTTTAAAATTTGTTAACCAATTTTTAACTTTTATATCTCATTGGAACAACAATTACGTACACATTTCGATTCTTTTGCATTCGATTGAAAAAAAATTTATTTAGTAGCAAAATTTTTACAAAAACTGAAAAATTTGCATTATTTCCGAATTTTAGCGATAATAGAGTTTGTGGGTCAATTTGACCCAAAGGAGATGTAGGTTTAATCTCAAAAAGATTTTTTTACTGTAATTTTCATTAATATTAATAAATCTACTTATTTCTGTAACATAATACTGAATGTTAAGGAGTTTTACAACCTTTGACCTCGATGCGCGTTCCGAAATCGTTGTCCGATTTGCCTCAAATTTTCAGCACTTAACTTTAAGACCTAGTATCATAATATTCCACCAGGCGGTCTTTGAAATCTAAAAAAAGAATCGGCTGTCACCCTAATACACATATCTGTATCTCAGCCAGTTCAATCATACTTATATCTGCCTGTTAGGAGGTGCCTTGGAAATTTATTGCTTTTTTTGATCAGACATTTTTGATAAAATGAGCAAAATATGTTTTAAAAAATCATCTAAACTGGTATTTCTTTCATTTTTCTCTCCTATTAATGTCTTACGTTTGTGGATTATCATAAAGCGGGAAATTTGTGATAATTATTCAAAATGAAACTGAAAACATCAGTATCAAGTAGTGCAAATACAGGAGCGCGGTCCCACCTCAAAATATGTTAATAATTAGCATTATCAACAGAAGTTTTTGCTGATCCTAGCGATAAAGAGTTTCACCGCGAACAAGCAGGTATTAGAGATAACTATTTCAGCATAGATCAGCCACCACATTATAATTGATGAATCACTGGAAGAATCTGTACCTAATCTTCATTGATTTTGAAATAGTTTTCGATACATTTTCTCTCTGAGGAAAATGGAAAAAATTCTTCTGTAAAGGCTTAACGAAATGCGTATAATAAAAGAGATTATAGAAACGCATACTGACGTATACTTCAACAAAATTCTGTAAGTAACACAGATTCCGTCAAAGCAAAAAGGCTGCATGTTATAATTTACATTATAATTTTACATGACAATTTTCACTAGGCAGTATTGGGAACAAGAAGTTCATATGGTTGATCTTTATTATGGCATCCACGTATGACTTCTAACCCAAAGTTGCTCCAATATATTGGAAATCTTTTAAATTATAGAAACAGAAGCAGAGGCATGGTTATAAACACCTCAAGCAGCCGACTATTCTCTAAAAATATCAAACTCCAGGATATAAAAACCTTTTACAAACTGAATATTATCATAACATTGTCTAACGATGGTTCAAGTCGCTATATAAGGATCCGACAAGTATTCGTCCAACCCAGCACAGTGTGGAAATTATCAACAATTTACGCACACACAAAACTTTATACTATAGAATCGTATATGAAATCTGTTATCCTCTAAGGGTGTTAAACGTGAAATTTTTATATAAATACCGTGTAAGTCCTTACCAGCAAAAACATAAGTTGGACATTATTCACCCTATAATGCTTAAGCATGCCTCAAGGCACTCATCACAAAAATGCTTAATTATTTTAATAAGCCTTGAAACCTCTTAAAAACTCTCTTCTTTCTTATTTACTGCACTTTTTACAAACTAAGTGCATTAAAAAAAAAATAAAAAATTTCGGAAGTCCATGTTGTGTTATCAAATGTGTTTAACAGTTTCCTGATTGTAATCATATTTTTTTTCTTAAAAAGTATAGTTACATTTTATATATTGGAGTCAATGTATATGTAAAAAAGGTAAGCTTCTCGATAAGAACACAGTTTTACAATTCTAAGATAAATAAATTGGCAATTTTCGACGAAATTCATTATATAATTTTGAGAAAACATCTGAAGGCTTCCATTAAGATCAACACATGATTTATTTAGTTTGGTGCCAAAAGGAGTGAATTTCTGTCCCTCAAGCATAGAACACTTTTCAAGCGCGTTAAACATTTATTAAATTGTTTAGAAGCAGATCATCATTAAAGTCATACATTTAGACTCATGTAATTATGAGTAATAGTTAACACTAAATACTTAATTATTACTCATACGCATAGGCATTTAAAATCGTTTAAAAGTATCCATATTCAAAGAACACTATACACAATACGCTTTATAACTGTATATTAATTTTTAAAATCCTCATTAAAACTATATTGGAACACATGTAAGTATGAGTAATAATTAATACTACAAAATTAAATATTCCTCATACGCACAATTTGTTTATAAATACATTATTGAGAAACTATTTTTTTGGTTTTGGATCTTACAGTAGTATCCAAAACCGAATACCAGTCAACCGATTTTTTCATAATTTTAAACTCGACCGGTTTCGGGTTTCATTAACACTCGTATGTATGATTATTTTGAGTAATTTTTTTGTTTGAGTTTTTTTCAAGTTTTCGCTCTATGTTTCTTTATGGCGTGTGCTATGACCGTATCTACCTCTACATACCAAACACTAGAGCGACCAACTTCTTGGTTTACATATATATTATTATATCTCCAAGGCTCTCAAAGCGTAAACCTTCAGTATTTGTGGAATGGTTAGCTACATGTCGATCAGTGATGAATAACACTACAACAGTGTGATCAGTGATCAGTGTTAAGGGGATAAATTCTGCCAAAATAGTGCCTTAAGAATTGGCTGTATACAATTTGTAATGGAACATTTTCTTTCAGATATGAACAAAGCATATCCTCCTGAGATGTTATTGGTGGAGACACCCAAACTACATCATTCAGTTAGAGTCTCCCCCGAGTTGTGTCAAGTAGAGGAGAACATACATAATTATGTGCAGAATGGATCAGATCTCGTGTACAGGATATGTCATCAATATAGATAATATGAATAAAACTTACTAACTTGAAAAGAAGCTGTTGTGAAAAACAAGAAGAGTTCTAAATTTTTGCTCAGCTTTTGATAATGATCATCATATACTTACTAAACTGTATAATTAAATGGAAGAACCACCTGATTAGAGGATTGTATTGTTTTAGCTGTTACAGCCAACGAAGACTGACAACCTAACATTCTACCGTCTAGCCTACGAAAACTAATTGTTTATATCTGATATTTTTTATACACAGAACCAAAGAATTATATTTAAAAACTTTATGACATATTTTTAGATATTGAAAGTTTTATACTACTAATTTAAACAGTAACACGCTGGTTTTAATGAGTCTAGCCAAGCTTTCGAAAGCTCTTAAATCATTACTTTTTCCTACTTCCCAATCAAGAGCATTAAAAAGCATATAAAGCATTCTAAATTAAAGGACATGTTTCGATTAAGTATGGAATAAACTATCCGGCAAATGGAAAATATGGAATTCATGTCACCAAATTTTATTATGATCGGTCCATAATTAGTCATAGCTCACATATACGGCCCGCTGCCGAAAATCACTTTAACGTGTATAAATCTCCTAAAAATGTTGGTATACACATAAAATTCAACATAGATAATTTTCATATATACATAAGTCACCCGCCGTAATTTCATGGCGATCGGTTCATAATTAGTCATAGCTCCCATATAAGGCCCACTTTCGAAAATCACTCACGAATATAAATTATTGAAATTTTAAAAGAAAAAATTTTTTGCTTGTTTACTTAGTGTAGGGTATTATCTGGTCGGGCTTGAACGACCATACTTTCTTACTTTTTATTATATCATTTCATTATTTGGTATTCATTTTATATTCCCCCTTAGAAATAGTGTGCACTTTGTACGTATAAGTGATATTTCATAATTCAATAACACTCATACGCAAAAACATGAAACTGTTACAGAAACCAAAAATCAATAAAATAAGGAACATTAATTTTGTTTTTAACACAAATACAAATTAAAAAACAAAATTTAACTTATACAAACAGTATTCTTTGTAATAAATCAGATTTCTTTGTAATAAATTTCTCATTATTATTATTTGCATAACTTTCGTATAGTTTTTTGTTAATTTTTTTTGTAATTCGAGTATATATTTCATTATGAACTAATTATTTTGCTTTTTCTTTTCAGTTAAATATATATTTTTAGTTTTTAATTAAAAGAAGCTCTTTGATTTTGGTGTATAACTATTTTGTTAATAATATATTTATGTTTATGGTTAGACGGGGCAAAATAAGAAAGAAATTAAAACGAAAAAAAAGTAAAACAAAACCGATAATATTAATAATGTTTTATTAATTTCTTGTAATTTAACTATACAATTTTTTAAGCAGAAGAAACACATCATAACTTAATTTAAAAACATGGTTAAGATAGCATTAAATTAAAACCTATTTAAGCTAAATTCTGGGTGTTAATAATTTTTATAAAATATTTTTTTCTTGACTTAAAACATTGTTGTTTTAATATGAAACTTAGGGGTTTTATAACTTCTCTCTCTTAAAGCTTACAACTAATAGGCCTCAGTTTTATACATATGAACTATTTAATGATTTCAGATACGAGGGCAAAGAATTAAGTTTTAAATTCGTACAAAATTTATTAACATTATGTAACACGGTGCAATATATTTTATGTAAGCTCCTTCTTGTATGAAATTTCTCGAAGTACTTATCGAAACTTGCAAAAACTCATTTGGGTTTTGCAGGTTTTAGCTGCTGTATGGATTTTATGGACTCATGTATTGTATATTTTGGCTAAATTTTAATTTTTCCGAAGAACATGTAATTTTTCTCACGGCTATATCTTATAAACCAACTAGGATTTTGTTTTCTTGTGTTTGGCACAAGTGCCTTGCTAAAATATTTGTACAGTATTAATTAATTCAAAGTATTCTCAATTCTTGGCTATGACATTTTCCCATCTTTGTGGCAACATATGGATTCCTAGCCAAAAAACTGCTCATCTTTTGGGGAGGCCAAGAACGAATCAGAGATAGCGTTCTGCATAGCTCGAAACAAATAGTATTCAGACGGGGAAAGGTCCGGAGACCTTTCAGCAACTGAGAGTAAGCTGGGAGTAACAATAATTACTCTCTTCACACGTAATTGTGATATGTGAATTCAACATACTTGTGAGAGAATTAAACACATAAAAATACTTGAAATTTTAACTTTGATTTTCCGACTAAATATAGACCGAACCACTTTTTTACACTTCTACGCAATATATGGCACATCTTTTTAATACTTTCCAGGACCCTTTTTTCCGAAACAGCGTAATCTTGCTCAAACCAAAAAAAAAAAAAAAATATTATATATTCATTTTTGACACTTAATTTTATTTGTGGTAGAATTTAATTTATAGAAAAGAGTTTAAATGTTTGGCATTGAAAATAGAAGAAAATTTTAATAAATTAAAATTTTTATAGAATTCTGTGTGTCTGGTGAAAATTAAAAACGCACCAATACAACCTCAAAACTATGTACTAATACATTCTCACGACTTAGATTTTTGAAAACAGACTTAGGTATTTTCGCTCTCAGTAACGCTTCTATGGATATATTATTATATGGTGTGGACCATAGAGAAATATATATAGAGCGGAAACTCTCCTGTCAAAGACCTAACTCACTTGTCAAAAACCAAAGTGCTGTGAATGTATTAGTAAAACAAACTATGTGAGAACAAAACCAACACTCCCGACCACATTTATCTAAATAGTTTTTAACATAATGTGGCCAAGCGTTGCATTCTGTACAAGATCCCTGTGATGGTCTGGTCAGATTTCAGCAGCTCATGATAGATAGGACCCTTTTGCTTCCACCAAAAATAGAGATTTACCTTAACGCCAAACTTTTTTGGCTGGCCTGGGAGATATTTGTCTTCCATTTCAAAATCACCACTTCTGATGCAGAACATGCAAGTTTTCTCACGGCTTTATCTTGGAGAGGCTAAAAACCTTGAAAATTATCGCCCAATAGCAATTTGTTCTGCACTTTCCAAAGTTATGGAAAGTAAGGTAAGGTAATATATTGTCAAATATCTGGAGTCCAAAAATTTACTCAGCGACCGGCAGTATGGCTTTCGTAGAGGACGCTCTACAGGAGACTTTCTAGTCTTCCTATCGGAAAAATGTTGTCGATCCATACATCGTTTTGGCGAAAGTAAAGTGGTGAGTCTAGATATTTCTAGAGCGTTTGATCGAGTATGACACGGTGTGCTTTTAGTAAAACTTATTGCTTTTGGTGTCGGTAATAACTTCTCTCGATTTATATCGAGCATTCTCTGAGATCGCACTATATAATGCGAGTGCAAACGACTTCAAGATACCGTAAGGATACCGTAAGGCTCTGTCCTTTCTTTTACTCTATTTTGTATCTTTATAAATGACCTTCTATGTCAAACTTCCAAACCTATCTACTCTTTTGCAGATGCCAGCAGCAATTGCCATTCATATGCGTTCAATTATAGACCAAGCGTGTTGTATATTGGGACAATGAGGCAAAACATGAGTGATACGCTTTTGACAATCTCTGAATGGGGTTGTGCAAATAAAGTCGATTTCAATGCACGCAAGACTCAATGTTGTATGTTAACACACAAACGCACAACAGATCATATTGCTCCATCTGTTTTCATTGGTAGCGTAAATATTAAGGAATCATAAGCTCTTGATGTTCTAGTAAATTTTCGAGTGTCGAAAGAAGCATTTTAAAACGGTGTAAAACATACTTCACTCCATCTGATCTCCTTACTATCTACACCACTTATATCCGACCTAAAATGGAATACAATTCTCATGTGTGGGTCTGTGCTTCGAAGTCTATTTTGGAGTTACTCGACCGCGTACAGGAGAGGGCGAAGGTGCTTATCGGTGACAGTAGGGTATTCAGCTTTATTGCCTCACTGGACATCGCACACTGGTTCAAGAGCGGCATTAATTCATTTTTTTCATGTCTTCTGATATACCTGATTTTTTCACAGTTTGTAATAAACAATCTAGTTATCATGTACCGAAAATATTAGGCTTATAGCTTTATTACTTTTTTGTTTAGAGACATTCAAAGTTGACCTAAGTGAATGCGTTTGAAATGACCGTATTATATATGCTACCTTCTATCGCTTCAAGCTTTTAAAATACTCTTGTAATGACACTATAATGATTTTTTTTATACAATTGGATGTTATAAATGATATATATGCAAATAAAAAAAAATTTTAAAATGAAAAAAAAAAAATTTTTATACTACTATAAATTGTCCAAAAATATTTATTTTCTCCAACTTCTATGGCTTGTATCTATTGATCTCCAACGACCTCTAGCCCGAGACTCACATCAAATTAGAGCTTGAAGTCTCAGCTAACGATTTCTTAAAAATTCAGCTGCCCATTTTTGCCCCTAAGCAATTCCGGTATAAAAAAACTAAAAAAAATTAGGACAAATTTCCTTCACAAGCATGTTATTGCGTATGCAATAACAGATTTTATTATTTTTTTGCTTGCTTGCTACCCAGCAAAAACTTTACAACAAATAGAATTTATAGAATTATGTATTTACAGACAAAAAAAAAAAAAAAAGTCGCAGCCACGATTCGAACCAACAACTATCCGATTGCTAGTCAATTGTTGTACTCACTATACCACTGCATACAACAAAAGTTTTTCAAAGTGGAGAGTAACTAAAGATACAAAACATGAAAGAGATGAAGAAAAAGCGAAAATACAAAGAAATTTGAAAGTGGTTCTAGGCATAAATGTGGACATGGTTAAACAAGGAATGGGCACAACGAACGATGGCAATACTTCTAGACGTTTTTTTGCAAATCCTTCCATAACGGCAGATGTTCTTGGTGTTGATGAAAATTTAATTCATCGCTTTAGTACAATTTTAACGGTTATAAATAGTAATTCCGAAATAGATACAGAAAAATTTAATGTTTATTGTTTGGACACTGCGGAACGATATATACAACTTTACAGTTGGTACTATATGCCTATTACTGTACACAAAGTTCTAATTCATGGGAGTAAAATTGTGTCAGCAGCAATATTGCCACTTGGCATGTTGTCGGAGGAAGCTCAGGAAGCTCGTAATAAAGATTACAGAAGTTATCGCCTAAGCCACTCCAGAAAAACTGATCGCATATCAACAAATGAAGATGTCATTCATATGTTACTAGCGTCTTCAGATCCATATATAAATTCATACCGTAAACATTTCAAGAAGGATATATTGGAATTTTCTGATGAAGTAAAAAATTTGTTATGTTAATAAAGGTACACAAATAACTTTGTTTTTAAATTTTTTTTTAATATTTTCTTTTATTTATTTACAGATATTTTCATTGAATATGGGCGTGACTGTTACTGAATTTTATTTATATTTTAATCAAATAAAAAACACGAAAATTTAAACCTGTGTAGCTTTTTTAAGCGATCTAGCTTTGTTAACAAAGAAAATATTGCATTTTATGTGGTCATTTTGTATGAAAAGTAGGCGTATTTATTAACAGATTTTGCTAATTTTTTCACCATTGGTTAATATTATCATAAAATTGCAATGAGCAAAAAATTGTGACTCTACAATGATTTTTAATTTTTGTGTTATATGGGAAGTAGGCGTGGTTGTGCTCGGATTTTTTTCATATTTGCAGTATTTTTTTATCACAACCAAATACTTATCTGTACCAAAATTCAAGGCTCTACGATGTTTCCTTATATTTAATGCCACCAATCGTATGAAGCTGAACCACTGTGCATCGTCGCAATGTGGGTTGTGCTTCACTGTTCTACGGATACTACAATGATATATGGTCTGCTGAAATTAGGGAATTTGTTCCCGAAACTCTTAATTTTTTACGCAACATACGTTCTTCGGCAAGGGCTCATCAATTCGTTGTTGACTTTTTTTTTTTAAAGAACAAACACAAACTGCGAAGCGTTTTTCTTGTCTGCAGATACACCCAGAGTGTCTGCCGGGAATCGAACACGTAACCCCCATGTTGATAGTCCAGCACACTATCGTGTAGTCTATCAGGGCACTGGACAGTGAATCGCACAACACATTACAGGGAAAATTCGTTCGTTAGCCGTACTGTCCGTAATTGGAATAACCTACCTCCTGAAGTTTTTCCTGTGACTTAAAATATAGGAAAAATCAAATCAAATGTCCACAAACACTACTTCCTCTATCCTTCCTCCCATAATCTATTTTCCTAGTTCCAACATAATGCTTTGCATGAATAGTGCTGGTCCAAGAAAAAAAATATAAATAAAAAATGTAGCTATAGACTAAAACCGATGGAACACATCGTGCCGCTGAGCAATTGGTGTACTTCAGCGGCACTTTAAAGAATTAAAGCAAAACTTCCTGCATATGACGCTATGTAGGTGAATAAATTTTCGTAGCAAGAAAAACTTTGTTGTTCATTTACTATGTTAGAATAAATGACAGATATGTACTCTTCAAAACGACAAGCTGTTAAAAACAAGATCGCGCATTTTTAAGTCAATAGTTTTAATAAGTACTTCGGGAAATTCCATACTAGAAGGCGATTTCGATGGCTTCGAAAATGTTGCACTGTGATATTAGTAAGATAAAAAAACATTTAATAATAATAAATCTTTTAAATTTTATCAAATTAAAAATATTTTACTAACCTGCTAAAGTTCTTTCTAACACCCTCGTATTTCTGCTGACTTTGATTATGGTTATGTAATTGTAACTATGTATAGATATGTATATATAAATATGTTTTATGTATTTGGGTTTAATAGATATTCTCTATATATATAAATTTACATAAGTATACATGTATTGTTTCATTCATGGGTATAAATTTTAATAGACACATACTCATTTATAAATAGGTTTTCAATTTGTTTGCAATTTTTATTTATAGTTTTTTTTTTTAGTTTTGGTTTTTAAATTTATTAATTTGTTTCAAAATAATTGCCATAATTGTTATTAATTTTCCTTTTATAATTGCTAGTTATATCAATATTCTTGTTTTTTTTGGGGGGAGACTAAATCAACAACTAATTTATATTTAATAATATTTACATACATTTTATGTATTTGGTTTATTTTTAGTTAATAACAAACAATATTTATAATATACTCTACTAAATACTAAAAATAAATTATACATTTTTGTTTTGGTTATAATCAACATACAAAATTCAACTCAAATAACTTTCGGCGGCTTTTTAATTATTTTGTTTTTTTCTATCTTTCTTTTATTATTTATGTCTATATATATTTAAAAATCTAATTTTAAATATGTGTTATAATTTATGTTTGTTTTCTCTAAGTGTATTTATCTAAACCCCTGCATCAGGCGCATTGTCAGTTCTTATTTATTTCTTATAAAGTTTACTGTTGTGTTTTACTTTCTTTAATGTTGCTGTATCTGTTTATTGTCCTGTTAGTTTTCTTCAGTTGATCATCTACAGACGGTTGTGTCATCACCGGCACATATTGAATGCGGTGCCGCTAGAAATAGTTTACCATTCGCACAGGCACACAATTGAAAAACACGATGCAGATGCTCACGACTTTGTGGTGTTCCCGGCAAGGGTAATTGCACGGTACGTAGATTGGGCATGAATATCTTGGAGGATTCAAAGCGTAGCTGTAAAGTGAGAGAAATGAGTATAAAAGAAATGAGGAAGTACAGATTTTAGGCTAAAAGTTATAGTAAAACAATTGATGGGTTAGTTGGTATAGCGCTTATAAACGTATGTTTTTGACGAGAGCCTAAGACTATCCACAAATAAGATGGTCCACAGACACCCCGTAGTCAGTTTGTTTTTTATTTTTTATTATGCTTTGCAGTCAATATGTATAGAAGATAGGTACCTAGTTAGTTAAATGTTAAATGTCAATAGAAGACTACATTGGCTGAGGTACATATGGTAATAGTTCCACTGACAATGTCACTAGTGAATCACTACAAATTCACTATTGGCATTCCCTGCAGGGTATGTATTTTACATCCCATTTGTTATTGTAGTAGTTTTTTAAACTTCAATTCTTTATTTCTAAAACATGACTAAACCTGCTTCATTTGTTTTTAATTACAACAAAATATCCACACCATTTATGCTGTTCAAAATATTCTGCTCTGATAACTATTTATTAAATTTCTTTACTCAAAAACCATTTTAATACCTCTTTAAATTTCTCATAAATATTTATTTTACAACTTCAGTTAAAAGCCTGTAAAAATAATCTGCATACTTACACTGCCATCCAGTGCTGTCAGTTTAACATCCTCCAGTGCTGAGATTTCAATGCCTCCTGCACGTGATTGAAAATTTATATCCTTTGCAGCTGTCATTTCCAATTGACGTGTGGGTGATTCCAATCTTTAAAGACACAGACCGAAAACAAAAATTAGCAAATAAATAAATAAATGTCCAATAAATACTTAGCAAATTTATATTTAGGAGTAAAAAGGAAATAACCAACAATTAAAAACTAAAATAAAATTCTTAAATAATTTATCAATTTAACACTTGTGCCAGAAACACTGCATGTATAGTTTTTTGGGGGGAGAATATGTAAATAAATAAAAAAAATTGGTAAAAATCTATTAACAGGCAGGTGGACAGTGGGGCAGAGAACTAATCAAGCGGATACGAGTATTTTAAATAAATAATTAAGGAAAGAATTTTGGAAAAATATGAAAAGTTAAGTTCTCTACAGACAAGCCAGCGGACTTGTCTACAGATAAGTCCGTACTTGTTTTTATTCATAATAAAATATAGATTAATTATGAATAAAATTACAGTTAGTCTATGTTTCATTATATTGATTTAGTAAAGCCGAAATGACCCCGTTTTGGCAGGACCACACCACTCGTCAGATGTATGCTAAAATATCGAAGTTATTAGATCCAACCTGTAGTCGAGAGATATCTCAGTGGGTTATTAAGTTTTGACCTAGATACCTCAGCAAGGTGGGTTAATATGTAGCTGCCCAGGAATTTGTGACTTTAGACACTCAGCGCTGAGCATTAGCAGAGAACGTGGATTTGCATGCTGGCCTAGCCAGCATTCTTGATATATATATTGTTACGAATGTGCAATGACAATTTGAATTCAACGGTCTGTAACGACTGCCTGCAGCATGCATCATATTTGATGGCACGTCTATCATTGACAATGTTTGTAAGTATGGCAACACTAAATGTTTGGGCTGCTGGCAATGAAAAGCTCTAGAAATCGAATGTACTAGTATGTCTGTTAAGAACATTGTAGATGATTCCCGATAGTTGGCGCGTGTATAAATAGAGGCAGAACTGGCAGTCGTGAGTTGAGTTTATCATTGGAGCTGTTAGAGTTAACATCAACTGTCGTGGACGTGTGTTTGTACTTTATAAAGTTTGTGTGCATTTCTGCGAATTGATATACGTGTATAAAGACATTGAGTGACTATTTAATTCTGTTGTTGTTGTACATTCTAAATAAATAAAGAGTTGTTACAATTTTAAACTACTAAAACTGCTTTTATTTGCAATCAAAAGTATCCGGTTTATTTAAAGGAAATAAACCCATGTTTTTAAAAGGTAAAAACGTAACAATATATTTTGTTTCTTCTTGGGTCAGCTCTCAGGGGATGACCCCTACTCATGCAGAGCATTGTGTTGGAACTAGGAAAATAGGTTATGGGAGGGAGGAAAGAAGTTGTAGTGTTTCTGGACATTCGATTTGAACTTTCCTACATTGAAAATGACAGGAAATACTTCAGCGAGAAGTTTGTTCCACATACGTACAGTACGGCTAAAGAACGATTTTTCCCTGTAGTATGTTTTGAGCTCCAGTGGCCAATCGACCACAAAGGAATGTATTCTTGATCAAAAACGTGTATTTCCTAAAAATCTGCGGGTATCAGAAACAAGTTTCCTAATTTCATCAGAACAAATTCCATTGTAGTATCGATAGAACTGTGAAACGCAGCCCACATTGCGACGGTGTTCCAGCAAATCAATAGAGTTGGTTATGATAATCACCTTGGCCTTCTTCTGTACGTGGCTGAGAAGCTCCAAAATAGATTTTGAAGCAACGGCCCATACATGGGAGTTGTATTCCATTTCCGGTCGGATATAGGTGGTGTTGATGGCGAGGAGATCAGATGGAGTGAAGTAATTCCGAGACCCTTGAATGCTTCTTTCGACACTTAATAAATGTGTTTAGACCAGCGGACATCACATTGTATTCTCATGCCCAGTAAATCAAGGGTGTGTGATTCCACAATATTTACACCACCCGTAAATAGAGATGAAGCGACATGGTTCGTCGTTCGTTTATGTGTCAACATGCAACACTGAGTTTTGCGAGCGTTGAAAGCGACCCCATTAAGAGATTTTCAGAAGGTCCCACTTAAGGGCATCATTCATATTTTGCCTCACTGCCCCAATCTCCGACAGGCTTGGTCTGTAACTGAATGAATATGAATGGCAAATGTTGCTGTCGTTTGCAAGAGAATAGATAGGGTTGGAAGTTTGACGTAGAAGATCATTCAGAAAAATAAGAAATAGAGTAGGAGAAAGAACGGAGCCTGGCTAACTCGTCAGTTCATTCCCAGTTCATTACCATAATATGCTCAATGAGCAGGGATACTAACTAAAGTAATGTCGGCTAGACGACAAAACTTTGATAGAGAATTCTTACATTGCCGGACTAATGAAGATGAAGTTATATAAGCATTCAATGAGAGATTTGCCGCTTGAGTTTCGACAAAAATACCAATACTGCCGCATGTATTATGGTCATGTAGTATATAACAATTATTTAAGCCTTGAAAATACTATATTCATTCGGAAGACGGTAGGAGATACCTAGCTAACACCAGAACCAACACCGCAGTTCATCTTAAAACCATCTGTATAAGTATATGCTGGTGTCATTTTCGTACACTACTTGCTCCTGGAGAGAACTAAGACTTTGAACACTCTATCAAAATCTGTCTATGTAGTAATATATTCCTAAGGTTGGTATACGATCGAAGGCAGTAGACCCTGAATCCCCGATTTCCAACATCCAGATGCATTAAGCCTCGCTGTGCTGCAGCCAGATGTGCATATTATGTGAAAGTCTATTGGAACAAGGTGGAGTATAGTGTTCAGTGCCTCTGAAGGACTAGTTCTTAGTCCGCTAGTTATCCCATTGCTTCTAGTTGCAGTCCACCATACAAAAGATAAATAAGTAAGAATTGGACGTACAATAGCTGTATACATCCATTAAACTATGTTGGGACTAAGTCCCCACTTTTTACCAAAAATCTTACAACAGGTGTAATAGGCCACCGTTGCCTTCTTAACCCTGTGTTGAGTATTCATTGATGTTGAGTAGATATTTTGCATTATTTGAAAGCGGGATTTCGCAGTTTTTCAACCATGGATGTTTGAAGACCGCGATCTTAGTATTTATCTTGAAAAGTATAACTACTCATTTGCTTGGATTTACCCCAAGACAACTACCACTTCCGTGGTCCAATTGTTGAAAAACCCTATAACAGTTGACATAATATCACTAATCACATCCCGAAACAATCGTGATACAAGTATCAGCAGATCGTCCGCATAAGCAACAACTTTATTCCTTTCGTGTCTTGTTCAATGAGAATCGAGTAGCCAAAGTAGTGGAGAGAGATCACAGCGCCTTAAGGTGTGCCTCGTCCAACTTGCTTGGACTTAACGCTATTACCAAGATTTGCTGTAACTCTTCATGATTTCAACATGGATACTAACCAATCGCCGATATACAGTTCAACATCCAAGCTAATAAGAGCTTGTTGAATTGCAAAAGTAGTTGCATTATTGAAAGCACCCTCTATGTCCAGGAAGGCTGCCATTGTGTATTTCTGAAATACGAGGCATCTCTCTGTAAATCTTGCGACATCATGCAGAGATGTCTCTGTAGAGCGGACTTTAAGGTAGACATGAAGACTGGTTGAGAGCCGTGTTGTACCCTCTAGTTGATGCCTTATATAATAATCGATAATCTTTCCAACGTTTTAAGTTGGAATGATAAAAGACTAATTCGATGAAAATCCTTCGTGACACTGACCCTCCTCCAGTTAGCCAGAACATGGTTAAGACAGGGCGTAAATATTCTGTGAAGCCAGGGGATGATATGCGCTTTGTAACATCTTGCATCAGGCCCAGGTTATATGAATGGTGAAAATATATCAATTTCCCGTGATATATTATCACAGGAGGATATTGTTACTGTGGATATTGGATAGAGTCCTACTTTCACTCATAATGTCTGTAGCAACATCCTTGCAGCCGGGGAGGTGAATATTCAGTAGGATATCATTCTAGAGGATTCATTCAGAGTCCTTTGTGTTAGCTATAGATTCGCAGAAAATTCTGCATGAGTTTCTTTTCGAATCATTATAGTTTTTAATATCGAAAAACAATCCAATAAAAATTAGAATCGTAATAGTAACTACCTTTCGACAATCTCGACAATGTATCAAATTCTACATTGAGTTGTACAAGGTGGCGCAAAAGTAATCCTCCTATCAGAAAATGCTATAAATTTTGCGAGGGCCCTAATGTCAGTTCTGTTTTGACATTTGTATAGTAAACACATGCGAAATACACGTTAATAAACAATGTTACGCTACACTGCTCCAGAACGCGGAATATTGCTGACTATTTATTTGACCAATAATCGGCAAAATTTATAGCATTTTCTGATAGGAGGATTCTCGAGAAAACTTGGAATCAGCTTGCATACCGCATAGTAAATTAGTTAGTTAGTCACAACTGTTTTATTACTTTTCGGTCCTACTGTTACAACACAGATGCATTGCATCCTTAATCCTGGTACTGGTACTTTCACAAAATACATAAATATAAAATCAACAAAAAAATCATTGAAAGAATGCATAAGTAAATTGCTTGATATGATGATAACATCATGCTGATAGATTTACTATACAATACACAGACATAAGTACTTACACATACACACACTCCATTACACTCATATACATACATATGTTGTTGCTGTAGATGACGAGGATGCTGTTGCCTAAAGTGTTGATGCAAAAATCCAAACATTCATTCAGTCATTCATTCATCCATTCAAGTATTCATACCACATTTTATCAAACTGTTTGTTCATGGACCATGTTGTGAGGATCAACGTTTGTGTGTGTGTGTGTCTGGATACATATGTATATACGTTTGCATGTGTGTAAGTGTATGTAGTTATTTGGTTTTGTATGTGCACTGACATGCATATGTAAACAAATACAATCCATATTTGTCACTTAAAACCCTTTGAGCACTTTTTAATAAACTCTGCTTTCTGTCTGTCTCTACGTACGAGTATTTCCTGTTTAATGACATGTGTTTGTTGAAGTGTGTGTGTATGTGAGTATATTGGTGTTTATACTGGGCTTAAATTCATATTTGAAAAAATCTGTTTTTTTTTTTTCCAAAGTATTAAAAAATGTAAACAATTTCAACGTTGTCTGACTGGTACTACTACTGGCAGCAGCCTACACAATGAACATGTTTCAATTATTGAAAACTAGTCTATTATAAAGCATTAGACATTTAGCCTGGCGGTGATTTGTTTCTAACCTACAAAATAATCATACTAAATAATTTTCTAAATGTGTAATGTAGTCGTTATTGGGTATACATACTATGTAGTTAAAAAGTTAGTTTTAAACCAATAACACTTGAAGTATACCCATCAACTCAGCATCACTTTGTTAGTATTTATAAAATCTGTGAAATTAATTTTTGTCTAAGTATGATAAGTAGATTTATGTGCTACCAAAAAAGCTAGATTTTATTAAGTCGTTTTTAAAAACTTTAATTTCAAACTTTGTCCAAATTCTAAAAATGTAAGAAATTATCCTTAAGATTGAGTTATACCTATCGTAATTTTGCTTTTCAATAGAAAGTTGTATGTGTCTTTCAGTCTTTAAAGCTGATCATTAAGGCTGATACACTTCATAAAATGTTAAATTTATTCAAATTTTGGTGGAATTTCTTTTATGATTTCTTTTATGGCAGAATACAAATATTTTGAAAATAAGTCTGCAATTTCTGATGCACAGGACTGGCGCTGTGTGGTCTCAAAGTAGAGTACCTCCGACTCGCAAAATAATTAAACGGTTTCTAATTTTTTTTTGGTTTGTCCTATTCAAAGATTTCATGACATCATGAATTTAACCAAAGAATACAGAAAAGACAAGAAAACACACACATTTTTAACAACGAGTCTTCCGATTTTAACCATAGTCACTAATTTTTATTCTTTTAAATTTCGAAAAAATCGCGAATTTATACACGATTGATTTTTTTTTTTAAATTAAAGATCTTTCGGATTCCGCTGAATACTTATACTGTAAAAGTTGTCTTCTAAGTTGAGAATATTCTCTGCCACTGTATGGCTTTAGCAAGTGGCTGATTCGAGACCTGGAGACAATACTTATGATCTGAAACTGCTCATAGCAGCCTAATCTGGAAATAAGTTAAATATATATGATCAGAAAAGGCCGAATGCGGAGAGTTCATTGTGGGCCTTCGTTCCTTTTGCGAATCTCAGGACACAATATAAAGCGTATCGAAACATCAATTTGCTCAGACCGGATAGCGGCAGAGAATATTCTAAACTCTCACCTCGTCTTAGTTATTCTAACAACTTTAACAGAAGACAACATTTATAGTATATTTAGTATATTTAGCAATCACCGAGCCTATTTGCTAGAGCATCCTGAATCTCATTGGTGACCCAGTAATACTTAAATCCTGGGAAAAATTCAAATGTAGTTTAAACACTCCTGATAGATTTCAGGGATGTAAGAACTGAGATCGAAAAATTCTTAACACACGTTTTGCATTAAAACTTTTAACCCAAGTATTATTTAATATTTAAGTTATTTTTGTAAAGCATGTCAGTTATAATGTTTAATGTCATTATGTTCATTTATTTTTAATCTGATTATTTTCAATCTGATATATTTTCAACACAACCCAACTTGGTCCTACAAAAAGTTGGCCAAACAATCAAAGGTCTGCCGTCAAGCTGTCTCCAATGTTATTCAACAGTACCGGGAGAACTTGTCCGTTAATTGATAATCTGGTTCAGGTAGAAGGAATGGTTCACATGATGTTTATTAAGCCAAAAAAATAGAAAGCATTTTCAAAAGAGCTCCCAACACATCCGGTAGGAAAGCAGCCCGGTTAGCTCAGTGGTCGGACTATTTGGTACGAAAAGTTAAAGCCAAGCTGGTTCAAAAACATAAAAGGCTCAAAAAGTTCCTGACAGGAACGCTGCTAAAAATGTAGAGGCTAAAAACAGAGCACGGAAATTGAAGTCAAATTTTATAAAAAAATATATACATGCTGCATAATGGATGACGAAACGTATGTTCTGGCAGATTTTTCCCAACTTCCGGGTCAAAATTTTGATGTTGCTGATGCTCGCAGGAATGTTGAAGAAAAGTTTAGGATCCAAAAGCAGACAAAATTTCCCAAAAAGTTCTTGGTATGGCAAGCAATATGCAGTTGCGCGAAAAAAGCCAAACATTTGTTACAAAGGGCTCTATAAATACCGAAATTTACATCAAGGAATGTTTACAAAAAGGATGCTTCCATTCATAAGACTTCTTAATGTGTCCACTTATTTTTGGCCTGGCTTGGCATCCTGTCACTATCCTAAACAAGCCCTTAAGTGGTAAAAGAACAATAATGTGGTATTTGTACCAAGAGAGGCAAATTCTCCAAACTGCCTGGTGCTATGGCCAGTGGAAAGATATTGGGCTCTTGTTAAAAGAGAATTGAAGAGCACGAAAAGGGTATCCAAAAGTTTGGTAGATTTTAAACGGAGATAGACTACCTGTTCGAACAAAGTGACAGAAATCAAAATATTGTAGATTCAATCTCTTCAATATCTCCGCAGTTGATTCCACGAAATGTCTCTTGGATCAATTCATCGATCCTGTTTACGAGAACAATCTGAATTACCTTGGTGATGCGGTAGCGATTAGATTCAAAGTGTGGAATATCACGCCAACTCAATCCGATAAATTTTCGCTTTAGTTGGATTATCAGTATGAATCCGAATATCAACCCACATACCAATTGACGTTCCACTTGATGGCCGAAAACTCAGTCTGAAACAATCACCTGTCCTGTGAGTTCAATATAAAAGCCGCAAAATGCCTCTATCAAATAATATATTGGTAGTGCAGTAATCAATATTATTATGGGTTTCTTCTGGCTAGACTATAAGGTACAGTCGTATAAACATAATTCACCAGTTTTCATGGGGCAACTCCTTTGGCCATAATATCAGCAGGCAGCCTGTTCAGCACGACAAAGATTGCCTTTTATGTATTTGATAATAATTTTATTAAAAGTCTAAAAATATTTCATTCAAGTCAGAAGCGTTGAATAAACGCATAGAATGGAAAGAGAGAGGACAAAATAACTCTCTTTTCACACATACAGGTGATACAATAACAAAATACATGCAATACATTCTCATGAATTAGGTTTTTGACAATAGACTAAGGATTTTGGCTCTCAGTTACCTATCTAGTTGATGTCTATGGTCAGAAGTATGTATACTAGAAATGAGGGATATTTGTCTCTGTAATAAATGGGAACAAACTGTATCTCTAAAGATTCTAATATCTATTGTGTGTTTTGTAACTCAGTATTTTAGAATTAAATGAAGATATGACAAACGTTTGAACCAAATTTATGTAGATGTTTTTGGGCAAATACCATAAGAAATTTGGACATTGCTGATTCTAACATGAACTAAATATAAAAAAAGAGTTACTAATCTTATAACTTTTAAACAAATAAATAAAAGTAGTTCAATTTGAAACTGAAAGCAAAACATTTGTCGAAACACTTATTAGTAAATAAAGGGTCATTCATTAAGTGCTTCTTATCTTTAAGTTGAAATAAAACAAATTGTGTGAGAGATATCATCGACATTTTTCAATGGTTTAAAGGCCTATCGATGCCGTTATGTATGGAATGAAACATCGTACAAATGTCTGCCGTGGCTTCGTTGTGTAACTCTCATACGATGTTAAATTTTCCTTGACTCTAGCGCATAAATCGGGCTGAATTTGTTCAATGGCGTGGGTTGTGTGGCTGCGAGGACCACTGAGGTTTGCAGCTTATTCGCAATGACCTATGAAAACCCCACAAGAAGAAGTGTAACGATGTTAAGTCGTATGATCTCGGTGGCCTGTTAAAATCACCTCCACGCCCTCAAATTAATCTGTAGTATGTGGCATGAACTGTATGGTAAGTAGCGCCGTCCTGTTGAAACCACACGTCGTTGGTATCCATATCATTTAATTCAGGTCAAAAGAAGTTGGTAAGAATCGTGATGGCCTGACCAACATAGTTCCCAATGAAATATGAACCGTTGACGCTGTCAGTCCAAAATCTAAAATCTTGGATCTTATGTGGATTGGTATCGACCCTAATTCAAACAAATGGGCAAAGCATGCGGAACATTACTTGAACAGAACACCCATTTTCATATAACGAGATCTTCATTTACACGTGCCCATAATAATATGGGCGCTATCAACTGTTAAGGTTCCAAAGTCTCTATTGAAATTCCATTTGTGTTGCAACAAGTTAAAATTCGAAAACAAAAAGTAAGAACTTCTTTGAAAATATTGTTGATAGAACTGACCAGAGCAAAGCAAAAGCTATTATGTCCAATGGATATTGCAGTCTTTTCTTTAATTATTAGTTTTTAACCACTGATTTATATTTGGTCAATTCACAAGGTCTCTTATCAATCATATTGTCATAATGTCCTAATATATTACGACTCAGTGGCTCGGCTTAGCAGATTCTTAGGCATTCGGCGTTGGTCTCTGAGGGTTCGTTACGATAACACATTAAACATAGCATAGAAAGTAGTATTATTTTAGGACATTTTTTGCTTGAAAAGAAATAAAAACCATTGTGAAATATTAGAACATTATGACAATATGATATGATAAGAGACCTTGTGAATTGACCAATTGTTTAAATGTGGATTTCGTATTGGCATAATTGACTAACCAAAAGAATTCATTAAATGTAGCTATATGGAATTTTTAGATAAGTTCACCAAAAAATGGACATTGCAACATTTGCTTCTCTATCCCTCAAATAATACAATGATTCCTGTTTTCTAAAAACAATAATAATAATAACACCAAACCCTGCATCATATATTGTTGCCTTCTTTTGTAATAATTTATTTATCAAACCAAAAATATTAGTAATAAGTAAAAGTAATAAACACTAATAAACCACTAAATAAAACATCATAAGTACAATATAATTCTAGTCTACTAATACTATTCAACTCACCTTAATTCACGTCCTGGTTCGGCACGTACATGCGGTGTCTGTATTGACTCTCGAAATATGGCACCACCTTCACCATCAATTCTTAGAGCGTGTGCACCGATTGTAACTTCATTACGATTTACAGAAAATAAATTTCTTCCGTTTGTATCATTGATACGAAAACCTGTCGCCATGCACTCAAGCTTATCGTGTCCCAGGAATAAATGATTTTCGAGCATACCATTCGTGTCACGTGTATTGATTGAAAAATTACGTGATGATTCTGTTGATGATGATTCAGTGTAAAAAAAAATATAGAAGAAAAAAAAACATCGAAGAAAATTGTAAGAATAAATTGTAGCCATTCAAAGTCAAGTTAACGCTAAACTATAAGGAAATATAGGTGAAATATATGTGTATAAGAAATAAAACATTTACAAATAATTCAAAAAAAATATTATACCAAAAGGAAATATAGTTTAGCAGACATACATATCATTGATAATGTATCATGACATCTTGTGGTTTAGGGAAATATTTGCTTTTTCGTGACATTTTTTTGTACATGATTTTACAAACTGTAATATTTTGTCCCCTAATTTTTATTTTCTTAAGAGAAGACTTTGTCTTTAACTGTCGCTAATATTTTATAGAGATTAAACAGTTTGATAAACCATATTTATACGTTTTAAAGGAAACATAAAAAAGAAACCTGACTATCCTATGCCTTTCCTTTCTTGTAGATTATTTGTGTAAATGCGTGAATATAGTTTAAGTGTTTTAGTATTTGTGTATGCATGTATTCATGTAGTTGTGGTTTCATTTCCTTATCACTTTCTTTCAAACTTATTATTCTTAGTTTTTTCTGTCTCTTATTCATTGGAAGGTGTCATTTACCTTTTCAAACAGATTTTCTTTTTTTCCTTTCCACAAATCTCATCTATCTTTCTTGTTTATCTGAAATTATAAATCAAGTGTTCATATTTTGCTGGCTAAAAGATCTATGACTGGCATGACTTGGTGATTTTTACTGTGATTTATTTTCCTTTTTTTTTTGTATGTGTGAAGCAAATGAGTGATGAGCATGTATGCTTAAGTCATGTGGACCAGTTTAACTAAAACAAACACAGTAATTTATATGTAGTATAGTTTAAAATTTATAAGCCAAGGATGCAAGATATTTGATTATAATTGGATTGTTTTCTTTAGAAAATCCATCACGGTTTGAACGAGATTTTCTATAGAAAATCCTTCACTGTGTGAACGAGATTTTCTATAGAAAATCCTTCACTGTGTGAACGAGATTTTCTATAGAAAATCCTTCACTGTGTGAACGAGATTTTCTATAGAAAATCCTTCACTGTGTGAACGAGATTTTCTATAGAAAATCCTTCACTGTGTGAACGAGATTTTCTATAGAAAATCCTTCACTGTGTGAACGAGATTTTCTATAGAAAATGCTTCACTGTGTGAACGAGATTTTCTATAGAAAATCCTTCACTGTGTGAACGAGATTTTCTATAGAAAATGCTTCACTGTGTGAGCGAGATTTTATGTAGAAAATGCTTCACTGTGTGAACGATATTTTATGTAGAAAAAGCTTCACTGTGTGAACGAGATTTTCTATAGAAAATCCTCCACTGTGTGAACGAGATTTTCTATAGAAAATCCTTCACTGTGTGAACGAGATTTTCTGTAGAAAATCCTTCACTGTGTGAACGAGATTTTCTATAGAAAATCCTTCACTGTGTGAACGAGATTTTCTATAGAAAATCCTTCACTGTGTGAACGAGATTTTCTATAGAAAATCCTTCACTGTGTGAACAAGATTTTCTATAGAAAATCCTTCACGGTGTGAGCGAGATTTTCTATAGAAAATCCATCACGGTGTGAACGAGATTTTCTATAGAAAATCCTTCACGGTGTGAACGAGATTTTCTATAGAAAATCCTTCACGGTGTGAACGAGATTTTCTATAGAAAATCCTTCACTGTGTTAACGAGATTTTCTATAGAAAATCCTTCACATTGTGAACGAAATTTTCTATAGAAAATCCTTCACATTGTGAACAAAATTTTCTATAGAAAATCCTTCACATTGTGAACGAAATTTTCTATAGAAAATCCTTCACATTGTGAACGAAATTTTCTATAGAAAATCCTTCACTCTGTGAACGAGATTTTCTATAGAAAATGCTTCACTGTGTGAGCGAGATTTTATGTAGAAAATGCTTCACTGTGTGAACGATATTTTATGTATAAAAAGCTTCACTGTGTGAACGAGATTTTCTATAGAAAATCCTCCACTGTGTGAACAAGATTTTCTATAGAAAATCCTTCACTGTGTGAACGAGATTTTCTATAGAAAATCCTTCACTGTGTGAACGAGATTTTCTATAGAAAATCCTTCACTGTGTGAACGAGATTTTCTATAGAAAATCCTTCACTGTGTGAACGAGATTTTCTATAGAAAATCCTTCACTGTGTGAACGAGATTTTCTATAGAAAATCCTTCACTGTGTTAACGAGATTTTCTATAGAAAATCATTCACATTGTGAACGAAATTTTCTATAGAAAATCCTTCACATTGTGAACGAAATTTTCTACAGAAAATCCTTCACTCTGTGAACGAGATTTTCTATAGAAAATCCTTCACTGTGTGAACGAGATTTTCTATAGAAAATCCTTCACTGTGTGAATGAGATTTTCTATAGAAAATCCTTCACTGTGTGAACGAGATTTTCTATAGAAAATCCTTCACTGTGTGAACGAGATTTTCTATAGAAAATCCTTCACTGTGTGAACGAGATTTTCTATAGAAAATCCTTCACTGTGTGAACGAGATTTTCTATAGAAAATCCTTCACTGTGTGAACGAGATTTTCTATAGAAAATCCTTCGCTCGGTAGACGAAATTATTGATGGAAAATCGTTCACTCTGTGGACGAAATTTTGTATACAAAATCCTTCCGTCTGTGGAAGAAATGTTCTATAGAAAGCCTTTACTCTGTGGACGAAATTTACTATAGAAATTGTTTTTAGTTTGGGTTAGATCTTCTATCAGTTAAAAAATTATAAAAAAGGAAAATGTTTAAATGATAAACTATTCCAAATAAATTTGTTTTGCTTAATTTTCATAGCCTAATCATTATTCTTTTATCTCTAATTGCAACTCAAATTTTGGCTTATCATTTTATGATCCTACACACTAACTATTTCCACTTCATTAACTCTTGGACAAATACAAACAAAGGAAAGTCATGATTTTTACAAATTATGACCTCAAGGTAAATAATTTTGTATGCTAAAGCAAATATCACTTGTATGACTAAATATTATACAAATAAACAATAAAGTCAAATGACTAGTAACAATTTCCTTTTAACATACTGATACAAACTAATGCAAATAATGATTAGGAATAAATACAAACATTCAAACTACTAACGTAAAATGAAAATAGCAATAAAAATATGTGAGTATTTTACAGGAAATAAAGAAGATGTTTAACAGACTCTTACACACATTTTCATATATATCTTTATGATTATTATTAGTTTGTTTGTATGTGCAAAAACAAATGTAAAATTTATGTAAATTACTAATTCGAGTAATAAGTAAATGTATGTATAGCCATGTAAAATATGAATAAATAAACAATATAAAATTTACTTATGTTGTTTATGAAGTAAATAAAAGGAATAAATAATGTGCCAAATATACATAGACATGCCTTATTTGCCAAATGGATTAACTCCCTGAATAGAGAACATTGTGTTTACTTGATATATTATACCTAAGTAACAACACAACTTAATGTGAATATACTTCTTTTGTATTATATAAAGATGTAGGTTTCAATCGAATACTTTGACATTAAAATAAAAAATAAAAAAATACACTGTATAGAGGACAGCAAATTTAATTAAAAAGTTTATTTTGTTTTTATTTATTATTTTTTAATCGAAGATTAAAAAATTATGCAAATTAGTGGTAAGATAATATTTTTTAAGAATATTTATTTTGAGTTCAAATACTTTGCCGTTAAAATGTTTAAAATACCAGAAGCTGTAGTTAATCAATTTGGCCAATTAGGCATTTATATGATTGTAGTAATTTGTTTGTCTGCCCATTGTAATTCATAGAAGAAAACAAATTAATATAAAATTGTAACCATTATCCTTACCTATTGCTATAGGTTGCCCATGCCTTGAGCGTATTGTTGATGCTCTTAACATGTCCATAATTAAAGCTTGTCCAGTTAGTTGTATGCCACCAGGAACAATTTTCAGTTGGCCCATACCTTCCTGTAAATGTAAAGGAAAATAATTAAAAATACGAAATAGTACTATATTGGTATATCAGAAGAACATTAAATTAAATTTGCTGGCATATAAGATATGAAATACTTATTGTTAGTTTATAAAGAAAGTGAAATAAGAAAGCTATATTCAGAGAAAAATCATGGTTGTGGCAAACATAATCTAAGATAAGATTTATGATTGAAGTCCAATCATATTATGATCATTATTAGTGTCATAACATATCATATTATGATCAAATCACCATCATCAATCATTTCAACAATTTTAATTAGTTTAACAATATTTTGGACAGTGTAATTATATATATGATTGCTGCAAACAATTATAGTTCATATGCTTGTAGCAATTATAGTAATGTAATTGAATAAGTATTTGTTTATGGCAATCATGTTCATGGTGAATTATTATACCACATTATGTTGTACTCAGATTATGGTTATCATATAAATAACTACAGTGACCATAATATTGATAAAAAACTTGTAAACATTTTGAAATGATTGCGGTTATCACGTAAAACTATAAATTTTCTCTGGGTGTGATAAGAAAAGGAGAATACCAGCAAAATTGCGACATAAAACAATGGAAGAGTAATATTACCATATAAAAAAATATTGATCCATGGTGAATAGAAGTTTAGCTCACTCTGCTTATATATTCACGCTACAATAAATGCTGAATTAATATTCTTTACTCTAATTCTAGAAGATATTTAATATCCTATCGAAAGTTTCCGTCAATACAGATAGGCAGATAACGAGAGAGGTATATGAATACTAACTACTTCACCAGAATACCAAAAAAAGGAACATGGAATAAGTTACAGAATTGCTTACAATCTATTCCTTCTCCAACTCGATATTTTTATGTGAATTCTAATATAAGACATCTAAGAAAAACATGAAAATGCAAGCTAGAATCGAAGTCCCGATCTACTTATACTTTGCGCTCGGGTAGCAAAGACGAGGCCTAAATTCTCACTTCGTACTAATACCATAGTTAAAATCCGTAGTTAGCCGACCGAGAGCCGAAGCATTTATCTCGTCGGATTGTACTCATTAGCTAGTCATAGCCAATAAGTTGTAGTAAGCCGATGAGAGCTGAAGAAAGTATATTCTCGGATTGCATCCACAAGCAGTATTCACGAATAATTAGTCGGTAGCCGACCGAGGGCCGAAGCATTTATCTCGTCGGATTTTACTCATTAGCTAGTCATAGCCAATAAGTTGTAGTTAGCTGATGAGAGCTGAAGAATTAATCTCTTAGGATTGTATCTATAAGCAGTATTTACGAATAATTAGTCGTTAGCCGACCGAGAGCCGAAGCATTTATCTCGTCGAATTGTACACATTAGCTAGTTATAGACAATAAGTTGTAGTAAGCTGATGAGAGCTGAAGAATTTATCTCTTCTGATTGCATCCATTAGGTGTATTTAAGAATAATCAGTCGTAGCCGAAGCATTTATCTCGTCGAATCCTCTATTAGAAGCTTCGCCCACTAACAAAGATATTCCACAGATCCAATACAGCACTGTGGTAAAGATTTCAAAGGAAGCAGACCTTTGAAGAACCTGGTCAGACTAAGCATATCCCGGATGGAAACAAAAACTGCATCACACTATGTAGAACTTTCAAACTTATATACAATTTTGCAGAAGTCAGCAACATTTTCCATTTGTATCCACAAATAAAAAAATGGCTGAAAAACGCTTAATCGCTCACTTGTTACAATCTATAACTTAGGTCTTACGATTAGGAATTTTTATATTGATCCCCATCTATAATTTAAACTTAAATGCCATAAATATGAAGGAGTCATAAGCTGTTGATTTTGTGACCACGAAAATGCGGTATGTCTTCTAAATCAGTTTATTGCACTATTTCGATTTTGTATTATAAACATTATCATGTAATGTAGTTTAAAGGCATATACATTGTTTTCCAACAAGATGTGTTATTTTGGTATTCAAAGAAAAATGTTATTTTTTGAGATAAACGATCGGATGTTTATTTCATAATAAAGAGGATGGTATGCCATTAATAATGAAAAATAACATCAGTCAAATGGCCATGATCACGCTTACAGGACAATATCCTTTTCATGAAATTTTCCATAATCAAATCGCAGAGGCTGGCGAATTCTATCTTTGAGGTCTTGAATCGACGCTGGGCTGTTGGCGTATCCTTATCTTTCACGTAACCCCAAAAGAAGAAGTCGCAAGTTGTTTAATCACAAGATCAGGGTGGCCAATTGTGATCACCTCTTCGAGAGATAACATTTTCATCCATTTCAAGGACCCATTTAGCAAAGACTCGACGTTGTTGATGCTCGGTCGGCTTGAATTCTTGTGTTAACTGAACTTTGTAGGCCTTAAGATCCAAGTATTTATGCAAAACACGGTGTAATGACGTTTGTGGAATGCCCAAATCCAAAGAACGACGAGGAATGGACAAACTTGGGTTTTCTTCATCACTTTGGGCTACAGCAGCAATATTCTTAGTTGTTCTTGAGCGACGTGCACGGGTTTTATTCTTCACATCACTAACTTGTCCTAACAACTCGAATTTTTCCACGAATTTCTGTATTGCGCTGTATTGACAAGTTGTTTCACGACGAAATGCTTTAGTTTTGCGAACTGTGACTGCAAGATTTTCACCACTTTTGTAGTAAACTTTAATAATTTCAATGCGTTTTTGAAGCGTGTCAAATGTCAAAGAATAAAATCTTCTAAAGTGACAGCTACCGAAATACCGGGTGATTCAAAATAACACCTCTTGTTGGAAAAACCTTTAAATAGGTTTTAATTTGGGAATTATATGAAAGTCTCCAAAACTGTAGCGAATCATAGTGTACTAGAAGTTATGCCATAACATCCATATGACATAACGTGTCACGTAAAAGCAGTCATGATAACCATACACATAACAACCAGTGTCAAATATTCCATGGGTAACAATAAGACATGTTGTAAAGTTAAATATTTACTTTGCAAAGCCAATATTTAAAATGGACCAAACCCCTTGAATTTGGCCCAATGCGCACTATAAGGATTTTTTGGAAGAGAATCTAAACCAATCCCGAGTTCGATGAATTTGATTTGACGGAAGCCCATCTTCTCCTGGAAACCATAAATATCTTATACAAAACGATAAACATAGCTGCAACTGAACTTGATATCAAATCGTCATTTGTTATTAATCTGATTAAAATGAGTGACCAGAAAAAAGTGCGTACTAAAATTATTAAATAGGTTCAACTTAGTCCTACAAAAAATTTGCCAAGCATTCAAAGGTCTGCAGTCAAACTATTTCCAATGTTATTAAACAGTACCGGGAGAACTTGTCCGTTGATAGAAAATCTGGTTCAGATAGAAGGAATGGTCCACATGATATTTCTAAAGCCAAAAAAATAGAAAGCATTTTCAAAAGAGCTCCCAACACATCCGGTAGGAAAGCAGTCCGGTTAGCTCAGTACTCGGACTATTTGATACGAAAAGTTAAAGCCAATGCAGGTTCAAAAACATACAAGGCTCACAAAGTTCCTGACAGAAACTCTGGCAAAAATGGAATGCTGCTAAAAATTTAGAGGCTAAAAACAGAGCACGAAAACTGAAGTCAAGTTTTGTAAAAAAAATATTCCTGCTGCATAATGGATGACGAAACGTATGTTCATGTAGATTTTTTGCAACTTCCGGGTCAAAAATTGTATATTGCTGATGCTCGAGGGAATGTTGAAGAAAAGTTTAGGACCCAAAAGAGGACAAAATTTCCCAAAAAGTTCTTGGTATGGCAAGCAATATGCAGTTGCGGCAAAAGAATGCAATCTTTGTTACAACGGGCTCTATAAATACCGAAATTTACATCAAGGAATATTTACAAAAAAGGCTGCTTTCATTCATAAGATGTCATAATGTGTCCACTTATTTTTGGCCTGACTTGGCATCCTGTCACTATGGTAAACAAGCCCTTGAGTGGTACAAGAACAATAATTTGGTATTTGTACCAAGAAAGGCAAATTTGGAAGAGCCCGGAGCTAAGGCTAGTGGAGAGATATTGGGCTCTTGTTAAAAGAGAATTGAAGAGCACAAAAAAGGTGTCCAAAAGTGTGGTAGATTTTAAACGGAAATGGACTACCTGTTCGAGCATTTATTGTGATTAAAACTATAAAATTCGACTTAGAATCACCTCTTGAGTCGATTAAACGATGTCCGTTCGTCTGTCCATCTGACTGGCTAAAGACAAAGCCTATTGAAATTAGCTGAAATCGGTTCATTATTTCACCTAGCTCCTATACAAATGTCCTCCCGAAATAGGAACAAAATTTCGCTCCAAATAAGTTTTATATATACGAAAATCATGTCACCCAATTTTATGATGATCGGTCTATAATTAGTTATCACTGCCATATCACTTTAACGAGCATAAGTTTCTTAAACATATTTGTATCGACATAGAATTCAACAAAAATAAGTTTAATATAGACATAAATCACACGACCTAATATCTTTATGATCGGTCCACAATTGCTCATAGCTTCCATATAAGACCACTTCCAAAAATCACTCACGGAAAGCGATATAAGATTCGTTATAGGCGAATAAAGCTCTCTTTCTTGTTTTTTATGGATCCATGTAAGATTTCCATGGAATGATTGATATATATTATAAAATACTCGTTTCTATAATTTCCATCTTCACTATTTTCCCATAAAATTCCTAACCAAGAATGTTATTCAATAAAAATTCAAAAAAAAAAAAATATAAACAAATTTACATACAAAAAATAACATTAGACCTTTACCTACCGTTGAGAATTCCATGACCTTCAATATCCATAGCGTTAGTCCTAAGTTTATGATTATCAGTAGCATTAGCAGCACGAGTAAAGTGTATAGACACTTTTTGCGCCATCCAATTAAACCCAAATGCATTTCAATGTCATCCATTAGACTCGAAGTACTGTTGCCCTTTGCTGTTGTTGTCGTACCACTGCCACCACTACTGCTGGCTTGCATTTTCTGACGACGTTTGCACGATGCAGACAGTTTGTTATTGTTGCTGTTGCTGTTACTATTAATGTTACTACTGCCTTTTCCTGCGATTCCTTTTGATTTTGCTGTTCGGTTGGTAGCCGCCACCAAATCCACCACACCATCCGTAATGAATGTTGAATGGGTTGATGTTTTTGTTATGGCTGGCAGTGTGTGCGTTTTGAATGCTAAACGCGTAGATCCGTTACCGTTAGAGTTTCTGTTTAAAGTTCCGTTTCCGCTGATATAAGATGTAAATGTAGATGACGATGATGGGGCATATGTAACGGTGTCTGGTAGTGTAACACCTAAACTATTGTTTATCACCGTCTTTGTATCATTTGTTGCTGTTGTTGTGTTGTTTGTTCGTTGTTGCTGCAATAGTAGAGACTGTCGTTTGGGAGTTAAATTACTTCCTCTATTATTTGTGTTTTGTATTGTAGTCCTGCATTGATAATCTTCATTTAAGGTTGTTGCACTTTCAGTGGTGCCTATTGGCCTTTCTTGGCTTTTGCCAATTTTATACAAGTTATTGTTATAGTGCTCTTGTTGTTGCTTTTGTTGTTTAACTTCCTGTTCTTCTTTTAACAACTGTTGTTGCTTCTTACGTTTAAACGTGGAAGTGGGTGAAGTAAATACAAACGTAGATGTTTGCTGTTCTGGCTGTTGGGGCGGCTGTGGTGTCAGCCTTAGTTGTGGCAGAATATTTAAATCTGAAGTTGTTGCTGCAGTTGTAGCCGAAGTTGTGGTGGAGTTTGTTGGCGCATTAGTCTGTGAAAGAATTTCGGTAGTTTGTATAGTGCCATTGATCGCATAACCATTACTTTTACTACAGGATAGTTTTTTATTTTATTTTGTTAGGTTTATTTTAATATTTGGATTATATTTTTATTTTTTTTTGAGATGAAGTTGGTTTGATAGTGGTTGGTTGGTTTAATGATGGAATTTAGTTAATCGATTTAGGTTTTTATTTCATGAAGTTGAAATGGTGTTGTTTTTGGTTAAATGCAAGGATAGGTTAGAAATAAATAGAATAGATAATATGCAAAAAAATTTAAACAGTTAACGGGGTTTAATTTGAAAATTCATTCTATTAATTTAAACACTAAAAACACATACTACATAGTAATTGAGAATAATATTTATGTAAGTCTACTTAATTTGGATAAAACATGCAAAATAAAAACAAAATGCAAACATTTGTAATCTTCTAAGAAAAAATTATTTGATTTATGGCAACATAGAATAATTTTATAGAAAAAAAAAATATTTTATGGGGTGTATGAATGACAAATGCAAGATTTATAATAGATGGCGTATGTTTTGAACGCGGTTTTTGTTTTTAATAACTTATACGTCATTTGGAAGGGTACATATCTATCAATTATTCCCTCTTGATTATTATAGCGTAAACAGGAACATTTTTTTTCGCTTAGGAAATGTCGAATTTTATGCCAACAAAGCGTCATGTGCGGGAAGTTTTGCTTTACTTCTTTGATTTAAAAAATTGCCGCAGAAGAACACCGACTGCGCACCAAAGATTATGGTGAATGTGTTCCATCGGTTTCAACGTGCGAGAGATGGTATGTTCGGCTCAGCGCTAAGGTAATAATCTGTATTTGGTATGACCAAAAGGGTCCTGAACTACTAAAATCTGGCAAGAGTATCAGATGATTCGTTTAAAGCTAGCATTGGCCGAGAAATGCCCAGAAAAAAGTTCGATCGATGCAGAAAGCTCTATCTGGGATACACTTAACTTTGGAACAGAGTATCCGATGTTGGCTTGATTCGGTCTTGGCCTCGAAAAATGAGCAGTTCTTTTGGCTCGGAATCCAAATGCTGAGAGAAGATGGGTGAAGGTTATAGCTAACAATGGCCAATACTCATACACCCAATCACAGATTACACAGATATAAATCAGCTGGTTCCAGTAATAAGTATGGCAATAGAAAACAAATAAAAGAAAATGTAAAAATGGTTGTGGTTTGGAAAGAGTGACAAATATATATCACACTCGTTGTCTATTGAAAATTTTATTTTTCTCTCGCTCTGCAAACCACAACCATTGAAAAGTGGTTGTAGAACGTCAAAATAACCATACGGTTCAATATTACTTTTTTGAGAGCTGTTATTTGTTTCGTATCTGTGTAATCTGTGCACCTAATAATACATACTCTTCTTGTCTTAAACTGGCGTGAATGCAGTGAATGTTCTCAACTGTCGAAAGAAGGCGCAAAACTGAACAGTTGACTGAAGACGTTGTAGTAAAAAGTTTACCGAAGGCGCTGTATTAAACTACCGACCATAGTCTTAAAAAGTGTCGACGTAGTTCGCTGTAATGAGTAGTTGGAAGAACCTGTTGTACAGAGTAGACGATTAAAGTCGACAACCGTAGTCTTGAACAGCTGTCCAAATTCGCAAAGACTTTGTTGAATAAAACAGTGGGATGAATGTGCTGTTATGAACAGTCGAAAGTCCGTGATGCATTGAACAGACGATAACAGTCTCTTAAACAGTAGATTAAATATGAATAGTCAATTAAAGACCCTGTCTTAAAAGTTAGACTAAAGTAGTCGAACGAAGACCCTGTCTTAAATAATGTATCAAATTCGTTGTGTTGAACAGTCGACCAAAGATGCTGTTTATTGTCGAAGATACTGTATAATCAGAAGAACATGCCATCTTGAATAATCGACCAAAGTCACTATCATGAACAGTCGACTGAATTTATAAATGTGAAAACTTCTGTCATTTAGATAAAAAATGTTTCAAAATAAAAGAAATCGCAAAGTATTAAAAGTAAACTCAAATTTGTTCATCATTAGTCCTGTGATATCGCTTATATTAGAAATATTACAGAGATTTTAAAAGAATGTGTTTCAAACTTGGAACATATAATTTTATTATTATGAAGAATCTCCCAATAGGGACTACCCAACTTTGACAGTTGATAGTGATGGTATTGTTGAAGCTACATCTATGGAATTGGCTCTCATTTATTTATTTTTTTTTGCTAAAAAACAATATCGTTCAACAATATGTGAAAATTATTAAATTGTTCAATCAAAATGGAAGTTCTGTTCGACCAACGTTCCGCGCACTTCGCTCATTTTGCGATGAGCACATTTCTGATTGAAAGGGTCACCAAACAAAATTGTCGAATTTAGGACATTACCAATCCACATGAGATCCAAGAGCATCCAATACATCTCGAAAAAGTAATTGTTTGGTGTGGATTTTGAGAACGACGTTGGCCAGGCCATCACCGTCAACGGCGAGCGTTATAAGTTGATAATTGCCAATATTTTCTGGCCTGAGTGGGATGATATGGACTCTAACGACATGTGGTTTGAACAGGACATCATAACATGCCACACACCTCATGCCATATTGAACATTCTGCATAAGCTATTAAAGATTATTCTCATCTCACATGGAGGTCAGTGAACTGGCCACTGAGATCATGCGTTGTGATAGCGTTAGACATTTTCTTGTAAGGTTTTTTTAAGTCGCAGGTCTATGCAAGTAAGCTACAGATAACATCGGTCCTCAAAGTTAACAATCCCATTTCATCAGTCAAATTCAGCCTGATTTATGAGCCATAGTCATGGTCAATTTGACATTTGGAAAACCAGCGAAGCCTTGGCGGACGTTTGCAGGATGCCATGAATAATGGAATCTCTAGGCATATCAAACAAATAAAAACTTTAGAGGATATCTCACAAATCAAAAACAAATTAAAATTTATTTGTTGTTTTCAACATAAAATAAGAAAGAAAATGTTCGTTCGCATTTAGTGAACCAGAACCTTAATGTAGTAAAAAAGGATCTAAAGTTGTATCAAATATTTGCTCAAATGGATGATCATAGTTTCCAATTGATATTGTAAAATTCTGGGTATAAAAACAGATTTGGCAACGCTTTGCAAACACAAACCATATACAATAGTTCGCATAGTTTTCATCACTATATACACAGTATATTACGGTATTTTTAAGCACTAAATTTCCACAATAAATTTCATAAAAAAGAATATTAAATATAATTTATGAACTACGTATGAGTGCAACTTAATTATGACATTTAAGTCATAAACGAAATGAAATAAACTGAAAACAAATGTAGCCGTAAATGTAGCAAGTAGCTTGGTCTAATGAATAATGACAACACATAAAATAAGAAAATAAAAACGCAGTCATTAAAGCAAAATTCATATTGAAAAATAAAATTAAAAACAAAGAAATTACTACAAGTAAATTAAAAAAAAAGAGAAAAAACCAAAACCATTAATACAGAAAACATTTATACATATCTACACACACATATACACATGTATAGTTTAGCCATAAACTTACCGATTACAGCCTTGAGGCAATGTCTGTAATTGTGTCTGAGTTTGTCCAAGTGTATGTTGTTGTTGTTGCTGATGATGATGCTGATGATGATTCGAATGCATTCCTAATGCATTCAGACTGTTTGCCACAATCAAATTGACGTCATTAGTAGTGGAGGAGCAAGATATCTCGTCTGTAGTAGGGGAGGTTAAGAAAAGACCACCACAATTTAAAAGAGCACAAGGAGGAGAAGACTGCAAAGAAACAGAAAATTAAATTAAAATTATTATTATTATTTCTTAAGCTTATAATTTTCAAAAAAAAAAGTCTTCTTTAATATCTTAAGCAATTAAATGTGCTGGACCATTTCCAACTTGCTGGCATTAAAAACGAATATAATAAAAAAAAATATGAAATACGAGCAGTGCGAAAGAATTCCACTTAATATAATTGACATCGAGGATGATGATGATGTACTGACAACTGATTGAGTTCATATGTCGGTCTGTCTGTCTTTCTGTTTAGCTTTTGTCTGTCTGCCAATGTATATATATATGGCTGTCGGATATGTGCGAGTTTTTTTATATATTATTGTTTGGTTATTTGTTGCAAGTAGCTTTTGGCTTTTGCCAGCCTCTGTGGCTGCCTGTACGAATATGTAGAAATGTAAAATCAATAGCCGATAATGTAGCCAATATAAACAAACGGACTTAACATTAATGGATGTTCGTTGCAAGATACACATAAACAAATCATTAAATCTCAATAAATTGATGAGATTGTTAAAAACACACATTATTGAGGCAAAAACAGGAATTAAAATAGTCATATTATAATTTAATGCACTTTTTTTTATTGTATCGTGAAATTAAAATATTGTTGGATGGGGAAGAACAATTAAGTTTTATAGCAAATTAACCGTACATAAGGGAGGTCAGTTTGTTTTTAAATGTTAATGTCACTTAAATGGTCTACTTAATAAAGTTGCGTATGAAAATTAATCGGGGAATTAAGAAACAGTTAGTTTATTGTATCGATGATACAATATTTTCTTCTCGTATAAGTTTATTATGCAGATTTTTGTTATTTTTAAAACTAGTATCAATATAGATGATTTAACTAGCCACTGCATTGAACAATTGGCATTATCCCTTTTAGTAAAAAGTCGACAGAATTTAATTTACTGCACTGTGAAAAGTCTTGGATAGACGCCCAATGTATGTATGCCTTTGACTGAATACTTAGTCGGGGATCTGTGTTAAACAGTGGACAGAAATTGTTGGCCTAAGCCCTAAGTTACAGTTTGAAACAGCTGACCGAAGATACTGGCTGAATTAATTTTCAATTTCTTTGTAGTGTTCCCCTCCTTGGTGGTGGTCTTTTATTAACCTCCCCTACTATATACGAGTTCTCTTGCTCCTCCACTACTAATGACGTCAATTTGATTGTGGCAAACAGTCTGAATGCAGTAAAACACTGTCTTCAAAAGTCAACCGAAGTCGATGTTGAAAACAATGGGTAGAACCTGCTCTATTGAGCAGTCGACCATGGTATCCTAAACAGTATAGCAAAGATGCTGTATTGTACAGTCGGAAGAACTTAAAGCATTGTACAGTTGGTTAAAGTCGTTGTATAAAACGACTGAATTTGTTTCTCCCAACAGTTGAATGAAGTCGCTGTCTACAACAATGGATCAAATGCATTGTATTGAGTAGTCGAAAGAACCTGCTGTCAATTCACTGTTCACGGCCGAATATACTGTAAAATCTAATAAATCTGCTGCCTTAAATAATCGACCAAAGTCACTTTATAGAACAGTCGATCGAATACACAGTATTTAATAGTCGACTAAACCGGAAGAACCTTATATTTAACATCGAACAGTCTATCATGGTCCTTATTCGAAATGTAAGAGTGCAGTGGATGTTCCCAACAGTCTTAAAAATGCGATATATTACAACGAAGAAATTGTATTAAACTATCGACCAAAGTTTCTTAAACAGTCGACCGAAACCGGTGTATTGCTCAGTGTTCGGAACAACCTGCAGTACTGAACAGACGACGATAGACGCTGAATTTAGCAATAGACCAAAGGTGGTATCTGGAACAGCCATCCCAAGTCGCTATCCTCGGTCGATAGCTTTAGCAATCTACCAAAGCCACTATCTTAAATAGTTGATTAAAGACACAGTATTGAACAGTCGACTAAATTTACCCTCTTGAACAGTCGAACGAAGATCCTGCATTGTACTGTCTACCGAATATGCTGCATTGAGTTGCTGGAAGAACCTGATACATTGACGAGGTCAATCAATGTCAGAAACAGACAACAGAATTGGGTGTACTCAACCGTCGAAGGATGTCAATATCTATCTTGAACAGTCGAACAAAGATGCTGAAGTGAAAATTCGATAGATGTCCCTGTATTAAACTATTGATAAAATTATTTTTAAAAGTCAGCCGAAGTCGCTGTATCGAAAAATCTGAAAAATCAACTGTATTGTACAATCGAACAAAGCCACTTTCTTGAATATTCCATTGAAGGCTGAGTCGCATAAGGTTATCGTCTTAAGCAGTCGGACGAAGATGGTGTATTAAATAGTAGACCGAATTCACTGTAGTGAACTGGTGGTAGGAGTCCTTGTCTTAAAAGAATTACCATATCTTGAAGAGTTTATCGAAGTTGCTATATTAAATAGTCAACCGTAGACGCTGAAATCTCTACAGAACTCGCTATATAAAAGTATCGAAAGAATTATTTTAAACAAGTCAACGTAGGGTACATTTAGATCAATCTGCTTTTGTTCTCAGTCGCTGTTGTCAACAGTCGACTGAAGACATTGTTTAGAAAAGTCGGTAGAAACTGCTGTCTTGAGCAGATGATCAACTGACTAGATGTGTTCTGTCGTCTGTCTAGTTAACATGCGTTTTGTTACGCATGTTCGCATGTAAATGTTTTAGTGTCATGATACGTGTCAAAATGAATATTTAAAATTATTGCATTATATCACACAAAAAAAAAAAAAAATAAACTACGAACTCATACTAATAACACCATTTACTGTATTAACCTAACGGAAGAGTCTAATTCATTAGACAGTCGATCAAACCCATTTTTATA
Organism: Calliphora vomitoria; assembly: GCA_942486065.2. Lineage (NCBI taxonomy): Eukaryota > Metazoa > Arthropoda > Insecta > Diptera > Calliphoridae > Calliphora > Calliphora vomitoria. Next base: position 63,487,236 of record OW818032.2, on the reverse strand, counting down.
CGGCTTGAATAGTTGATCGAAGACGCTGTATTAATTTCTCTACAATATTCTCTTCAGCAGTCGACCGATGTCACTGTACTGTATATTTGTATGTATTTTAAATGATCAACTAAAGTCAATGTTTTCAACAGTCGAATGAGACGATGTCTTGAAGCGATATCCTAAGTTGTTGTAAACTATAGAAAGATTCTGCAGAATTGAACGGTCTACCAACGTACCTTATATAGCCGAGGACGCTGTATTAAACTGCCGGTAGCACCATATGCATTGAACTGTCGAAGTTCTTACGTACAATATATTTAGTAGTACACCAAATTGCTGTATTGGCCAGTCAATTAAGTAACAGTTTCGGGCAGTCAAACTAAATCTGTAAATCTACTGCTTACCAAACTCCCTGTGTTGAGCAATGAATAAAAACACTGTCTTGAAGGCGCTGTATTGTATAGTTGGAAGAACTGTCTTGAGCAGTCGACCAAAATTACCATTTTGATAATTCGAATAAAAATACTACCTTGAACAGTCAACTTATTATACTTTAATTTTAAAGATTTTTTCATCAACAAAATCTTTCCTCTGACAGACGTAAAAGTTTGTATTAAAATGTCATTAGGATAATTGAAGAAAAATACTGCTTTACACGCATTAGCTCTGGCGTGGGTCATTTTGTCTTAATAGAAATGTGGTTCCAAATTCAAATCCATCTGAACCAAATTATGTTATGGAATTTTTGTATGGATTTGCGGTCTCTAAAATAAGGTTTAAATTCACTTTTTTTGGGGACTGATTTTAAAAGCTTCTAAATAAGGAACTGAATTTTAAGTGTCAACATTTGGAACACAAGGTTATCTGCAGTAAAATTCATTTAAGTAGAAAATTTTTTGTAAGTTCCCTTAAGAGATATGCATTTAACGGGGAAGTCAATAATATACGGAAGACAAAGATTGACAAAAAGTTTAAAGACCAAGAAATGGAGGAATTACTCCATGAGAATTTGTTGTAAATCTCAACAGGAGCTTGCGAAATCATTGGGAGCTACTGAAATTTCAAAATATTTGCGAGTAGAAGGATTCATCGAAAAGCTGGAAAGTTGGTTACCATACGAATTAAAGCCGAGAGACCATGAAGTACGATTTTGCGATCAAAAATGGATTCATTGGATAACCCAAAGTATAAGAGATCGTAAGTGAAGCTCGGCCAATCAGCTGAATCGGCACAGAAGCCAAATATCCATCACGCTAATGTATTTCTCTGTATTAGAGCTGCTGAAATCTGACCAGAATATCACAGGGAACCTCTAACGAATACAACTGATTCGTTTGAAGCGAAAATTGTCCCAACATTTATTACGATCGATGCAGAACGCTCTCTCTGGGATAGGCTTTACTTTGGAACAGAGTATCCGATATTGTCTTGATTTGTTCTTGTTCTCAAAAGATAAGCAGTTCTTTTGGCTCTAAATCCGTATGTTGCCAGAAAGATGACAAAAGTTCTAATACTTTGAATAAATTTATATTGTAAAAATGTTTCAAAATAGAGGCTAAAAATTTGAAAAAATCCCGCATTTTTAAGACATACACAAAATATATTTCGCTTTATTCTGGTTAGAAAAATAGTTGGTCAATCTAACGGTCGGAAGAAGTCGCTATATTGAAAAATCTTTCAAAGTCTCTATCTTAAAAAGTCCACCGGTGACGATGCATTGAACCATCTAGAGAAGTCTCTATATTTGAACATACACTAATTTATCTGAGTGTATAAGTACTTTCTATTAATGTTCCATAAAAGTGTTTTACTTAATAAAATAACAAACTATTAAGTACTCAACATTTGTTATAAGTAGTGAAGTCAACTTATTAGACAGCAATAATTTCAATCCTTTTCATGTGTCTTAATGAATGATATTTTCCATACATTTTATGAATTTACCTTGAATTAAAAAAAACAACTCAAAAAGTTTAAAAATATGTTTCAATAAAAACCAGCAAGCAACACATCTATACACTTGTGAGTTTAAATAAATACAAAAAAGTTGTTGAGGAAAATTTATAAAAAAAAAACAGCAGAAAATACATATAGACCTTTATTTATATGCCGATATTCATTCCCATAAAATATTGTAGCAAAAACAGGGTCAAGTGTATTTTATTTTATATTCTCTTATGTGTGTGCGTTTTATTTGCAGTTGTATTAACAAATTAATGTATATACGTATATGTATATGGTTGTATGTATGTAGTTGGGAATATGTATGACAATTTGGCTTATTTCCATGCATCATTTCATTTTGTCCAACTGTCACTTTGTCTGTGTTGTTGTCTACCAGTTTTGTTTTGTTTTCTATTTTTTTTTTTTTTAATTTATTGTGCAAACTACCACACAGCACCCAAACAATCAATATATATGGCATACAGCTGAATGTTTGTATACATTTTTTGGTTAAATAAAGTGTTGGTTGGGGAAAAAGAGATTTGGTTGAAATTGTAACTCATGTTTTACCACGATCACTTTTGATGGAGTTTGTTAATGCGACCATTCAATTTTCAATATTGCGACGATCGCTGTACCGAATCTTATACCCCTTCCGATTTTCTCGATTATAAATAGCAACCCAACCGGGACTATAGTGGATATATAGATGGATAAATCATGGATCATTTGTGGGCTATGGAAAGACGATTTCTACATACAGACGGATGGACGGGCATTGTTATATAGTCGACTATCTATAACGATCCATAACTTTATTGGAAATTACGGAATGGCAAACTATTATACGTAAAACTCTTCTAAATTGTTTTAAACGTTCATTTGATTTCAGATATCAAACTAGGAAAACATCTGTTCCCCCAAACTCATTACGCCACTGTGACTGCATGTGCGCTTTTAAATGTCTATGTATAGACACAAACATGTCGAAATAATTATTTTTATAATTGAGTGTGAACAAACAATCAAAAGTGGCAGTCAAAATAGCAAAAATAAAAATAAAAGAAACGCACAAGCGAAACAAAAATAATCATATACAAACATGAACATGATTTCTGTGTATTTAATAAAAACAACAACACAACAGAATCGCCTAAAAAATCAGCAATGAAAAATCTTTATTATCTACTCTATCTACTCCATGGTTAAATACAAAATCAAGAGCAGCACTTGCACAGCATGACAGCGACACATTCATTTGCCGTATAGCATTAACAGTTTTGGTTATTTGGTTGCATTCAAATGTGTGTGTAGGTGGCATTCAGATTCATATTGTGGGGTCATACAACAAGTTTGAGCGCCATGTATATAATAAGATAATGGACAGTTGAAGGGAGTATAAAAGTTTATTTTTGGAAAACTCCATATGAGCAACTGAGGTTTTTAGCACATTAATGAAATTAATAATTTTTTTCCATTTTTTTCAAATAATTAGAATTATTAGTTTGCACAACATGGAAGAACTGAATTAAAACGAATATACATTCATACATTTGCACACAGCTTTCTAAATTTGTTAATTTGAAACGCACAAAAGATAATTTTACAAATAGTTCTTTTCACGATCAAGAATGCGACATTCATCTTAAATAATTTTAATTGTTTCCATTTTTCAATAGAATTTTAGTAGTTGGTTTTAGTGCAAAAGGTGGGTCCTCTCGTTTTGTTGTATTGAATTCATTATCAAATACAAAAAAACGATCAAATACAACAATAAATCAAAAACGCGACATAAAATAGAACACATTTTCGACTGCATCTAGAAAAATGAAAAAATTTGAGGTTTGGTATATAATTGACCTACTATTGACAGTAGTCAATTCCACTCCTTTTTTTCACAACCTTTAGTAAGATTTAATACGCGACATATTTTTCCGTCACATTTGTAATAAGGATTAGTTCAAGTAATTTCATCAAAAGCTTCGTATTTATGATTTATATATTAGTTTGACTTAATTTGTTATATATTACATTTACCTCCTTTTCACTTTGTTTGCTCTCAACTAAAACTAAGCCAACCGCGGGTACAGAAGTATATTTTTGTAACACAAATGTAACACAAATAACTCTCAATAGAGTCAATCTATTTTAACCCGCCAATGGTGACACAAAATTGTCTTTGATGACGCCGCACATTGATTGAGGTTCATAGAACGAGCGGCTAAAAATAGAAGAAGTTGTCGAAGGACAATGAAACTTGGCACATAGGCATTTTTTATTCGAATTAAGAAAAAAATGGAAAAATCAAAATGATCCGCCCTTTTTTACGCCCATCTTCCATACAAAGTGAAAATTAAATTTTGACCTACGGCATTGTTTTTTTACACATAGCATTTTTAAACACTCAGAATCATTTGTGTGAAATTTGAAAAATATCCGCTTACTCTTACGCCCACTTCCTATAAAACTTGTATTGAAAAAGTGGCATAACATCCTTGATTTTTAATGCATCAACTCAATTTTCACAAAAAATAAATTTTATAATTGTAGAATGGGCTCCTAAAAATATATACCTGATCCGCCCACTTTTACGTCGATCTCTCATAGAAAAAACATGAATAAGTAATTTAAGCATAGTCTTTTAATAATTTTTTAACATCATTATCGTATTCCAATTTTTTTGATTTGCAGCTTTGAGAGAAATCTATTTATAAATGGGTCTGAAGACAATAAAAGATTATGTATTACGTCTTCATTAGTGGCTACACGTCCAATTCTTCGCGAATGATGTAATCTATAGGCTCTATAGTATTTATTTCTCGCATACTAGGCTTCCTCGGACATCACCTGATACAAATAATCAATTAAAATGTAAAAAATAAAAATGAAATCATTGAATAAGGGCCTTTAGATAGAGACATACTATTGGCAGAATAGCTTCTTGACTAGTATGTATATTTCATTATGTAATAATTTTAAACAGTAAAGAACAGCAAACGACACTATGCATGAACGAAAATTTATGTTTTGTTAATTTATCACTTTTTAGTTTTTACTGTTTTTTTGGAAAGGAGCAGGTAGAAGCAGCTGAATTTTTTTTTTAATTTTAGCTGAGACTTCAAGCTGTAATTTGACATCTTTCGTTAAACAGCGCTCCACAGCGCTAAAAAGTTGCAGTCCACTGAAGTTGATGAACATTGAAATTTTGATGTTGTTTATATTTTGTTCTATGAAATTTTTTATATGACACTTTTTCCAACTTTTTTTAATGCAAATCTTATCTATGACAATTGTCATTTACGAAAATAAACAACAAATTCAAAAAAAAAGTTTACTGTGATTGTACCAAAAGATTGAATATGCAATAAATTTGCATGCCATTTTAAGCAAGCGAACATATATGAATTTCGAGCGTCTCTGTCCAAACAAATAATAAATATATCAGCCTAATATTACGGAATCATAATATTCAGATATCTGACAACAAAATACCAACAAATTATCAAAATCGGCGAACATGAAAAAAATTAATTAATTTCTCACGCACCGAAGTTTTCCTCTGAAGATTTTTCGAAACGAGTTACTAATAGGTCATGATTTGTTTTTAAAGTTATGTGTGCTCACGAAGCTGTTTCAGTGATATTCTTTGAGTTATTACAGAGTAATTATAATAAATGAACTTAAGCCAAATTAAAATTTACTTTTGAATTATATCTGTGGACTTTTGATAAGAAAGTGCTAAAGTGCGCTATTTAGACAACACAGCGTCGCTCCGCTCTGCTACGCCTGTATGAAATTTTATGTCAATCGAATCAGCCTGCTTCAGGATCCCATTTATTTTTTTTTCTATCCCACTGTGACAGTGGACATTTCATATTTATTTTTAGTAAACTTTAAGATTTTTTTTAATATCTTGTATACAGTTGTTTTAAATCACACAGAGCATTATTAATATACATATATCTATAAATAATTTCCATTTCCTCACCCTCCTTTTACTTCCATTTTCTTCTAAAGGTCATTAGATTTTTTGTTAGTTTTTCTAAAAAAAAAAAAATATTCTTGGAAATTTATTTCGCTTAATTAAATTTATATTTAAGTTTGCGTACATTTATTTAAGTTGTTTTCATAATGTTTTATTTGTTTTCTCCATGAAAAGGTGTTGAAATCTCAGTGCAAAATGTTGGAAATAAATTTAAATTTAAAGTAAAATTTTAAGTAAAAGAAAAACTAAACACAATGTATGAGTATATGAAAAATATATTTTGTTAGCTTTACATGCCACCTGGGGTTATTTATGTTCACGCACATTGCCAATAAATAAAAATTTATTTAAAGTTCTTCGCTTTTTTTTCATCTTTATTTATTATTTATTTCGAATTTGTTTACCCTTCAAGAGAGTGGTCTGGGTAGTATAAATAGTTAGTTTTTTGGTAGAAATATTCACATCAGTAAATATTAAAAGCAAACAAATATCAGGCATCTAAAGGTATATGAATGTGAAATTATGTTTGGAGTATGCCAGAAACTATGTAAATAAAGCGGAAGACTTCTGGATAGATGTTATATTTACTGAGGAAAGTAAGCTTAACATGCCCTTAATAAAGAAAAACAACATCAGCCAAATGGCTACCACGACCACGCTTACAGGACCATATCCTTTTCATGAAATTTTCTATAACAAAATCACAAAGTGGCTGCCCTATGTGCTCGACAGCCTCATGAATTCTAAATAAAGAAGTCGAAAAGTGTTAAATCACAAGATCTTGGTGGCCAATAGTGATAACATCTTCGATAGATAACATGATCCGGAAACTTTTCCCGTAAAAGAGCTATGGTTTCGTTGCTTGTGTGGCACGTAGCGCCGCCTTGTTGAAAGTCCTGATCAATATCATACAAAATACGGTGTAATGCCGTTTGTGGAATGGCCAATTCCAAAGAACGACAAGGAATGGACAAACCTGGGATTTCTTCAACACTTTGGGCTGCAGCAGCAATATTCTCAGTTGTTCTTCAGCGACGTGCACGGGTTTTATTTTTTACATCACTAACTTGTCCCAACAGCTCGAATTTCTCCACCAATTTCTGTATTGCGGTCCGACAAGTTGCTTCACGACGACCCAAAAATGCTTTAGTTATGCGAACTGTGACTGAAAGATTTTCACTATTTTTGCAGTGAATGTGATTTTAATAATCAATGCGTTGTTGAAGCTTGCATCATTCCATTTTTAGTAATGGCGTAGTACTTGTCAAAAGTCAAAGAATTAAAGCTTCAAAATTGACAACTACCGAAATACCTGGTGATTCAAATTAACACCTCTTGTTGGAAAAATCTTTATAATATTTCTGCTAGTCTGGAACTAAGTGCACCTCAACTTAAGACTTAAACAAATTGAAAACCCACTGGCAAGAGTGTGTATTTGAAGAGTTTTATGCTCGATAAAGTCATCGCCATGAAATTAAGTCGCGTGATTTATTTCCATATGAAACTTTTTTTCTGTGGAGTGGTTTTTTATACCAATATTTAACGGAAAGACATTTGTATGGGGGATAGATGATATAATGGACCAGTTTCTTTAGGCTTCATCTAAATTGAGACGTGTACTTTGCGCCAGCCAGCTAGACAGACCGACTTAGGATTAAGTCGATTAAGTAAGTGATTATAAGTCGATCAGTATACTTTAAGGTGGCTGTTAATGTGATTATGATAACACAGTGATTCAAAAATGATTAAAAGAAATATGCAGGAGTTCTCATGTAGTAATTCTGTTTTCTTGAAGTCCCTAGATTAGGAAATACTTTTCTGTGGCACTTCGGTTAAGTGAGATAACGGTATTCTTACAGTTATAACTTCAAAACATCATAAATATGCTATGGTTTCAGAGGAATTAATTTTACCTTTGAAACACAACAAGATTTGTAAAAATCATTTGGAAAATAAGTTAGTTACGGTAGTTTAAAGTTAGGATTCTTCTACTATAGCAAAATGTTGTCAGTTATGTTTTTTTTTTCTAGTATTTGTACAGAAAATTCGAAAAACATGTTATCTCAAAAACTAACATAACTCATTTAATTGATTTTATTTTTGGAAAGCTACTAGGACTAAGATCGAAAAAAACTTAACATACGTTTTGCATTAAAACTTTTAACCCATGTATTATTTGATTTTCTTTTTCAAGTTACCTTTGAGAAGCATGTCAGTTATTATATTTAATATCAATTATGTTCATTTGTTGCTAAACTGATTAAAATGAGTGATCAGAAAAAAGTGTGTACTAAAATTATTAAATATTTTCAACAAAACCCAACTTGGTCCTACAAAAAGTTGGCCAAGTTGGGTTTTGTTCTGCGTCAAACTTATTCCAGTGTTATTAAACAGTATCGAAAGAACTTGTCCGTTGACGGAAAACCTGGTTCATGTAGAAGGAATGGTCCACATTATGTTTCTAAAGTCAATAAATAGAAAGAATTTTCAAAGAGCTCCCAATACATCCGGTATGAAAGCAGTCCGGTAAGCTCAGTACTCGTTGTAGAAAAGTTTAGGACCCAAATACAGAAAATTTACCCAAAAAGTTCTTCGTATAGGAAGCAATATGCAGCTGCGGCAAAAGAAGCCAAACATTTGTTATTAAGGGTTGTACAAATACCGAAGGTTACATCAAGGAATGTTTATAAAAAAGGATGCTTCCATCAGTAAGACTTCTTAATCTGTCCACTTATGATTTGGCATCCTGTCATTATGGTAGGCAATGTCTTGAGTGGTACAAGAACATTAATGTGTTATTTGTACGAAAAGGGGCAAATCCTTCAAGCTGTCTGGAGCTAAGGCCAGTGAATGATATTGGGGCTCTTGTTAAAAGAGAATTAAAGAACACAAAAAAGGTGTGGTAGATTTTAAACGGAGATGTACAAAGTGACAGAAAGCTCAATAAAAAACTAAATGAAGGGTTTCTGGAAAAGGTTCTTAAATTCATCACATCTGATTAGAATTACAAATATAATATTTTTTGTAAATTGTATAATAATATCAATCAAATAAAAAAGAAAAAATCAAAACTGTATGTTTAGTGGCTTCATTTTTATTAACATATATGTGTGTTAAGATTTGTTCGATCTCAGTCTCAGTTCGATCTCGATCTTAAGTATAGTATTCCATTTCACTAAAATAAGAAAAAAATATTTTACTGCTTTACGAAACATAAACGACCATGACACAGCCATTTTCCATTCAATTTTCATTAAAACTCCTGTGTTTAAAAGGTTTAACATATATCATTTAAATAAAAGAAACAATTTTTATTTTACTTCAACGAAGTTCTCGAGAAAATATATAAGTATTTCCAGCCTCTATGAACTCCAATTAAACTGAATTGCTCTATGAGAACAGCAGCATATTTTTAATGTAGCATAGTGTAATCTATACTTATATACAAACTTTTGACCCTGATCGTTCCGAGTTTATTTTTTATTATAAATAAGGCTGTAAACAAATGTTTTTCGGATTTCTTTTATATCCAATTATTTTTTATTATTTTTTTGTATTCAATTAGTTAACACATGTTTTGTGAGTTTATTCATATTTAATATTTTTAACCATAAAAATAACAGCTAAAAGTGCGAAATCATAAAAACTAAATATCTGAGTGTGTATTGTTTAGTTTAAACGGTCTTTTTGTTTAGACTATTTATTAGTTAATATATTTTAGTTTTAACTAAAATCTATTATCCAGCAAATAAATTTAATTTTAGGGGCTTGGTACTCTTTTGGTATCATATGTATTCAATGAACTAGTAAATATAGATACAAATTTTAAATGCTATTCTTTACACCTCAACAAATATCAAATACAACTGTGGTACTTTTTGAAAATTCGAAGCCTTAAAGGATTAAAATTGTATTAATTAATAGATTATAACAATTAATAGATATAAACAATATTTATTTGAATAAAACTTGTATACTCTCAATGTCGACACAAAAGTACCAAAACAGGGATTATTAATACAATTTTTTAAGGCTGTCATTTAATATTTATTATGATACCAGCAAAGTACACTTCAATAAACTCTGAATATACGTGTATAAACAAAATAAATTTAAATAAAAAAAATTTTTTTTTTTAACAAAAATAAATAAACTTAAATCAAACTGAATAGTTTTTATTCATGAGTCATCATCATTAAAAACTCAATGTTTTTCTGTGTTTTTATGTTCTTCAAATGAATTTCCATTTGAAAATTAAGAATCATTAAGAAAAATAAAAATATAAAAAAAAAAAAACTGTGCAGGGAGAACTCACAAACTCAAACATTTAACTACAACAACCGATGAGAAGACATGACTGACCTTCAATCATGTTGTAGTTCATGTTGGCTTCAAAAGAATGGAAAATGAGATTTAGTTGTTTAGTAAAAATAAAAAAGCAAATACAAGATCATAAATTATACAAATAGACAATTTAGAGAAAAAAAAAACATTCCCACACTTTTTATTTGTAGTTGTTTAAAATTAAAAATAAATAATTGTTTTTTTTTTGTTTCTTTTTTTGCTTTCAGCTTTGACTTTGGTAACATTTCAATGGTTTTGTATACAAATTGTACAATTTTCTAAAATGTTTATTAGAAATTTATTGAAAATTTCATATTAATTATAATGTTTTGTCGTTCTGTAAAAAGGAAATCATGTTGAATTAATGTTTATATAATGATACATTTTTCTTTGCATTTAAATTGAATATGCTTTTAAGCAAATAGTTTTGCTTTATAAATTTCCTCTTAAATGTAGAAATAAAAGAATATTGTTTTAATTTTCTTGAAATTTATGTATTTCAATTAAATTTAATTTGTTTCAAACTTAAAATTCTAATAGAATTTTGTTCATATTTAAAACAACCTAAAATTTTAGTGATGTCAATGATATAAGGGTATTTCCACAAACAAGTTCATTTCTGATGTCGCGTTCTTGTACTTAAATCATAGTTTGTTATTGGTTCTTCACGATAATCAAGTGACTGAAAGTTTTAATACAACTCAAAATTTAGAGGCTTGAACTAATAGAAGTCACTGCATATAATAATCCTACTAAACATTTTATTTTGAATATCAATGTGTGTCTCGTTCGCTATCGTAAGTGCAGTTTTTTTCAAAAACATGTGCGTGAAATAATTCTAAATCTATTATCAGAAATCCACATTATTCTACTTTAGTTTAAGAAATTCACTTTAAAAAACTATGTTCCATTACGCAGATTTTTGCATTTTTCTAGATGCAGTCGAAAACGAGATCTATTTTTTGTTGCGTTTTTGAACCCATATATTATAAACAATGAAATTACAAAAACCATCTGTTATACAAAACATATAGCTGCATAAATTGTATTGAACACAAGAAATAAAACTAAGAAATTTCTTTATGTTTTCACTTCAAATGTATGTCGCGTTCTCGATCATAGAAATGTTCATAACATGAGGTTGACTCCTCTTTAATGATGTTGATGATTAATAAATTGTCAGTAAGAAGGTTTTAATACATTGATAATTGTGAAACTGACTACATTTATTTCCAAAAAGTTCTCATTTATCACTGAAAATTATTTTATAAATGGTTGAGTGAATATAACAGCAGCAGTTTTTATACCCTTCACGATGAGTGGCAAGGGTATATATAAGTGTGTCATTCTATTTGTAATTTCCAAATTTTTCATTTGCGAACCCACAAAGTATATGTATGCTGGATCGTAAAGCCATGTCAGTCTGTATGTTGAAATCAACAAGATACTGGTAAGCTCATTAAAATGTTGCACAAGGAAGAAACATCTTGACGGAAAATTGCTTCAGTTATTAACAGAAGCCACAATACTGTAAAAAAAATAATTGATAAGCTAAACTAAGATCGACTCAAAGCTGGTAGACCAACGCAACTCAAGGAGGCTGAAGTACGCTGCATAGTAAGAAATGTGAACCAAAATCCAACTCGAAGTGGCGTTAAAATAGCCGAATAAATTTCGGAAACACCATCAAGCACTTCCTGCTAAAGAACTTCATAATCGAGTTTCTAGTTAAAAACCCTTTATATGAAAAACCAACCAAAAGCGACGATTTTGTTTAAAAGTACCAAAATAACAACAATTCATTCTAATTTGAGATTATTTCTAAGAAAAAACCAGCTAAAATTTAGAGGACCAAAAAACATAGCATTCGCAGAGCAAAATGTAATATTCGCAGTAAAGCATGACGGGGGTTCGGTGATGGTGTGGGGATATATATTAGCGAGTAGTGTGTGTAGTTTAGTTTTCATAGACTAGATGTATAAAATTATCTTTTATATATATAAAAATGAAATGGTCCATGTATGTAATGACATCACGTGAGATCGGCTTGAGCGATTTGGCTGATTTATTTTTATTCGATTCGAAATTTTTAGGAGATGGTTTCTAAAGAAAAAAAATTTGGAAATTTAAATTTTTAATAAATTGCCTCCTTTTCACTTCTCATTTTATTTATTAAGAGAATTTTTTTGGAGAAACTTGAAGAACTAACATTAGTAAATAGCTACCGAGCGAAGCCGGGGCAGTCAACTAGTAAATCAATTTCGGAAACACCATGTGCCAACCTATTTGTCAGCACAGTTCATTGAGCATTTCTTAATCGATTTCCAAGATAAAACCCCGTCAAACCGAAAGTGACGGTGATTCTGCTTAAATGTACCAAAATAACAGCAATTCATTCTAATTTTAGATTTTTGCTAAGAAAAAACCAGAATTCGCAGAGCAAAATGTTATATCCACTGTATAGCATGGCGGGGGTTCGGTGATGGTGTAGGGATATATGGTAGCGAGTGGTCTGTTCAATTTAGTTTTCATAGACAGTACTACAAATAAAATTATTATTAAATTATGATGATCTTAAAAGAAACTTTAGCATCCAGCATTGACAATTTGCGTTTGGGTCAATGTTGGTGTTTCAGAAATATAATTGTCCCAAATACACTGCAGAAATTAGTAAAGGAGTGGTTGCACTATCACACACCCAAACAACTGGATCATCCTCCGCAGTTACTAGATCTAAACACCAACGAGCACTTGTGAGAGCATCTTTACCAGCAAATAAGAAAATGTACAACCACATGTGATTTATGAAGTGAATTGTATTGCAGGAGCATTGCATTTCATATCTTATGTATAAAATTGTTGCAGACGTTATTATAATAATTGTATGAATCTTTTTACCCCTTTTTCAAAATTTATTTAACCTATTTTTGCGTTGTTTTGTCTGCTTTGTAAATTTAAATTGCATAAATAAATGGTACTGAAATAGAGTATTATCCTTAAAGACAACTTCAAAGAGTTTAAAAAATAACAGATTAATTTTGAAAAGAAAGAAAAACTAAACTTTTACCACCTACGTATGAGCAATATTTTAATAATCATACGCAAATTTATACTCCTTATAATAGGAAAATCAAAAATGTTGGAGAAATATTGAAACTGCATTAAGCTGTCTTAATTTGAAAAAAGTAACAGAACTATATAAAATTTTAAATATTTTTCGGTAACAAAAACTAAAAATATTTTTTTTTTAATTTTTTAAAAAAAAATTTGTTTTAATTTATTTGTGAAAAAATTGCATAAAAAAAATTTTGGTGAAAAAAAAAATTCGGGATAAAAACACAATTTTTTTTTAGTTTTAAATAAAAAAAATTGTTTTAATTTATTTGTGAAAAAATTGCATAAAAAAGTGTTTGGTGAAAAAAAAAAAAAAAAATTCGGTATAAAAAATATTTTTCCCTATTTTGACTCACTTTGGCCTTATATACGCCGTTGCAAAAGTATTTATAATATCTATTATTGGATATGCATATTGTCTATATATAATGATTTAGTAATCGAGATACAGAACGAGAGACTTTGAAACACGTTTTTTCATGTCCGAAATGATGCTTGAAGAAAATGTACAACCACCAGTAAAGACTCCCTAAAATCAGTTCTAATGGAGGAATGGCAAAAAATATCATCTAATGTTATTAGGAACCTTTTAGAATCAATGCCAAGAAGACAACAAGCTAGTCTTCTAGTAGTTTGTAGACTTTTTGAATGAAACACAGGTTTTTGGATAAAAAAATTATTTTATTTTTTAACATAGTCTCCTTTCAGCTTAATACACTTTGTCCAACATTTCTCCAATTTTTGTATCCCTTCCAAAAATTAAGATTTGTCGAGGTCGTCAAAATATACACTTGATGACCAATTAACCCAGAGAAACCCACTGTTTTGACTGCTGTTTGGTCTCTGGTGTGTTGTGGTGGATCTGTGGTTAAAAAACAGCATAAAAAATCGTCCATATTGCGGTTGAACGTCCAGCGAAGTTGCCACATGATAGCACAAACGCAATCGATTGTGAGCCAACATGGCACACATCTTACGGAAAGCTTTATCATAGCCAAGATATCATTTAAATTGAAACCAACACCATATCGTTTATTTTTATTAATTCTTTTGTCAACTGGGCATCCAGAGCGTTCTGCATATTCCGTGCTTGTATGGCCACAACGAAATTCAGTAAAAAACTTGTCTACCATTGAAATTGATGGTGCAGAGTTCCCATATTATTTATCAAGCTTAGCCTTGGTTTAATGAGCACACGATGCATATTTTTTCCATAATTTTTTTTATATATTGTGCAATAGCGATTTTAATTTAACGGTCTGTAATGACTGCCTGCAACATTCATCATGTTTATAAACACGTCCATTACTAGAAACTCCTACTCATCAACAATGTTGACAGCATGCGGTTACTAGCATTGTTTATAAGTATGGCAACAATAAATTATTAAGCTGTTAACATTAACATCGAAAGCTCTAGATTTCGAATGTTCTAGTTAAGAACAATCTCGACTACTCGGATGAAGATGGCAGTGTGTATAAATAGTGGCGGAGGTCGCAGTCGTGAGTTGAGTTGATGTTAACTATTAGAGTTAACATCAACTGTCGTGTACATTTGAGTTAGTACCTTATAAAGTGTGCGTGCATTTCTGCGAATTGATAAATGTGTATTAAGGGACTGAGTGACTATTTAGCCTGTTGTACATTTTAAATAAATAAAGAGTAGTTACAAATTTTAAACTATTAAACGGCTTTTATATGCAATCAAAACTAAACCAACGCTTTCAAAAGGTGAAGACGTAACAATATTTAAAAATATAGTTTTTAAAAAGCATAAAAAAACATAATAAAATATTGTGCTGTAACGTGTACTCTTTCTTTTGAACCTCACAGTACATGGTTGATACATCAATATATCCGCCTTAGTTCAACTTAGGATGCGATTTCGAATACAGCCGCAAATGTCTGAAATATAAAAAAACAGCCGCGATTACCTCAATATTTTTCACCCAAAATTTTGTTTCAACAAAATTTGTATTTAATATTTTTCTTAAAGTTTACTTACACTAAAGTATTTATTTAACTACATTTGAAGTATTTCTATCAAAGTTTGAAAAATTTCTTTCTTTTTTACCATTCACCCCATCTCAGGAGAGCCATTTAAACAATTTAAATAAAATCTCTTACAAAATCAATGAAACATAAAAAAATAGCAACTAAACAGTTTGCTTCCAATAAAAGCAAAACTTCTTATATATTTTCATAAATATTAAATAAAGTCTTTTAAATAAGTTTTCCTCAAAACAAATTCAACAATTCAACATTTCTATCTAAATTTACCCCACTCTATGCAAATTTCATTCATTACAAATAAGCGACAAGTTCAAATGTCTGTCATCATAGAATATTTAACATGTTGTATTCTATTGTGGCATGTTTCCTTCTGGTTATGATGCATATTTGTTATTGTGCAACACTTTGTACACAAACACGCAAATCTCTAGCGATTCACGTGAATTTCTAAAAATGTTTACATGTCTTTTATTTTTGTGTGGTGTATTGAGTGTGAGTATTTATAGTATATCAAGTGTGTGTACATTTCTGTGGCACGTTTGTTTGTTGCAAGAAATAGAAAATCTTTAGTTAAGCATCGTGCTTCAGAAATAGTACAGTGGGAAAGAGTGTAAAGAAGAATGTATAGTCAAACTTAAATATCTTTTGAATTGTTGATGATATAGCTCTGCATTTTGGGGTGCGAATAAAAAAAATTGCGTTAAATAAATCACATGATATTAGCTTAAGTATTCAGTATCGCTGTAAGGAAAATTATTTCTTAATTAAAACTATGAGAACAAATTGATCAAAAAATACTTGAAAAAATCCTGTATAGATACAACTGTTTTATAGGCATTTATGTATCATAGAGCCATATTCCGGGAAAATATTTGTATGGGTGATACGAGATGGACCGATTCTTACCATTTTCCACAAAGGTTGTTCCTATATAATAGGAATTACGTGGGCAAAAGTTCATGATATTATCTGCAATATATTTAAAGTAAATTGCAATCAAATTTAGCAAACATTTTTGAAAGTAGTCTCACATTTTGGTCCACATTTCTGGTTCAACTTGACCAATTTTGGTCATTTTCAACAGCAAACATTACTTCTCAACGAAGAATAATTAAGGAAAATTTCATTACCGTAGTCCTTCCCTGTAGTCCCTATCGTGACTTTAACAGACGGACGGAAATTTGCGAAATTATATATTCTTTTTTAATTTGTTCCTTTAATTTGTTCGGATTCTTGTAGAAGTCATTTAAAAGTAAATGACTTCTACAAGAATCCGTCTTAATGTATTCCAACGAATATTTGATACATTTAAGTATTTTATAATTGACAATAATACCCAAGAGTTCATGTAACAAAATAGCGTTTCCCTTTCTTTGTGTTGGTCCCCACTGTTCACTGTTGCAGACATTTGTTTGCGTTTATTAATCGTTTCCTTCATTGGTTGCGGAAGTAAACGACTTGCCAAGTTGTAGCTTTTTTCTAGTTCTAAACAATGTAAAGTAGGTAGAATAGTAGTAGTATGAAAATCTGGTCATACATACATTGTGCATGTGATTTATGAAGTGGATTGTATTGCAGGAGCATTGCAATCTTATGTATAAAATCATGTGTGACGTTTTTTTTTATACAACTAAATTGTTGCAGACGTTATAATAATAATTGTATGAATCTGTTTACTCCTTCTTCAAAATGTATTTAACCTATTTTTGCGTTGTTTTTGTCTGCTTTGTAAATTTAAATTGTATAAATAAAAGGTATTTAAATAGAGTATTATACTTAAAAACAGCTTCAAAGAATTTAAGGAATTGCTGTTTAATTTTTAACTGGGGAGAAATCTCCAAAAAAGTTCAAAGTAAAACTAAGATTTTACCACCTACGTATGAGCAATATTTTAATAATCATACGCAAATTTATACTTCTTATAATAGGAAAATCAAAAATGTTGGAGAATCGTTGAAACTGAATTCAGAGGTCTTGATTTGAAACAAGTAACACAGCTATATAAAATTTTAAATATTTTTAGGTAAACCAAATTAAAATTTTTTTTTTTTATTTTTTAATTTTTTAATTTTTTAGCGAAAGTTTTTTTAAAATTTTTTTTTAATTTAAAAAAAAAAAATGTTTTAATTTATTTGTGAAAAAATTGCATAAAAAAAAAATTTTGGTGAAAAAAAAAATTTGGGATAAAAAATATTTTTCCCGATTTTGACCAATTGAAGATCTGACTCACTTTGGCCTTATATACGCCGTTGCAAAAGTATTTGAAATATCTATTATTGGATATGCATATTGTCTACATTTAATGACTTAGTAATCCATATATAGATCCAAAATAGGTAGAAAATCGGTGTTGTCCTCGTTTTCCCTTATATCTCAGCCATTTGTGGGCCAATTGTGTTGATTTCAAATAGCAACCGAGCCGAAGAATTTCTGATATATTGATGGGTGAATCATGTATATAAGTTACTTGGGGGGCTACGTAAGGTTAATTTCAACATACAGACGGACATGGATATATCGATATCTACAACGATGCAGAATATATATACTTTGTGGGGTCGCAAATAAAAAATTTAGAAATTACAAACGAAATGACAAACTTATTGCCATTAATGGTGAAGCATATATAAAAGTGCAACTGACGCACACCGACTGCTCACCAAAGCTTATGGCGAATTTCTTCCATCGTTTTCAACATGCGAGAGATGGTTTGTGCCGTTCAGAAGTGGTGATTTGGACACGGAAGACAAATATCGCTCATACCATCCTAAAAAGTTTGAAGACCAAAAATTGGCGGCTTTATTCCATGAAGATTATTGTCGAACTCAACAGAAGCTTGCAAAATCATTAGGAATTATTCTGGCAGCAATTTCAAAACGTTTGCGAGTTTCAGGATTCATCCAAAGGTAGGGATATTTGGTACCGTACTGTGTTGATGCTGAGTGACCTTGAAAAACGCTTTTGCATGTCCGAAATGATGCTGGAGCGCTATAAAAGAAAAACCTTGCCACTTCCGACTACAATTAAGTAAGTTTAAAAACTGTTCTTTCACATATCGGCAATAAGAATGTTAGGTGAAGCTTCTAACATGAAAGAGTTTTATGAAAATATCAAATTTATCTTGGATAAAATTAATACAACGAAAACAGCTGTAAAGATTATTGTAATAATTTTAGGGCTACAACTGGGGTATACAAAATACTGTTGGTTTCTTTGTGAGTGGGCCAGCAATGATCGATATGTTCAGAACACAAGAAAATCATTTGAACATGCAAATATTGAAAAATTTCTAAGTCCAGCCTGATAATATATTTTCACGACATTTACACATAAAATACATTTCCTACATTCACATTTAGAATTCATCCCTAATAATTTAGGAGCCGTCAACGATGAACATGGTAAAAGATTTAACCATTACATTTCTACGATAGAAAAATGATATCAGTGTCAGTGAGGTAAACTAATGCTGGCGGACATTACAAAGAGACATTCCTTAAGCAAAATACAGAAGAAAATCATAAAGACACATTCACGTTTATATTACATTATAACAAAATAACGTAATTTTGTTCATAAAAACTGAGATTTTCTAACATACAATAAAATTAAATTACGAAAGAACTATTCATATATAAAACTTTCTACTTATATTTTTACGTTCTCTTGTTACATGTAAAAAGTGTTTTTTTTTTTTTTTTGTTGACCAGTGTAATCGGTTGAGTAATTTATAATTATTTTTTTTTTTCGTAAATGTCAGGTTACAACGTTTATTTGCCAACTTGAAACAGATGGCAAAAATTCATTTGATGGAAATAAACGCTTGAATGCATTGAATTTAAGATTTTCAATTTCGCAAAAAAAATCGATAATTTTTTAAAAATAACTGTCCAATGAATCGCCTTCGATTGCTACTGGCATAGCGGACCGATCGGAACTTAGAGCAGGTTTTGCTTTTATTCTTTTCTTTTTGTTTTTACATAAAGAGAATTTAAAATCTCCACATATTGCAGGACTGGCTGTAACAAAAAAGGTAGGAAGGAAATATAAAATTAGTAAGTACATTTCTTGTTACAATATTTTGTTGACCAGTGTTATTTGTGTTTTTTCTAATTTCTGTTGCTGTCCACCACTAACATAACATCACTTATAAATCACTGTCTCGGTGATAAAAAACAAAAAACGATTTTTGAAATGGTTAAGGCTGTGAATTTACCATTGAAATGAAAGTGGCCCCTTTATTTTCGTTAAAAATTTATCGATTTTTAACATTTTTAATTTGCTTTGCAGGTATATCCTGCTAAGTCCGGAGTACCAGTAAAAGAACACGAGGATCCAAAACTGTCAAATATCTCTTAGATACGGTTTCTTTATAAATTACAATTGCGAGTCGAATGGTCGTTAAAAAATTTAAAAATTATGCGAAATTTTAAAAATATTTTCTTATATTTTTTAATATAATTCGTGATATGAGAACATCATAAAATATCTGTAAGAAATCGCAAAAAAAATTATATTATGAAAGTATAATAAATTTGATTAGTTTGTATCTGGTACAGCAGCATTTATCTCTAAATACATTTCCCCTTAAGAAAAACTAAACGTTTACCCTATACGTATACGTAATATTTTATAAATCATACGCTCCCTTATATTCCTCACAAATTCCTATAATTAATTAATCATTTTCGAATTTAAATATTTATAATCTTTCTATAGCTTAATTATTCAAGTCTTTAAATAATGTATCTCAACATTCTCTAATACTCGTAATCTTTTGTAAACATACTAAAATTCCTCTTGCAAATTTATTAACAAATTAATAACATTTTATAGCAACAAATTAAAATATTAATAAATTAAACAAAGAAGCCAACAACACAACAAGAAATTTACACAGAAAACGAAAGACAAATTATTATACACTCTAAAAAATGCATGTAAATTTACTACTATAAAGTAAGTAAGTTTTCATGCTAAATTACAGAAAATGCGTAAATTTAAGCATAATATGTTTATCCAAATTATTTACATACTTTTATCTGCAAAAATACATAAAAATATAGTATTTTGAATGTTTTAAAACATGTTTATAATATAATAAGCATTTTAACTTTAAAATTACATATAATCTGAGTAAATATAATTTTTACACACAAAGTGTGTAATCGTACTAACTTTAAATGAGAAATATAGAAAATGTCAAAATTTTATTTCTAAAACAATAAAAAACTTTCGAAACGTTTCAACAATTCTTATTATTAACAATTCCATAAGAAAATTAATACAAATTGTTAAAAAACTAAAATCAAATTTGCAATAAAGAACACATCGAAATGTGTGGGAAAAACTTGTGAAAAATTGATAAAGTTTGTTTAAAAATTGGAAGCTGCCGAATTGAAGACCTCCGGAAACAATATCTCAATGAATTCGCAGAACAATAATTCATTAAGATAAACCCAGTTCCATGATTTCGTGGTTAATGTCAGAATGGCCATTAATATTACATATAGAACACCATTGTAATCAATTTAAAGGGAAAGATGAAGTTTTTTGATAATTTGGAGAAAATTTAATTGATGAAATTAAATGTCTAAATAAAAACGCATAGGAGGTTGCAGTACTTGATGCCATAATAACAAAATATGTTAGGATTCAGTTTAAAAACTTCAAGGTAAAGTTCATATATCTCGATTGCATTAATGATAAATGGTTGGATCTTTTTTTATATATATTGTATATTTTATCATTAAGCAAAGATGTCACAAAGTGCTTAAGTGCTGTTAAAAATTTATCCATAGATCCTGATACGGAATTTTCAAGATAATCGTGAATTTGTCTTAATATAATTTTACATAATTTTTTTTTTTTCAAATTTATTGTATTTATTCAGTTCTTATTTAATTTTAATAAAACTTCTTTTAAAAATACCATTTTTTGTTTTTATTTCCTTTAAATTTGAAGCATTTGAAGTATTTGAATAATTTTGTTGTTGTAAGCAGTTTAAATGTAACTTCAGACATTTTCAATGTGTTTTTACACACAAAAAATTCAAATTTACATGAAATTGATATGTTGCTAAACATTTTTTAAACACATAAATAGGTAAATATACACACTTTTTGCTTATTTGTTTACATACAATGTGCTTAAATTTTAAAATTTAGGCACAACATGTATTTTTACCCCAATTATAGTAGGAGAAAAGTTACCTACTATAAATGGAGTAAAATTACATGAAAATTTATTAGAGTGTAGGTCTACATCTTTAGGCTACTGAGTAAAGCCTTAATATAAGTAAAAGCAACAGCAAATGAAAATCAACAAACAATAAATAAATAATGATATTCCTACAGCAAAGTACTGGAAATATCTAAGCAACAACTACATCAACTATGAATGTTGTATGTTTAGCCTCAAATATATACATAATAGAGTCGGGTCTATATAAGTAGCAGTAGTACCGTATGTTGCATATGCATGATTTGAATAAGAATTTCAAAATAAGCAGACGAAAAAGCAATATAATGAAACCTATACACTTATCTAAATATAAGGGTAGTTTAAGAAGTTATTTTACTTATGTTTAAATAAGTTTTAGATCCTCAAATCTATTGAGCTACCGCACTAATGCCCTCGTATAGGAAGACAATCTTGTCTGTAAGTATTTACATACATACAATTCGGTACACATACACTAAAACATAGTATTTTTATGTTGTCATACTTGTACCATAAGTGTAGTTAAACATTCATATAAGAGCTATAAAATTACGAGAGAATAGAAACATTAAATTACCATTTAACATTCATGCATTCTCTGCTTCTCATTCTTCTACTCTATCTTTCGAGTGTCTGTGTGCAAGTTTTTGTTGTTGTTTATATGGAACTCATACAAAAACACAAACACTCATGTAATGTCATGTCATAAACATGTGTTGTTTTTGTTATTATTGTTGCCTTTTGGTAGGCAACAATAGAAAAGTACAGTGGAAAAAAACAACAGGACATTTATTTTAAAGTATATGTTTGTCGTTTGTTTGGCCTTAAAGTTGTTATTGTTGGTAAATATGTTGCGTTAAGAGTTATATTTGGAAAGGTTTTTAGTGATTTAAGGGGACTGAGTAACAGACCACAGAGAGAGTGAGTTTATTCAGATGTTTGTTGCGATAGCTTAATAGTGGAACAATGCAACTATTGTATTTGATTTAAAGGCATTTTATATTCTTTAATTTTTTAATTTTGAAACTGTAAGCATGTGCCTACAAATATTTTGTTTTTTAAACTGGTATGTACCACCAATTTCATTAAGGTTTTAAATTTAATACTTCACTTCGAAACGTTTATATGTCACATGTTTTTAAAATATCAGTTTTTGGCTACATTTTATTTATTATATAGTTTTATATTCTCGGTGCTAAGGCAGTGTTTACAAGAACTTCAAACTCATTATAATAGCTATCATAAATTCAGGTCTGTATAAAAATGGTATAACTCCAGGATTGAGAGTATGTCTATATCTAAGTCATACAGGCTATGGTAGTAATTTACAATAAAAGTAGAAAAAAAAATCCACAGTGGTGAAAATGTGTTGGTGTTTGACTTAAAAAGCGGAATTTTTTCCAATATTTAGTTTTTGTTTTGATCATACAGATCATTACCTTAGAGCCCTGAATATTCGGCTTTAGTGTCAATTCGGTTTGCCGGACTTCACATACACTTTTTTACATGCGAAATCATTTTTCAATGTCTCTATACTTCAATTCATTTGGTACCCAATTTGCTGCTTTGGGATGAATCCTGTTGCTTGCAAACATTTTGAAATTGCTGCTTGAGTAGCTTCCAATGATTTTGCTACTCAAACTTTTTTGGCTGGGCTGGGCGCTCTTTGTCTTCCGTGTCAAAATCACCACTTTTGAACAGCAAAAACTTTATCTCGGATTTTGAAACCGATGGTGAATACATTCACCATTAGCTTTGGTGAGCAATAGGTGTGCTTTAACTGCACTTTTTTCAAGTTAAAGAAGTAAAGCAAAACTTCGAGCACATCACGGTTAAAAATTAATAATTTTTTTGTCTGCCTATTTTGGTATGAGAAAATAGGCAGACATATTCAGCGTAGCCACTCCAAGTTATTTTTGTCCTGGAGCATCTGTCATTTCTATGCCAAGGACACAGTTAAAAACTAGGGCAGACAGTACACATCCTTGTTTCAATGTTAATTATTTTGCACAGATTATTTTCACGAAGTACTTTATAAGTAGCATCTGCGTATAGACTCTTGACAAGGCCTATCAATTTGCTAGTTACGCTTTGATGTCTGTAATGACTTCTCTCGATTCATGTGGAGTTTTCTCAAAAGTCATACTGGCTATCATAACGCGTTAACACCGTCTCTTTATAAATGACACCTCTGAGTCGGTGTCGTTTTCGCCAGTGAATACGCAATACAGTTCCCATTTATAGGTTAATTTTGGTATACCGATACTTAGAATGGTCCAACACTGTAGAATATCTTTCCATCTGAATCAGGCTGAATGATATATATAAGCCCAAAATATATTTCAGGGCAGTCTGATCATCAGCGTAAATTCGAATATTCACCCGGTATGTTATGCCTAAGATCTCTGCCTGATAAACACTAGAATGTTCTAAAGATTTCAGTCCTATAGTATTTCTAGGTATAATGCCTCATTTTCTTCCTTTATACGAATATAGGACCACAGTAGTCTCAGATACATTTGCCTCATTATTCTGATTTCCGCGCAAATTGGAATCATAAACAACACTTAGATACTTTGCGGTGTCAAACGAGTTCATTTATATGCCATTAAGATGTTAAGTGGAAATATGGGGATCTTGTATATCCTCGAGATGAGTACAAGGTAAGTTTATGCGAGGTACATTTCTTAAGTGCACTTAACGATTTCCAAGCAGAGATTGTCTGAGATTCCTATCCCATTCTATGTGAAATAGTGTCCGGATATTTTCCAGGTGCACTGCCAAAGAGTGATGTCCGTACACGCATCATCCTTATAAACCATAGTATCAAGTTCCACGAGTAGTGAATGTATTGCAAGATTGTTTAGTAAGGTTTATAAAATTTCCTGTCATAATTACCCGCTGTTTGCACACTACAGCTAGTATTTGCACCTATAGTATAGGGCAATAATACTATTATTTATCCTGAAGTGATATTATTCAAGACTCGTTGTAAGTTCAAGAAAGACACTAATGTATATCGTTTCAATTAGTTCTCTCTATGTTACTCACGGCCTAGTGAAGTGTTATCTAGACAAATTTTCTATTCATATAGTGCTGGTTCACACACGACAACTTTGCTCGCGCAAGTCTTGAATTTGTGGACAAGAGAGGAGATTGGAAGGATTTTCATCTTTTTATTCCTCTATCTTTTATAAATTCTAGACTTGCTTAGGCAAACTTGACGTGTGAGAATCAGCACGTAGGCATGTTGTAAGGCGGATAGTTCTAATCTACATTATCAGATGAATATCAATCATCCTCTTCAAAGTTTGCAATAGGAAGGATGATAGGCTATTACTTCTATAGCCCTTCGGTTTCATCTACCCTTTGGGATGACGACCACGTTAAATCTGATCCGTGATTTTGGAATATAATACTGTTCAATGCAGGCTATAATATTCAAATAGCTTCACTAAAAAAGGAAAAGTAATACCAGATAGGACACAGATTAATTCGATGTCAAACTTTGGATAAATAATGTAGTTGTGTTACTCAATATTACTCACAGACTAGTGAAGTGTTATCTCGACAGATTTTCTATTCATAAAATGCTGGTTAACATACGACAAGTTTACTTGCGGAAGTTATGAGGTTTTTGATGAGAGAGAACATGAGAGGATTTTCATCTTTTTATTCCTCTATCTTTTATAAATTCAAGACTGATATTCTCAGATGAATACCAATCATCCTCTTTAAAGGTTGCAATAGGAAGAATGATAGGCTATTACTTCTATAGTCCTTTCTTCAACTCTTTGGGACGAAGACCACATTGAATCTGGTCTGTAATTTTGAAATATAAGACTGCTCAAGGCAGGCTATATATATATCCAAATGAGCCAAATAGCTTCTCCAAAAAAGGAAAAGTAACATCAGACAAGCCATAGATTAATTCCATGTCAAACCCGTCAATGGGGGAGAAAAGCTTAAAAATGGGTATCCATTAGAGTGGCTCGAATCTGCGGTTTTTCCAGCTGACAAAAGTTTTATATAAATTGGGATAAATTGTGTGGATTTGGCTGAACCTTTTCAAGTCTCCCCTAATTCGAACGGCTATAATGATGCTTTACTCCTACCTCTAGAAACACGTTGCATTCTTAAAGTAGACTGTCAGAGCATTAACATCGGATTAAATATCAGCCGTAGTTTCAATACTCACCAGAACTGGAGGAGGATCTAAAGTGTGATCGTAAGATTGGATTTAAGCCATTCAGCATTTAAATATAAACAATTTATAAATAATAAAATAAACTTTAAAATTGTGAATTTGTATTTTTTTTTGCTTACCAACATTTCACTACATATTACTATTTAAAAGACACCAATGTTTGGTTTTCCCTGCTAATTTTTTTCAAAAAGACATTGTCTACTGTCATGTTTAAACACAATTGTAACAAAACTAAAACAAACTTCTTATCTATATCTATAGAACAAGAATTATGTTTGTGACTAAATTATTTGGCCAAAATATGTGTAACACTCTGGTGAAATGTCTAATGGAATGTAAGAAGAATGGTGTCTTGTCTACAGATTGTAAATCAACTAGAACGAATTTGCATTCATTACATTACCCTACTTACATACTACGTATAACAGACAAACACCCACATTTGCTTTAACACACAGCACGCATTACCATAAGTTTACTTATTTTAACAAGGATATGCCAAATTTTTCTAGTTAACATATGGAGGACAATGACATTATTAAAAAAAAAAAACAAAATTTTTGTACAAGGATTATAGAAATATAAGTACATTCATAATAAAAATAAAAAGTAAACGATGAAGTTGTTGTACAAAAATTATTTTGGAACACATTTGTGTTTCTTGTTGTTTTGGCCTTGCAGACATGCAGCATTATCCTGGCATATACAAGGGGATTGGAAACCCAAACAATTTTCATTTGTTACCAACAATATGACACTTACTTTAATCTCTCCCCTATCTTTGAGCACTACCTTCTCTATCTGTAGCTAAATACATGTAGCACAGCCCACCCCCATCCTTAATAACGCATTTCGATGCAAATATTTCAAAAATATTTTATTTGCCAGTGAACATATTTTTTGTTGCTGCTGTTTTTTAACATTTTGTAAATTCTTTTTACATTCAAACATTCGTACACCATCAACATACATACAATACATGGAGTAAGTATGTAAATTTTAAATGAATTTTCAACAGTTACTTACAATTACATACATTCACACAGAGCTACAGTAATAACAGCTGTAGCAAAAACAACTTTTTATAACCATTTCCACTTCAATAAAGGTGAATTGTAAATATTATCCTATTATACTCGTATACTCGTTTACTCTAACTATACATGTAGTATTTATACGAGTAAATGAGTAAGAGCTTGTACCTGTAAGTATGTATGTATGGTTAAAATAACACTTCATAAGGTAGATCTATGTAAATATTATTTTCATTTTCCTCTCTCTCTCTCTCTGTCTGTCTCTTTGGTATCTTCATCATACTCTGCATTGCTTTATATCGCCATACAAATTCCCTTATGCATTTCTGTGGTGTGTATTTACTGTGCTGTTGAGAGTGTGTCAGTTTGTTTGTTTCCTTTTCTTCTGTTTAATATAAATCCTTTAATCCTTAAATACTGTGTAAAATGTTTGTAGTTGCATTAAGGAATATTGAGTGTTACAACAAGCAACTTAATAGTACCAACTGCATATAAAGAAAGTTTAAAAAAAAGTGATTTAAAAATTAATAAAATCTTATAAGACAGAGAATAAGTAAAAGTGTTTTTTTTCGACTGTGCCGAATCTTATATAGGCACCAACAATATAATTGATCAATTCACAAGATATCCTATCATGTCATATTGTTATAATGTCCTAATATTTCACTATGGTTTGAAAATGTTTGTTTTTGTTTTTCAAGCAAACATGCCCTAAAATAATACCACTCTGTATGCTATGTTTATTGTGTTATCGTGACCAACCAGCCAAGACCTGCGCCGAATGCCTAAGAATCGGTTAAGCCGAGTCGTGAAATATTATGACATTATAACAATATGACATGTTAAGAGACCATGTGAATTGACCAAACATTTACGGGAAATGATTTTTGCGAATCTAGTGGTGTTTAAATAGTATATTTTTATTAATTATAAAATTAATATTTTATATGGAAAATTTGATTTTGACATTTTGATGATGTGGTAAATATAATTGGAATCTTATTTTTCAATTTCAATTACTGTCCGCTTTAAGATGGATTCTTCCAAATTGAAAATATTGTACATGGGTTTTTTTACATTCATGTTTTAAATAAGAATCGTAAAGTTTCGTCAGATCTCTAATTTTACAGACTTTAGAGTTAATAGCAATTTCAGGATTCAAAAAATTAAAGTTTTTTTTTATTATTTTATGTATAACAAGTGCTAATTAAAAAATAGTTTAATATATATCTAGAATTCCATAAGACATCACATTGACATTAAGTCTTCCGATGTTGGTCATATTCGGTAAATATATACTCCTGATTTTATTGAGTGTATTATTTAAAAATGTGGTATTTAAAATAGATGGAGTATATTTTGAACACGGTTTTTGTTTTTAATAACTTATATATCATTTTGAAGGGTATATATCTGTCATTTATTCTCACTTATTTACTGAACATTAAAAAGTAAACGACTAAGTTTTTGTTTGATTCAAAAATATAGAATTTTGTGCCAATTCTATATTCTATATGCTGTTTTGCTTAACTTCTTTAATTTGAAAAAACAAATGCCACTGCAGCACGCCGATTGCTCACCGAAGATAATTGTGAATGTGTTTCATTAGTTTCAGCGTACTAAAGATGGTTTGTGCAGTTTGGAAGTGGTGATATTGACACGGAAGACAAAGATTGCCCAGGCCAGCCAAAAAAGTTTGAAGACCCAGACATGGACCCATTACTCCATGAAGATTGTTGTGAAACTCAAGATCATTGGTACCTACTAAAGCAGCAATTTTAAAGCGTTTGCGAGCAGCAGGATTCATCTAATAGCTGCGAAATTGGTTACAATGCGAAGTGAAATTGAGAGACCTTGAAAGACGATTTTGTATATCTTAGATGCTGCTTGATTGCTATAAAAGAAAATAATTTTTGCACCAAAACATTATTTGCGATGAAAAATGTGAAATGAAGCCAGCCGAATCTAAGGCAATGCTAAATTTTCCTATCTTTTATGAGCTGCTGAAATTTTACCAGACCATCACAGGGAACATGTATCGACAGATACGTTTGTAGTGAGCATTGCCCGAAAACATCCAGAATATTTGGTAAGACATGAAACCGTTATATTGCATTATAACAACGCTAGACCACATGTTGCGATACCTTTTAAAAGCTGTTTAGAAAGATGTGGTTGGGAAGTTTTGACTCACCCGCTTAATAGTCAATACCATGCCCCGACCGACTACTATTTGTTTCAATCTATGCAGAAGGCTCTCTTTGAATATGCTTCACTTCAGAACAGAGTATTCGAAATTGGTTTGATTCATTCTTGACCTCAAAATATGAGCAGTTATTTTGGCTCGGAATCCATATGTTGCCAGAAAGATGGGAAAAAGTCAT
This sequence comes from Calliphora vomitoria, assembly GCA_942486065.2. Taxonomy (NCBI): domain Eukaryota; kingdom Metazoa; phylum Arthropoda; class Insecta; order Diptera; family Calliphoridae; genus Calliphora; species Calliphora vomitoria. The sequence goes on along the minus strand of OW818032.2, from coordinate 63,458,008 downwards.
AGCTAACTATTGCCAATACTTTGTATAAATTTATATTGTAGAAAGGATTCAAAATGAATGCTAGGTGAAATAATAAACCGATTTCATGGACCGAAATAATTGTATGTTTTAAATTCTATCGAAATATCATCAAAATTGCGACCTATACTTTGCGCACAAGGTTTACATAGCCAGGCAGCCAGCCAGTTAGCCAGCCAGCCAGCCACCCAACCACCCAACCAGCCAACCAACCAACCAGCCAGATGGACGGACATCGTTTAATCGACACAGCAAGTGATTCTGAGTCGATCGGTATACTTTGAGGCGGGTGTTCGACTAATATTTTTTTGCATTACAAACATGTGAACAAACGCATAATACCCTCCAAAATAAATCACATTTTTTTCTGACGGGAGGATTAATTATAGCACTCAATTAGCCTTATAACTGGTGCAAAGTTTGATTTTGAACAAGTTTTAATTTTAAAGATAAATGCAAAAAACCGAGGCTTTCGCAAGGTCAAATACAGAAGTTATATTCAACGTCAACAATCAAACGCCAATTTTATGGAAACCTAGGCAACATTTCAATGTGACTAATTTTAGAATGTTGTGAACTGATGATTCTTAAAAATGATTTTGATTTTAACCTGAATTAGTTATACTTTTTTTCAATTTTAATCACAGTCGCATGGGACACTTGGTTTCATTACGATATTTGCATAGTCTCGGTTGCCATTTTTTACCAAATAATATATAAAAAAGCTTAGTATAAATGTTTCTTGACCAATCAGGCTATGCTTGAAAAGCTTTTTACTTGTTTCCATTTTTTGACGTCTGATCAGATGACATAAGATATATTTTTACCCCATTTATGTGGTGTTGTGCATACTGATAATATGAAAATAGATAGGATATAACATATTTACATGATATATTTTATTTATGTAAGAAAAAATAATTTTCAAATTTTTAAATTTCACACGATGTCGCACGTGACCAATTATATATAATTACCAAGATCATAAATCTTCCTATTATACCTTTCAGCATGATTGTGAAGGGTATAGTAAGTTTGTCATTCCGTTGGTAACATACACATTTTTTATTTGAGACCCTACAAAGAATATAAGGAGTGAGATCGTAAAATTTTTAACACACGTTTTTCATTAAAACTTTTAACCCAAGTATTATATTATGTTTAATGTCAATTATATTAATTTGTTGTTAATCTGATTAAAATGAGAGACCAGAAAAAAGTGCATACTTGGTCCTATGAAAAGTTGGGCAAGCATTCAAAGGTCTGCCGTCAAACTGTTTCTAATGTTATTAAACAGTACCGGAAGAAATTGTTCGTTGATAGAAAACGTGGTTCAGGTAGAAGGAATGGTTCACATGATGTTTCTAAAGCCAAACAAATTGAAAGCATTATCAAAAGAGCTCCCAACACATCCGGTAGGAAAGCAGCCCCGATAACTCAGTGCTCGGAATATTTGGTACGAAAAGTTAAAGCTAATGCAGGTTTAAAAACATACAAGATTCAAATAGTTCCTGACAGGAACGCTGCTAAAAATTTGAAGGCCAAAAACAGAGCACGGAAATTGAAGTCAAGTTTTATAAAAAAATATTCTTGCTGGATAAAGGATGACGAAACGTATGTTCTGGCAGATTTTCGCACTTCCTGGTCAAAAATTGTATGTTGCTGATGCTCGAGGGAATGTTGAAAAAAGTTTAGGACTCAAAAGCAGACAACATTTCCCAAAAAGTTCTTGGTATGGCAGGCAATATGCAGTTGTGGTGCGGCAAAAGAAGCCAATCATTTGTTACAACGAGCTCTATAAATACCGAAATTTTCATCAAGGAATGTTTACCAAAAAGGCTGCTTCCATTCAAAAGACTTCAGTATGTGTCCACTTATTTTTGGCCTGACTTGACATCCTGTCACTATGGTAAACAAGCCCTTGAGTGATACAAGAACAATAATGTGGTATTTGTACCAAGAGAGGCAATTCCTTCAAACTGCCTGGAGCTGAATCCAGTGGAGAGATATTGGGCTCTTGTTAAAAGAAAATTGAAGAGCACAAAAAACGTGACCAAAAGTGTGGTAGATTTTAAACGGAGATGGACTACCTGTGCTAGCAAAGTGACAGAAACACTATAAAATCGTTGATGGAAGGGTTTCCGAAAAAGGTTCAAAATTTCATCACTAGAGATTAAAACAATAAAAATGTTTTTTTTTTTTTGTAAATTGTAGTATCAAATAAAAAAAATTAAAACTGTAAGTTTAGTGGTTTCGGTTTTATTAACATATATGTATGTTAAGATTTTTTCGATCTCAATCCTTATATTCTTGAACGTTATAGATAGACGTTAATATTTTTCTTCAAGTATTATTTAGTAAAGGGTATACAAGATTCAGCACAGCCGAATATAGCACTGTTAATTTTTATTTGGTGAAATATGTCTGAATGTAGCAGAAAGTATAATAATACATAGTTAAATATTAATATATTTTAATATTCTAAGTGGTGAAATTTGAAAGCCTTTAACTCACCACGTATTCTAACAAACATTAAACTATATAAATTTTCTTAAAGTGTAGGACCTCCTCTATAATTCTTATATACATTGTTTTTTTGTACGACTAGTAGTTTAAAAGATACATAAGTATAAACTAAATTGCTTGCAATCGCTGCACTATGCTGTATTGTTGTTGGTGTACCAGTACGTATTATTCTTATTTAATTTTAAGTCAAAATCAAGAGCATACTTTTTGGCTTATTATGAAGTGTTAACATTACGTATGATTGTTAGGTAACCGTACTGTTTTCAAATATTAAGTATACGTATATGAATCACGATTTTAATGATTTTGTGAAATTAATTTTTTATTAAAGATTATTAAGATTTACAGCTATACTTATTTTAATAAAGTCTTTTAAATTAAAATTATTATATTTAAAGATGTATTTTATAAAAAGAAAAGAAGAAGGTTTTAATTTATATAGAGGAAAAAAAATTTAAAATTTCCAAAAATTTCGGGTATTCTTCATAAAATTTGTTTACGTTTCATAAGATTTCGTTGTATGAAATTATACCCTTAAAATTATCTTAAAATTAATTTGAAAGGCTTTGAAATAATTCTCATTACCATTTAGTTTATATAGCAATGTCCGTCTGTATGCTGCAATCAACTTTACGTAGCCCCCAAATAACTTACATTCATGATTCATACATGAGTATATCGGGAATTTTTTCGGCTTGGTTGGTATTTTAAATAGACACAATCGGCCCGCAAATGACTGAGATATAAGGATAACCTCGATTTTTGACCTATTTTTGATCTACATCTGGATTACTAAGTCATTTAATATACATATACAATATGCATATCCAATAATAGATATTTCAAATACCTTTGCAACGGCGCATATAAGACCAAAGTAAGGCGGGCCTACAATTGGTCAAAATAGGGACAAATATTTTTTACCCCGAATTTTTTAAAAAATAAAAAAATTCGTCCGTCTGGCTGTCCACGTAAATTTTGTGCGCAAAATCCAGGTCGCAATTTTGAAAATACATATTTCTATAAAATTTAGTACATACAATACGGCATATTGAAACTGGCTGAAATCGGTTTATTATTTCACCTAGCCCCCATACAAATGTCCTACCGAAATTGGACTTTATCCGTCATAAATGTATAATTCATATAGGTATCTACACAAATTTCGCTCCAAATAAGTTTTATATATACAGAAATCATGTCATCTAATTTTGTGAAGATCGGTCCATACTTAGTCATAGCTCCCATATAAGGGCCGCTTCCGAAAATCACTTTAACGAGCATAAATCTCTTAAAAATTTCGGTATACAAATAAAATTTGACACAAATACCTTTCATGTAGTCATAAATAATACGACCTAATTTCATGGCGATCGGTCCATAATTAGTCATAGCTCCCATATAAGGCACTCTTCCGAAAATCATTCACGAAAATAAATTATTGAAATTTTAAAAGCAAATGATTTTGTTCATTTACTTAGTGTAGGGGATTATATGGTTAGGCTTGAGCGACCATACTTTCTTACTTCTTTTTCTATAAAAATATGATAAAATATTTTGTTTTCAAAATCTTTAAATTTTGATTCCTCGGGGGACCTTTCGTTTGAAATGCCCATATGTAAATACAGCTATAAAAAATTTAAATATTTCTTTTGTAGCGATGACTGCTTTATATAGTTATTATTAAGAATAATATTTTAACGTTTATAAACTATTGTTTAAACTAAATTTCTTTTTGGTCTCATTATTTCCATATTTTTGCTGGCACATAAATCCCTTTAATAAATTAACAAACAAAAATGTTACTTTTAAATGTGAATTTGGTAATTTTTGCAAACCAACGCATGCACATATTAAACTACATACAATGAAATGCTTATTCATTTATAAGTGTATAAAAAAAATATTTTTCAAAAGTTGTAAAGTGTATTTCTATGTAGATTTAATACAAACATTTAACAAACTTAAACCAACACTACAATACACTTATATTTCATTGCACACACACTCAACCAGACACACACATACACATACAATTATTTACATACACTACATTAAGTAGAAAATTGTATTTAATTCATTTAGTTGTTGTTTAATTTAATTTTTTAAAGCAGTCGCACACACATACACAGACAGGCAGCCATACTGTGTGTGTGTCTGTATGTTTTGCTCCCTTAAAGCTAAAAATTGATTGCGACACATGAGTTTGAGCATAAAAAGGATAAAAATGCTTTTATTTGGTTATTATTGCTGTTGTTATTGTTGCTATTGTTGTCAACATACATACATTCATTTATTTCATTTTATAGTTTGTTTGCCCTTGTACTTGTAAAGTTGATTGTTTAATATTTTAAATAAAATTTATTGTTTATTTTAAACACACAAGCACATCCACACAATTTGTAGCAAAATACTCGCTCAAGAGCAAGTAAACATACAACAAGTACCGAACGGGAAAGGTTTATTATTTATTTGTTTGTCATCTCTAAAGTTCAATGTGTGTAATAATTAATAATAAATACAGTTTTTTTTTTTGCAAATAATTTTTGGGCAAAACAAAAAACGTTTTGTAGCAATTGTTGGCAAAATAAATTAAATGCTTTAAGGTATTTAATACATGTTAGTGTTTGTGATTTTGCAATGTTTTGTAGATATTTTAATTATTAAATATTGATATTTTGCTGCGTTCATAAAGTATGGGCCATTAATATATAATTTCTGGTGCATGTACTTGAAGGCTTTACAAGCAATAAAGTTATTTTGTATGCTTTTAATTAATTTTATTTAAAGGGAAACTTCATTGTTGTAGGGTTTATTAAGTTAGAATTCATTAATTTTAAATAGTTAGAAAATGCATTTAATATACAGGAAATATTTTGTGGTATAAAATAGGCTTAAAATATATTGTGTCAGGTCCATATCAATTTTCAATTCCATCTCCAGCTTAAGTGTATGATTAATATAATATTTTGATTTGAATTATCAAAGTGCAATGATAATTACCACACAAACTTAGCTATGCAAATGTTTGTCTAAGGTGATGGTATTTTGAAAAAATCCAAAATTACTTTTTATTACAATGTAATTTTTTAATTGTCTTCTCTTCTGGCCGCATTAGGATTAAAAACGCAAATATTAAGTTTTACACCTAAGAGTATTATGGGTAAGCGTGAGGAGTAATTTGAATTTGGAAAATTTAAAAAAAAAAAATATAGTTTTTGGTCATAAATTTAGAAAAATGATTTCTTAACAAGTAAGAAAGTTGGTCTAGCCCGACCGTATAATACCCTACACTGAGTATATGAGGAAATAATTACTGCATTAAAATGTCAATAATATCTTTTTCATGAGTGATTTTCGGAAGTGGGAGCTATGACCAATTATGTACTGAGTGTCCTTAAAACTTATTCTTGTTAAATTCTATTTGGATTTCAACATATATATAAGATTTATGCTCGTTATAGTGGTTTTCGGAAGTGATGCTTATATGAGATCTATGATCAATTACTGATCGATCGTCATCAATTCATATCGTTTGATATATGTCTACATAAAACTGTTAAATTTTATGTGGATATCGACATATTTAAGAGATTTATGCTCGTGAAAGACATTTTCGGAAATAAGCCTTATAAAGGGTTTTCCAACAAGAGGTGTTATCTTGAATCACCCGGTATTTCGGTAGCTGTCACTTTTGAAGCTTTTATTCTTTAAAGCTACAACAACGAATTGAAATTATTAAAATTCACTAAAAAAATGGTAAAAATCTTGCAGTCGCAGTTCGCAAAGCTAAAGCATTTCTGGTCGTCGTGAAGCAGCTTGTCGGACTGCAATACAGAAATTGGTGGAAAAATTCGAGCTGTTGGGAGAAGTAAGTGATGTGAAGAACAAAACCCGTGCACGCCGCTCAAGAACAACTGAGAATATTGCTGCTGTAGCCCAAAGTGTTAAAGAAAACCTAGGTTTGTCCATTCCTCGTCGTTCTTTGGAATTGGGCATTCCACCGTATTTTGCATAAAGACTTGGGTCTTACGGCTGTGGACAAGGTTTAATTTCAACAAGACGTCACTACGTGCCACACAAGCAACGAAACCATTGCTCATTTACGGAACAAGTTTCCGGTCCGTGTTATCTCTCGAAGAGGTGATCACAATTGGCCACCGATATCGTGTGATTTAACACCTTGCGACTTCTTCCTTTGGGGCCTCGTGAAAGATAAGGTCTACGCCAACAGCCCAGCGTAGATTCAAGACCTCAAAGATAGAATTGGTGAGGCTATCCAGGACGTAAGGCAACCACTTTGTTATTTGGTTATGAAAAATTTCATGAAAAGGATATAGTCATATAAACGTGGTGGTGGTGGGCAATTGGCTGATGTTGTTTTTCATTATTAACGGCATTGTTATGAAAAAAACATCCGATTATTTATCTCAAAAACTGCGACTTTTTTTTGAATACAAAAATAACACCTTTTGTTGGAAAACCCTGTATAAATAGCTCTGGCACTAATTTCATATGTAAATATCTGAATTTTATTGCCAGGATTCGTAAAAAGTTATTGGAGCTAGAGCTAGGAATAATTAAATAAACAAAAGAAAAAATTTGCCTAATTAACCCTTTTCATATTATTAGATCATTCAGAAGCATTCCTAATATTAACTTCAATGTTGCTAGGTTCATTAATATTAGTAAATTAGAAAGTAGCAGTCGTACTTAATGTTTAAACTGTTCATCTTGAGCCTGTTCTATATAGTTAATTGCTCTTGGCTCATTACATTTATTTCTCCTTTTAGTTTCAATTTAAATGAACTACCCATAAATAATTATATACGTATGCATGTCCTAATAGCTGTTCATTATAAATATGTCAATTAAAATAGAACTTTTATATATTGCTGTTAGAGAAGATGTATATATGTTTAAAACGGCATTCACAAGAAAAAGCCTAAAGTCATATTGCAGTAGCAAATAATACGAACACCGAACACCGAACATAATGTACAAAAGATCGATGGTTTGAGGAACTGTCTCCGACATGGTGCACCATCCTGCTGAATCCAAAGATTATGGAAATTCATATCTTCAAATTCATCTCATACCAATACAGTAATTATGGCGCTCGACATTGACAGAAATGGCTTAATGGATTAAGAAGCACATATTCGGCCACAGCCGAACAAATTATAAAAAAACTTGGAAAAACTGTATAAATTTCCTAAAAACATTTTTAGTGGAAAAAAACTATAAGTTTTTTGCATCTCAACAAATTTGCAATAAAAGGACATATACACACTGGTATCTACAGTCAGGCATTTGGGCTAGTGCTTGACACCACTGTGCTCTGGAATTTTTCATAACGAAAAATTTATTAAGACTGTGTAATGCGTTTGAAAGATGAATCGTGACTTTAGCCATAAATACATTTTGCGTATGATTAATATGTATCTGATATTAAGTATACTTAAAAATTATTAAAATGTATTCAAGATTTCATAAAGATTTCTAGACAAGTATGTAGGCTAAAGCGATTTTCGGAAGTATTTCTTATGGGTCGAAACTATTTTGTGCGGAATTTTTTATAGATGGCAATATAATTAAATAAATTTTCTACATTAAAGCTCAATACCAGAGAAACACTTGCTAGGTGAAATCCTTACATCAGTTAAGATGTTTAAAATTGAAGTCCATAATTAATCATAAGCTTTACACATTCGTAACAGACTGCCGGGCATTTAAAACAATTCAGTATGTGATTCTGAGTAGGCTGGTTTACTTTAAGTTGTGACTTCGACTAAATACGGACAGGTACTTTGATTTAATTACGAGAATTAAACTAAATAGTTAGGTACATATGATTCTGAATGAGTTAGAATTCACAAAAGGTGACTTTAGTGGTACCTTTCTTTAGCATTTTCTATAATATATAAAATATATAAATATAAAAAAATGCTCTTCTGTAAAATTTAGTTTTTGTCGGTTACGTCTTTTGCGCGAAAACGGATCGATATTAACTAATCGATTTAAGTTTTCAAATCGATTGTCAATCCGTTGAAAATATTTATAGCAGACCGACATTAGTATATATTTAGGGTAATCATAAGATTCTAAAGGTACGCTCACATTAATCAAAAATTTTGCGAAAAAAATGTAACCAATATATTCAACATATGTTTATGAGGCATTGGATGACTTTAGTAAAAACAAATAACGTCAAGCAATATAATAATGATATAATATTGTAAGATCTTCTAAACGGAAGCTTGTTGCAATAAATATTGGTTCAATGGAAAGAGAAACATCGATTTTTTAGTGGTTACGTTTTTTTTTTCCAAAAATTTCAACAATGTGATGTACCTTAAAACAACGTACCTATGTCCATCCGCCTGTCTGTCTAAAAACACGATAGAACCCAAACGAAAGGAGCTAGCAAGCTGGAATTTACCACAAATACTCTTAAGGTTTGTTTTATTGAAAATGGGCAATTTCGGTCTATGATTTTAGAAGATTCGGCACAGGCGAATATAAAACTCTTTCTTGTCTATACTTCGATATTTTCATTTGCTCTTTAAATTTGTGAATTTTTGTTTTTTAGGAATCACCTGGACTTTCAGATAAAGTTTGTCAGATGCATAATGTTACTTTCAGTTTTGAAAACGTTAATGAAGGCTTTTGGATGGGCCCCTGCAAAATGTGTTGGAATAAATTGATCTAATTTTATTGCAACACATGGTTCAATGAAAAGAGAAACGTCGGTGGTTACGATTTTTTTTCAAATGTTTCAACAACATGTGAACGTACCTTAAGATGATCTTGCTATGTCCGTCCGTCTGTCTGTCTGTTAGAAACACGATAGGGAGCAAACGAAAGAAGCTAACAAGCTGAAATTTACCACAAATACTCGCTGTTGATAAAATTTGTTTGTGGTATTGAAAATGGGCAATATCGGTCCATGATTTTAGAAGATACAACACAGCCGAATATAACACTCTTACATGTCTATACTACGATATTTTTATATGCCCTTTAAATTTGCAAACTTCTACTTTTTTTAAGAATCCTCTCGATTTTAAGATGAACCTTGTCAAAAGCATAATATTGCGTTCAGTTTTGAAAACGTTAGTGAAGGCTCTTGGATGGGCCCCTGCAAAATGTGGTTCAATGAAAAGAGAAACCTCGAGTGGTTAAATTTTTTTCAAATGTTTTAACAACGTGAACGTATCTTATGGCGATCTATGTCCGTCCATCTGTCTGTCTGGTTCAAACGAAAGGAGCTAGCAAGCTGAAATACACCTTGTTGATAAGGTTTGTTTATAATTGAAAATGGACAATATCGGTCCATGCTTTTAGAAGATACGGCACAGACGAATATAAAACTCTTTCTTGTCTATACTACGATATTTTTATTTGCCTTTTAAATCTGAAAACTTTTAGTTTTTTAAGGATCACCTGGATTTTCGGATGAAGTTTGTCAGATCCATGATGTTAAGTTCAGTTTTGAAAATGTTCTTGAATGCTCTTGGATGGGCCCTGCACAATTTATCTAATTTCCCGCTTAAGAAAGTTCCCACAACTCTTCCATAGTGTTTTGTTAATAAATAAGAAATTGGTCGTTAAAAAAATCTGTCCATAACATTTGATATTTAGCAAATAACTTATATGAAACCATCGCCTCTGCGTCTTAATTTGTTAAAGGGAAAAAACTAAAAAAAAATTTTAAATCACCAAAATGTTGGCTTCAAAGTTTTGCACCTTATTACTTTCTAACGGATGGCATTAATAATGTATATAACAATATTGCTCCTTCATATCTGGTGAACAGTTGAAATTTGTGGTAAAAAAATTAAAAATTAAAAAAAAAACTGTTTTTCGTTTCAATATTTCTTTTTTCATATTTTTCAACTGTCTGACTTAAAAATGCGGGATTTATATTAGATGGTTTCTGTTTTTAATAACTTATATGTCACACTGAATATTATAGTCTTAACAACAAAGTTTTTTGTGCTTCAAAAATGTCGAATTGTGTAACAGCAAAGCGTCATATGCGGGAAGTTTTGGGTTACTTCTTTATTTGAAAATAAAAAGTGCCGCTAAAATAAACCGATTGCTCACAAATTTAATGGCGATTGCGTACCATCGACTTCAATGTGCAAAAGATGGTTTGTGTAGTTCAGAAGTGGTGATTTTAACACGGAAGAAAAAGGTCGAATTGTAAGCACTACTGCATGAAGGTTGTTGTTAAGCTCAACAAGAGCTTGCAAAATCATTCAGAGCTACTCAAGCAGCAATTTCAAGCCATTTGCGAGCATTAGGATTAATCCAAAAGCGGGTAGACGAATTGAAGCCGAGAAGCCGACATAATGCTTGAACGCTATAAAAGAAAAGACAAATATCCATGGCGCTAAGGTAAAATGCTCTGTATATGTTGTAACCAAAAGGATCCTATCTATTATGAGCTACTGAAATCTGGCCAGAATATCACATAAAACCTGTACCGAACGCAACTGATGTTTGAAGCAAGCATTTGCCGAAATACATCCAGAATAAGTGGACAGACATGAAAACGTAATATTCCATCATGACATTGTTCGGCCACGTTATGCAATACATGTTAAAAGCTATTTAGAATTATATGATTGGGATGCTTTGCCTATTTATTTCGATCGATGCAGAACGCTCTCTCTGGGATACGCTTCACTTTGGAACAGAGTATCCGATATTGGCTTGATGCGTTCTTGGCCTCAAAAGATGAGAAATTCTTTTGTATTTGATTCCATATGTTGTTGGAAAGATGAGAAAGAGTTATTGCTTACAATGGCTAACACTTAGAATAAATTTATATTTTACACTCAGAGAAAAGTAGCATTTTCTTTCAAAAATATTCATTAAAATAGAAAAATGATATTGAAATACGGTAAATCAATATGTTTCAACTTAAAATTAGTATTGTTCCATAAAAAATGTCAACATAACTAGACTTTCGTTAATATTTCTTATTGATTCAATATGGTTTTTATTGATTTTAAGTAGTTTTTTCTGTTTAAAAATATTAGGTAAAAATTTAAAAAAAAATTCCGCATTTTTAAAATATACACCCAATGTATACTGAAAAACACGGATAGATTTCATCAAACTAAATCTATTTTTCAAGAGCAGGTCTAATATTTATATATAAATTAAAAAAATAGCTTTAAAAAACTGTTTCAATTCCTAGGAAAAACATTTTCCATTTACTTTTCCCATTAATATTTTCATAGACCTTTTTACGGTGAATTATTTATAAAAAAAATATATACCAACATACATGCGGTTTTATTATGCTTAATTTTAGTGTGAATTTAGGCAAAGAAAATTATTAAATATTACTTACCACATCACTTCTTAGCTGATTATCAAGTGAATCGACTTGTTCAAAAAATTTCCAACTCAATTTTTCAGCACTATGAGATGATGGCAATAAATCACTTTTGGCCGCATTCAATGAAAATGAAATTAAAAGATTTTCTTTTGATTCTAGACACTTGTTAGGGGATTTTTTTGAAGAATCATTGGAGGCATCCAAAAGATTTAATTGACTACTGGTCTGGTTGTTTATATCCAAATTTTGTTTAGACAGAGATGATGAAGATAAATTAAAATTTAACTGTGCATTACAATCATCGGCTGCAGCATGCAACATGGCATGAAATTGTTAAGTGAATTTGGTATAAAATATTCGTTTAATGTTTCTAAGTATTAAAGCTAAAATATTTAAAATACACTTTGTTAAGCAAATAATATATTGTATTAAGTTTTGCAATGCATTTATCAAGAGATTTTTAAACAAATATTTATTTAAAAAAGGGGATTAATGGAGAATAAATAAATTAATAAATTTATTATTATTTTTATTTGATTGTTCGTATTGTGCAAAATTAAATTAAACTGAAATTGTACATTTACATTTCCATTTACAAGTAAATGCATGAGTAGAAAATAGTTTTGTATTGTATTATCTCAATTGTAAGAATTTATTTATTTTTGTTGGCTTTAAAATATTTTGTGTTTGGCCTGACGTCAAATTAAATGATTTTCCAATCAATTGCACTTTGGAATATAAAATGGTTGAAATGATATGTGTGTCATGCAACATATAACAGCCGTTGCAATTTTCAGCTTTAGTAGCAGCATCTGTTATTGTTGCATTGTAATGTGGCAATGAAACAAAATTGCATTCACACATTTGCCATTGTAAAATCTCAAAAAAAAAAAAATTATTTAAATACTGACACGATTATAGCACGCACTTGGAATAAATTGTGCGTTCAGCTTCCAAAAAAAAAATAGACTATCTCTCACACCACACTAAACTATTCATTCATACACATGGCCATTGACAGTTGTTTTTTTTTTGGAAAAAGTAATTTAAATGCTAAAAATAATTAACACTTTAAACCACTAGTAACACTAAAAAAATAGACCCACTATATTTAGTAACACTATATAAAACACCAAATTATGATCACTGCCAAACCATTATATTAAAAACAATTAAATTTGGTTTTAATTTTGGAAATTTGTGTTTAAATTTTTGTTTTTCTTTTTCACAAATTTGTAACTTTTTCAAAATAGTATTTCTGCTTTTAGTTAAACAAAATTATAGAGAAAAATCATGAGCACGTTTTGTTTACCGTCTTGAGCTAAACAACCGTACACGCGCACGTTTTGCCAAAAACTAAAGTCGTATTTCTATTTGCTAAAATTTCATCACATTCAGTACTCACACACGAGGAAAACGTATTCGTTTTTCCTTTATTCTTTTGCTTTCAGTACTTTCAGAAATACACTCAAATATACTCCACAGATTTTCTTTGTGCTCTCTGTGTATTTAACTTTGTTATTTTTGTCTGCATACAAAACAACATGTTTGTGAAAAAAAGCTTTTTCTTCATTTTCTTTTTCTCATATAGATGTAGACTTTGGGAGAGTGAGTGTTTAGGAGAGAACAACACACGAGTGTTTTTCTACTCTACTCTCTGTTTACAAAGTTTGTTTACATTTGTTTATTTGTAAACAGCAACACGTGCGTTCTCTGTTATTTATAATGCAACAGTTTATATTTTGTTACACAGACTTGAGGGTTGTTGTGAAATAGCACGTGTTTTATACATTTAGAGTGGCCAACTATTTAATACTTGCAGTAAACTAACCGTATCTTTAAGCTTATTTTAATGTCTTGTCTTTTGTTTAATTGAAATTTAAATGATAATAATTCATAAAACTCTTTTGGAATTACAGGAGTTTAAAAAATATTTATTCCATATATAAAGTTCTAATTTAATTTGTTGCACGAAAGGTTAATAACAATAACGGGTTAGGGTTAAAAAAATAACTATAGGCAATACTAGACGTATGCATTGCAGACAAAATTATGTAAATATAAATGTTGCTTAAAAAGTAACATTCGGCCATTCGGATAATTATCCCCATCATATAACCGAAAATAATGGGTCCACTTTCATTTCAATTTTAGATTCGCAACCATGAAGTAAATATACATAGAGCGGAAGCTCACCTATCAAAGACCTAACTCAGTTGCCAAAAACCTAAGTGGTGAGAATTTATTAGTAAAAAAAAACTATGTGAAAACATAAACAACATTCGTGTAACTTTTTTGAGTAATTTTTTGTTTGAGTTTTTTTTTCTAGTTTCCTCTCCATGTATATTTTCTCTATGTTCGCAACCTTTAGTATTTAAAAATCGTTTTTTTTTGTGTTGCATTGGTCAGATAGTGATTTATGTGAGACAACTTTAGGTTAGTGGTTGAGAAATTGGGTTTAATTTTTTCTCAAGTTGGCAAAACTTGAGAAATAAATGGCAAATATTCAAATCAACGCTTAATGACGGTAATTTCAAGAAATATTAACCTTAAAATGCGGATGTCATATGTAGAATGTGTTGAGTTTTTCGAATTGTTACTTGCATGTGTAAACGCTAGGTAAGTCCTATTTATTGTAATTATAATTACTAAAGTGTTATTAGCCTTATTGGTTCAGAATACATTTGGCGAATGTTACATTTTTTCACAACAAATTATTTTCTTTTAACATACGACAAAACGCTGACTGGAAATATTTAATTTGATAGAGTAAAATTGCAAATTTTCGTGATACAAAATAAATAAATTAATTAAAATTCTTTATTCAACAAAAAGTGAAATAAAGCATATATTATCTACGTATCTTTGAATAATTCCGATCAATCTCTGTGTAAAAATACCACATCATGCTTTTCAAATCTCTTACTTTGTGGATATAAAGTTTTTTGGGTTTTAATATTGCTAATTTTATTTGAAAGAAGTTATCCGGTATCTCTCCCACTATGCGTCGCAAATTTTCTTTTTTAACAGTTTTATAAATCAATTAATCCGTACTATGCATCAGTCCATATTCCATTTGATAAATGCTTGTATTATATTCAATTGCTCGATTCATAAGGTCTTCTATCATGTCATATTGTCATAATGTCCTAATATTTCATGACTCGGAGGCATGACTGTGTAGACCGCAATTTCCATATGTAGCAATCCATTGCGCAATGATTGCTCTACTTATTGCTTGAGCAATTATTGCTAAGCAATAAGCTGTCAGTTATTAATGTAAAATTTTGTATTTCTATGATTCGGTGAGATAAATACATACTCATTTAATTTATTTAAGTACGAAAAGTAAAAAAGCAAAGAAATTAGTGGACAAATTAATTCAACACAAAATATAGTCAAAATACACCTCAGTTTTTCATAGAACTTCTCGCGTTGAAAATTTTGTATTTGTGACGAACGTTTTCTCCACCTAAAGCAATCAGCAATCGATGTACTGTTGTTCTGTCGACGTTTTTGCTTGAGCTTTGCAAGAAAAATTGCTACGTGAAGACCTAGGGTTTGAATTACTATTCTCCTATGCTGAAATTTCTTCATAAAGGGAGAATAGTTTCCCTCCCTAATCTCGTTCCTAATATTGTGATCACCGTGAGAACCAGCTGGTACATCTAATAAATCTGATCATATTTAGTAGTGAGACAGTCCAGATCATGGAAAAGAGCTCTACCAAGATATAGTAGTCTGTGCTCTTGTTAGTCTGGGCAGTCACATAGAAGGTGTTGTACTGATTCTTCCTCTTTCTCCTCCTCATCCAAATAACTTCTACAATAGCTATAACGTGGGTAACCCATACGTTCCGACATGTGTCCAATCATACAGTGTCCAGTGATTATACCCCTTCTATTCTCTGTCAGAGTGGGCCAGAGCAATCTGGATATTCTACAAGTGATGATATTTGACCACCTAAGAACGACCCGTTCGTTGCGCATTCGTCAGATACTTCATTTGCCCAGATGCGCCCCATATCCTGGGATCCATATCAACTGGATATGATATTTGTCAATAATTCCCTTACAAAGTTCCTCTCAGAAAATGACATGAACATTAATAATTTATTTATAATAATTAATATGGTCATGAAATTGGACATAAACATGTTTTATATGGTCCATAATATCATAATTATCAGAAAATATTTTATCAATAAACTGCGACATAAATCATTTAAAGTTTAAAGAAATTAAGGACACTATTAGATTCTGTACAGATCGGACCATAACTCATTCAAATTTCTACAGAAGGTCAAAAATATATATAGGTGGTGGATATACAAGATTCGGCATAGCCAAATATAACACTCTTACGTGTTATCTTTAAAAATTAAACCAAAGCTTAAGTTATACATTTAATAGTGAAAAAGTTATGGAAAATTATGTATGTACACTTTTTCAAAGTGTTGCAGTTTTTTCTTTTAATTTTTTAAGTCATCATATTTCTAGGCTGTTATTCAGTCGAAAATATGTGTAGTACTTTTCATTGCAATCGGAGCTTACACATACAAAAATTGTGTTTTTTATGAATTCTCTCCTTTTGGAAAGAACTCAGAGAAGAAATATCTTAGTACTCACAACTTAAACTAAACACAAAATGATAAGGTATCAGGTAACAGGAAATATACTTGTTAGGTCGTTTTCAATGTACATATGTGTCATACTGATACTTGTATTATAAAGCATGTATTATGTAATAATTAATAACTATTTTTTACTGGCTTGAAATATTTCTTATAAGTAAACTTATTTCTATAACATTCTATACCGTCCAATTCTCGTAAAAATAATGAAATCTTTAGTGAATATATCCCTCTTTTTTATATACTTATATATATAAATACTTGTTTTTTGTACTTATAAATTAAAAATGCATAAAAGCAGTCATAAACTTTTAACCCAAAATATTTTTTTGTTGTAAAGAACAAACAAATGCATAAAGAATACCCGCTTTGGGATCAATTGTTGTGTTTTATACATGAGGTTAAATTTGTACAACAATAACAGAACCAAACTCATGTTAAGTATGAAAAAGGTAAAAAGAAAACTGCTCATATGTTTTCAACATAAATGAAAAGCTGAGTTGCAGCCCTTTTTACGCCAAATATAAACAATACTCTTTAGAAAAAGTTAAGTGTACTTGTATAGAACCAGTTCATATTCATGCATTATGTAAGCAAAAATATAAAAAAAACAATAGATATAGTTTTTACACACACTTATAATAATTCACATACTAGAACATTTTTACAGTAGCGGCAGCATCAAAAATCCCTGCCAACATTTTCTATAGTATAAATTGCTGCCTCGCAACGTCATAATGTTTAAATTCATTGCG
Organism: Calliphora vomitoria; assembly: GCA_942486065.2. Taxonomy (NCBI): domain Eukaryota; kingdom Metazoa; phylum Arthropoda; class Insecta; order Diptera; family Calliphoridae; genus Calliphora; species Calliphora vomitoria. The sequence continues at coordinate 63,440,721 of OW818032.2, read as the reverse complement.
GATGATATCGTATTCTGATCGCTGTTGTAGAAGTGTGGAACTACAATCATACACCTAGGAGACAGAGTTTAGTAACTTCCATAAGTAAATAATATTCTAGAAGTGCCAACAAAGTGTCTACGTGTCGACTGTTTTACTTTCGAAAGTGTGTAAGAAGTTTCTTCTTAAAGTAACAATTGTGTTACTTGTGGAATAAAAGAAAAAAGTTACCTTTCAATTTATATTGCTAGTCATGGTCCAGGAACCGTGGATCCAGGATCGTATCTGTGGACTATGTTTGAAGGGCTATAAGATCTACTACGCTAAAAGCGCAGATAAAAATGGATAGATAGATTGCCTAAAAGCTCTTTGAATATCTTCATTATATCTGTTTACAGCAATGAAGATGCAGTAGCAATTTCATGGGAAACTAATGAATGCGGTTTAATGTGGTTGATATCTAGCTATATGGTGCATGATCACGGAGAGCATCCGCCAAATGATGCTGTGAAAAAGGCGAATGAGTCCAAGATATCTTTGGTTATCTGTGCTGACACCACATTATTTGGGGTAGCAGCGACACCAATATAAGAGTTGAGAATCTTTTCAGTTTCATACTTAATAGTAGTTTGGAAGTAGTAGATAGCGAATCAGAACCTACCATCATTGTTACAAACAAAAGTGAGGTGCTAGACTTAACACTTGTGAGTGCTGAGCACAACATTATGATTAATAATTGGGATGTCTTTAGCGACTGCTTCTTTTCCGGTCACCAATTTATTGCTTTCAGTATTAGTATCTGTATTCAGTGCAACTTATAAGAGTGTTAATGCCATTCTAAATCGGAGGAAGATTAATTGTGAGATGGAATGTGATGTACTTTCTCGGTCTTTACCAAACCCGCCTGCTATTGAAAGTAGGGAAGATATTGACGTAGCAGTTGAGACACATACAGAAGCGTTACAATCATCTACTAGTTGGGCCTGTAAGCCGAAAATCCGCAGAGGTAGGAATAAGCCTCCCTGGTGGAATCCTCTTCAACGAGGCAAAGAGGTTGGGTAACTGAGCGGCATACAAGTCGTAATTGAATCCCTTCTAGAACCTTACGAGCAACGCGAACAGGAAAACTTGGAGGGATATCTGTAGCGGCGTGGATGGATCCTCTGGGACTAACCGATTATGTAACATTCTATCAACCTCTCCTGTTGTACCAAGCTACATTCAAAAAACCCTGTGGTAGATGGATTTTGAATAGTAAAAAAACACTTGTGGTCCTACTAGACTCTCATTACCCATGCTGCCTCCCTATTGGCGATAGCAGCGACCCGTTTAAACCCCCTGGACCGGATGGCATCATTCCTGCTGATCTTCAGAAGAATGAAGATATAGTTGTACCATGGCTCATTAACATATACACAGCGTGTATCAGATGGACCTATGGTGGACGAAGTGTAGAGTAGTCTTCATTCCTAAAGGTAAGGCGACTCATACTAAACCAAAGGATTGCAGACCAATTAGTCTTACATGCTTTTTGTTGAAAACCCTAGAAAGGGTGATTGACGTATACCTGAGAATGACCATTCTGACGAAACTCATCTATAAATCCCAACATGCCTTCACCAAGGCAGATGTGTGGAAACAGCTCCACATTCGTTAGTTGGCTCCATTGAGCTCACACAAGGAGTATTTACTAATTGGCTTTTTCGTTACTGAAGGAGCTTTTAACATCCATTGCAGATGTCGGGCCTTACATATCTGAGGTGAATGGACTTGGGATTGATCTATGTGTAAGCCAGCTCGAAAAGATACTCGGTTATTGAGTCACATGTTCTACCTCCCCGCAGTGTGGTGTACTATCACTACTTCTGTGAAATCTGGCTACGAATACCCTGTTGGTCAGGATGGCCAACAGAAGGATAAAAACAGTCGCGTATGCTGACGATATTGCGGAATTAATATCTGGTATATTTCTGAATACAATATCTAGTTATATGGAATCGGTATTAAGTACACTGAGTGATTGGAGTATTTCAAGTGGACTTAGTGTGAACCCCTAAAAAATGGAATTGGTACTCTTAACTAGGAGATATATGATCGATGATTATCCCTGATCTTGAGATCAGGGATAATGCAAAGTACCTTGGCATCATTGTAGATAAAAGATTATCCTGGAATCTAAAAATTCAGAACATGATTAATAAAGCCTCTGTGGTCATATACTCCAATTGGTACTAACTGGGGTATTATGATGAAGGGTTCAATTGGATATTCAAAGCAGTTGTTAAACCCATATTGTTTTATGGAGTGAGTAGTGGTGTGGTGGCACACCTTGGATAATGCTACTCAACGAAACGAGTTCTATGGACTATTGCGATACTGATTACAGGCGCTATAAGGTCTACCTCCTCTAAGGCACTTTATATTATTTTCAACAGCATACCAGTGGATTTGATGGTGATACATATGGCCCTCAATTCTGCTGTGAGACTATATGCTGGTTGTACGTGGTCTGGTAAGGAACTTGGACACTCCAGGATAATTAATCACTATGGGCACATACATATTAATGTCGATTACTGCCTTTCCATGTTATAATCCCGAAAATTGATTTATAGCAGCGCAGACGATGTCATAAGGATATATACTGATGGCTCCAAAAGGGGTAATAGAGTAATTTTTAGGGACTTATGTAAGTAAAGAATGTTCTAGAAGTGCCAAATCCATCAGTTTTTTGCATACATATATATTACTTATCTGTGAAAAATTTTGTTCGATATTTGTAAGATACTTTTGTAGGTTAATGTGTTCTGCGGAACTAGTCCTTATATGGAAGCTATGACCATTTATGGATCAACCGGGTAGGGACGGGTCAATAAGTCCGCGACTTTTTGAGTTTCCTGCCTTTTAACTGGAAGTGCAACACCACTACTGTGAACAGTCATTTGTCAGTTGACTCCAGTCAAAATCCGGTCATTAAGTTTGTGTTTGACAGCCATTGATAGCAGAATACCTCGTGACTTGAGAAGAAAGTGGAAAAAAGTGAATTTCGTGTGCTCAAGCATTATTTTTTGCGGAAATATCTCAAACCAAGGCTAAGTTTGATAAATTCCATATATTTCAATGATAAAAAGGGGTTTACTGAATTCCGTTGTGATCGTACAAGCACTGAAGATGCGGAACGTTTTGAAAACCCAGTTGAGGACTCTATGCAACTGAAAAAATTAAACGATATAGTGTTGGCCGATCGGAGACTGAAAGTGTGAGAGATTGTAGAAACCAATACCTTAGTTATCACTTGGGTATATGAAAGCTTTTCGCAAGATGGCTGCCACGTTTGCTTATAATCGGGTGCACACATGCACAGTTTTTGTGTTAAAAATCCAAGAATGGCTACTATTCCACCCAATTCTCTACTGCTCTTAACTCTTTCTTATTTCCAAATACAAAAAAAAGACAAAAATATAAAAATATGTTTGAACAATATCAACTTTTTTGAAGCTTGTCTCACAATTTGGTCCATAACTCTGGTTCTACGTGACCGATATTGTCTATTTTCAATACCAAACATCTCTGATCATCAGAAATGGAATAAATTTCATCCCCATAAGTCCTTACCTCGAACTCCTATCGTATCAACATTAGACGATAGTCACTGCTCACTTTAAAAGTAATAATTCAACTGAATAACAGCATCGAATTTCTTTCTTATTGTCAAGAATATTATAGTTCGAAAAGAAACGAAAAAGTTACCTGTTGCAAGAAAATATTTTGTACTCAGAGAAAACAGATTCGTAGTGCCAAACAAATTTGTTGCCAATCGAATGGTTCTACCTCAGTGACCGAATTTTACAGTTTTGGCTACAAAATTTCAGAAGGAGTAACAAAAGTTTGGTTGCTACAACTGAAATTCTTTTTTAGCAACAGGCTATCTGTTGATAGAGCCGAAAAATTCTATGTGTGCAATCGAATCATTCGATTGGCAATAAATTCTGTGTATGCTTTAGTACAACTATTTCTGATATTCTAAAATAGCAACTTATGGTAGCAATGAAGAAGTTACAAACGGAAGAGCAATAGATAATGCTAATGGGTTTTGTTGTTGCAAAAATAACCAAAATCATATTTTTAACTTCTATAATGAACGCAGTAGTCGAATTTGTCCCAAAGACTCTTCTAAATGTTGGCAGGGTTCAGTTCGTTATTTACAACTATTACTAGCGCTGCACTTACTTTTGTTGTGAGTATTATTATATTTTCCATAAATTGTAAGTTAGTATGTAAATATATATAGTATGGTTATAAACGCTGTTGCAAGGACAATTAACAACAACAGTTTAAAGAAAAAAAGTAAATTTTACAGCAATGTATGTATGTATGCATTTAAGAACATGTAAATATACTTATTCAGATGCATGTGTAGGTTTCTATTTAGTCTTTCATGGTTTATGATAACAAAAAACTATTTTTTAACAAGAAAGCAAACAAAAAATATTATAAACTTTTGCTAAAGACGTTTAAATGCTTTTAATTTATAATACCCTACGAAACAAAATACGAAGGCAGACTAAGAAATTATTTAAATGAATTATAATGCCCTATAAGTAAATATTTTTTATTTCTAAAAAATTTCTCCTATTTTTTGTTACACTTTGGAGTCTCTAATTTTTGTATCCTTTTTAAGGATTAAAATTTTCACTGTTTTAGCTAAAATTAAAGTCATTGTGTTTCCTTCCTTGTAAATGAACTTACTTAAAATAAATTATAATTTCAAAAATACTCTTTTGCTTATCCTCGTACTTATATAAGGTTTTCATATACCATCATCATGCTACTGTGTTAGTAAATATTTTTTTCTATTGTTTTCACTCATATGTTTTGGTGGTAGTAGAGCATAGAATTATAATTTTATTTTTTTTTTCCTTTTTGAACAAAACAATGCATAATTTATATTTACAACCAAAGTAAACTTTAATCAACAATTCAGTTTATTGTTTTACCAAAAATTTTGGAAAAAATTCGTTAAGAAATATAATGAAGACTCAGAAAAGTGGTGCATGCTTACAGGCGCTTATTATAACCTATTAAATATAAATTTTTGTTTTAAAATTTTGTAATTGATATGAAGTTTTTGATAATAATTTTTAAGTCATAGATAAAGAAAGTTAGATCATTAATCAAAATAAGTACAATTTATGCTCACAATTAAAATTTAATTTCTTTTTCTGTTATGAAATTAGTGTTCTGTCAGAAATTTATGTTAGCTCTATATTTCTGTCGGTGATCGTTTAGAAAGAAATGCAAGAATGGTTAAAAATAATTAAATAGTAGAATTCGAAATCCATTCTTGTTGTTTTTCTTTTAAATGTGGTATAACCAAATCCATTCGAATACTACTATAAAACGGTATAGCTGGAATGACAAATTCTAAAGTCTTTAAAATTTTCAGATCGTTTGTTATAACGCATTATAACGTAGAAACATAAAAACCCTGGAACGTAAAAGTTTAATTTAAAAGTACACAATTGTTATTACACATAAAGGAATTAATAAAAAATCATTTACGTGCACTATTATATAAAGGAATTTTCTCTATTTTTTAGCACACTTTTCAAGCAAGCCCTAACTGACTTTAGAGTCAATTAAAAAGCACTAACTCTAGAGCATGCAATATATGAAAAAACGTACAAATTTTTCAAAGGGGACAAGGTTTGTGGGACCTCTGAGGAGTAAATAAAGCCTTTTTGTATAAAGATTTGATATTGGTGAACACCTTAGGACTTGAAGACTTATATTTTAGTAAAATTTAATAATTTTATTAATTTTTGGGACGTTATTTACCTTAAAAATTAAAATATGTTGATTTACCATGAAGAAAAATATAAAATTTGAATTATTGTAAAATCTCAATGGTTAAAGGTGTCATAACAGAGTTTGGAAGTAATGTAGAACCAAATTTTCTTAAATTAACGACATTAAAATTTTTGTAATTTTGTATTTCCAAATACCGAAATTCCTTAACCGGAGAAATGTGTTTCAGAAACTGACTTTTTTTTAGAAAAGTGCCTACTGTGATGTTATTTACCGCATGATAGTAAACAAACTTTGTAAGTATTTAAGAAACATATAGAGTTACATAAGTGTGGAGATTTTGCGGAGATCGGTGCTTTGCCTTTTTAGAATTTTAAACTCAAAAATAAATTTTTTTTAAAAAATTGCTTAAGTTTGGTTAAGTCTGTGGGGTGTTGTGTCCGTTTAAGTGAGCCAAATTTTAGTCTACACCCTTCTGCATTAAGTTTTATTTCGGACAATGTCAAAAGAAAAATTATGTGGGCTTTTTAGGAAAAAACGTAAAAAATACGAACCTTTTTACATGTTCCAACTTTGGATGCCTGTAGCTTTTTATAGGGATAGATGACGAATTTTATTGTTAATATAGGTGGTATTTTAAAAATAAATTTCGACCCTCCGTAGGTCCGCCATATCTAAAAAATCATACAAAGATCGAAAATTAAAAATATTTCTTCAACTAGTAGAGATAGCCTACATATGTAGGCATATATTTTGTTGATATTTTCAAGTATTGTTGGGCAAATCAACTTCACGAAGCTTAAACTTAAAAACACCTCAGCTCCAACCTTGTGAAATTTCGTAACAATATCTCCAATAGTTCCCGAGTTACCGAATTTGTTCAAAAAAAAAAACTTTCTAAACCACTGTGCACCATCAAAAAAGATGGTCGTAAAAATATTTGTCGTACAACGAACAAATATAATTGTAAGGAATTTATGTTAAGGAGGTTTGAACTTCACCAGTTAAAATTACAGGTTTACACCCGGAGTTACTGGATTTCTGTAGTACATTGTTGTTAACACTAGATTAAGTGAACATTTCAAAAAAACGTTTCATTTTTGTTAACGAGCACTATACTGCACAGAGTACTCTCTTTTCTATAGCTTTGTTTTCAGACCACTATTTGGATGCAAATAACACAACACAAATATGAAAGTTGCTTCGAAAGCATAGGAATGTGATCAGGTAGATTTTTAAATGGATTATTGTGAGTCAACATATAAAGCGTAGAACGGAAAGAGAGAGCAATAAAATAGAAAAAATTACTTTTTTTACACATGCTGGTGATACAATAACAAAACACATGCAATACATTCTCACGAATTAGGTTTTTGACAACAGACATAGGTTTTTGGCTATCAGTTATCTATCTAGTTGTCATCTATGATATAAAAGGTATTTCATTAAGGGTATTTCTATCTTTAAATTTAAATAAAAAAGTGTGTGCAAGATATCATCGTTTGTTATTCGTTTAAAAGGCCTATCGATGGCTTTATGTGTGGATTAAAACATCGTTTAACTGTCCGCCTTGGCTTCGCTGGTTAGCGCACATCTGAAATATTCAATATTTTACTGAAGGCTTTGAGGGCCGCTGTGGTTTGTGGCTTATTAATGACCCAGCTAACGTCGTTCTCAAAGAAAGAAAACCAATATCCATACCAATCATTGAATTGCTCTGGATGCATTGGACGCTCTTAGAGTTCATGTGGATTGGTATCGTCCCAAATTCGAAAATGTTGTTTACTGACGTACCCATTCATTTGAAAATTATCCTAGTCGCTGCAAATGATTTTTTTAATTAAAATTATGGTCAGTTTATGCCTGATCCAGGGAACATTCAGCAAAGATTTTTATAAAACAATTTTATTTTATGCACGTGCAGTTGAATTCTACATCCATCCATGGATGTAGAATTCGACAGATGTTGCTTTAACAATATGACCGAAATCAACTGTCGAAGTTCGGAAGTTTAACACACTTATAAATAATTCTAGAAATGTATATGATTCATTTGGAAACATATGATAAATAAAATCAAATTTTTAAATAAACTAATATTTTGTTTTTGTTTGGAATTGAATCTAACATATTCTTTTATATTTAGCCAATAATTATCAAGTGATTATAAAATTCATTACAAAATTTTAATAAATTCCACACATTTCTATAACCATTACTCAAATTTATAATAAATTGGTCACTTAATAAATTAAAACCACATATTGAATAAGGGATAATTATATGTTGGAATGGCCTGGCTTATCGCTAAATTTGCATACATTGAGTAGTTAGCAAAACGTGCTCGTTCATACAAAAATGGATTAGAATTTGTAGAGCATAAATATTTATATGATAAATAACAAATTCAGAGGAAAAAATAAAAAATATAAATAAAAATATTTAAAATCTATTTAAGGAAAAAAATTAATAGTAAATTTTTATTTTTTAGTTTTATTTATGAAAAAAATCATCATATATATTTTCATTTATTAACTGTCTTTTAAACTCTAACCACAAGCATTTAATAACGAACGGAAATATAACAAATGTGAAACTAAATGGCAGAGTATGTAGAAATTCCATAAAAAAAAGAAACGTGACATAAACATTTATTCATTCATGGTCCATCAACAGTCAGAAAATACAATTTGCAATCAAAATCAGAATTAAATTGCAAATAGACAAACATACAATTACATTCATGCATTCACATTCGTTCATATATGTACTAATTCTTATACATATGAGAACCACTTGTCCTTTTTTTTTTTATTAACAAATCACGTAAAGTATGGAAAAATAATAGTTTTTTCTAGGAAATATTATAAAAGGATATTTTCATTAGTTTACAACGAATATAAAGTGATACTTATTAACGAGTGTCATAATTTTTTACCTTTAGCTCCGGAGCTCATAAAATTTTCTATAGAAATTTTCTTTATTTGGAGAAGTTCATATTTGACCATAAAATACGCATCTGAAAATCACTTATAAACATCGGTATCAACTTGAAATTCGACAAAAATAGTTCCTATATTTAAAAAACACATGAACCGAAAAACACATGAACCTAAATAAAAATCTTACTAGAATCGATATTAAATTTTGTAAATATTTAATAAATATTGTACACAAAAATTATACTTGTGTCCATCCGCTTTATAAACATTTTGCATAATTATTTTGGTTCGCGTGCTTACAAGATTCAACTCGTACAGAAATTGAAGCCTTACGATCATCGTTCGCGCCATACACTTGGTGAATGTGCCGAAATAAATACCGCTATTGACCCACAATTTCATATGAAAACTTTTTTCAGTGACAAAGCACACTTTTGGTCAAATGGCTATGTCCTTTGACAGAATTGCCGCATTTGGAGCAATGATAATCCTCACCATTAATAAACACCATTTCATTCAGAAAAACTCACTTTTTGGTTCGCTTTATGGGTCAGTGGAATCATTGCTCCATATGTCTTCCCAAACAATGCTGGTCAGAGACCTGCTTACTAACTTGTTTAAGCCTCAATTGGAAGGAAATTTGGTACTGCAGACATGTCACACAGCTCTCGATACAATCAATTTACTGAGAGAAACATTTGGCGAACAAATAATTTCAAGAAATGGTTCTACTACTAACGCCATTAGATTATTTTCTGTGCGGATATGTAAAGTCCCAGGCATATGCAGATAAATCAAAAACTATCCAGCACTTGGAAGCGTACTTCTTTTTTGTCAACTGACTTTCAATTGCTAGTATAGAAAAAATCTAAGAATATAATCAAATCATTCTATTGGCAATATAGCACAACGAAACTCTTATATCTGTGCGGAGATAATACTGTAACTTTAAGAGGGAAACTTGTAAAGCAATTACCGAAATTTCCCGACAAAAGATTCCCGAAAATGTCTAAAAAATATTAAAGGGAATTCCCTGCAAATGATTTATAATTCAGCAAAATCTTTACAAAATGGAAAATGTCTTTTTTGAGATGTTCAATGTTCAAGGACAGTTTTCTGGTTCAATGTCCTGTGTTCAAAAGAATAGCAGTTATAGGAAAATATGAGGGCGGGTTAATTTGGTTGGTTGGTTTACGTGGTAGGTCGCTGCGTGCGAACAATCAATTAGGGTCGAAGGGACCCCGTTTTGACAAGACTACACCACTCGTTAGATGTAATGTCGTTTACATCGTAATGTATATGAAATGTATGCAAAAAATATGCAAACAAAAGTCGAGTTTACTAGACCCAACCTGTAGCTGTTAGATATCTCAAAAGGTCATTGAGTTTAGACCAACCCGGCTACCTCACCAAGATTAGTCAATATATAGTTGCCCATGAATTTATGTCTCATGGCACTTAGGTCTGGGCATTCGCAGAGAGGGTGGAAAATCATTTCCTCTTTCTCCCCATCCTTACAGCTGCGACAATGGTCATTAAAAGAGAGTCCCAGATGTTTGGCATGCATGCCTAACATCCAGTGCCCTGTTAATACTGCCAGCAACCTTGACATATCCCTTATATTCCGTGTCATGTGTTGCAAAATACGTTTTTCGTTAAAAGATGGCCACATCAGCTTGGCTACCCTACATGTGTCTAAATTACGCAATCTATTCTCAGCCTTTGTAAGAAAGTGTCTGAAGATAATGTCTTTGATAGTCCCCTGTGGAACTGCTATTAAGATAGCATTGGAGGTGTCTAAGGCAGATCCCATTCAGGCTAGTTCGTCTGCCTAGTGTCTATAGACGAACATAGGTGTCAGATAGACGAACTAGCCTTGACAGAGAATTCTTACATTGCCTGAATAATGAAGATGAAATTGTTTAGGCCTTCAGTGAGAGAAGTGCTGCCTGACTGTCGACAAAGATACCTATTTCGCCACGAGTATAATGATCATGAAGTGTATTTAAAGCTACCATGATTGCATAAATTTCCGCCTGGAAAACACTCATTCGGAAGACGATATGAGATGTCTAACCCAAGCTCGTCACAGAAAACGCCAGAACCAACACCACAGCCCATTTTAGAACCGTCTGTGTATAGCCTAGTGTCATATTCGTACACGAGATTACCCCTACCCCACTCACTCATGGAGGGAATCAAGACCTTGAAAACCCTATCAAAGTCTGTGTATGGAGTAATATAGTCAGAAGGCTGGAGAACGATCGAAGGCAATAGGCTCAGAATCCCCGCATGGCCATATGTTCTCGATCTCCCACAACCAGATGCATGAAGCCTCGCTGCGCTGCAGGCAGTGGTGGCCATTATGTGATGGTCTATTGGCACAAGGTGCAGTATAATGTTCAGTGCCTCTGAAGAACTAGTTCTTAGTGCTCCGGTTATATCAATGCAAGCTGATCTCTGGACTTTGTATAGTTGGTCTATAACATCCGTGACTTTTAATAACTCCGGGACTTTTTTGAATGAAACGCTGGTTTTCGGATAAAAAATAATTTTATTTTTCAACATAACCTCCTTTAAACTCTGTACACTTTGTCCCACGTTTGTTATTTTTTTAGTTATTCCTTCCAAAAACATAACATTTTCGAGGTCATCAAAATAGGTATTCGTTTGTGAGATGATTTCGTTGTTGATGTCAAATCTCTTTCCGATGAGCCATTTCTTTATTTTTGAAAACAGGAAATAGTCACTCGAGGCTAAATCCGGAAAATATGTAGGACGAGGTAGCAATTCTTAGCTTAATTCATGGATTTTTGCCATGGAAACTGCACCTGTGTGCACTCTTGCGTTTGTGGTCGATTGTGGGAAAACGCGGCACTCATTTTGCAGAAAGCTTTCTCATTCCACAATCTCTCGCACTTTCGAATTTTTTTTTTATTTTTTTCAGGCATCTTCTGTTCTAGTACGGCAGCAATGAAATTCTGTAACAACTTTTTTACCATTGAAATTGAAGGTGACAGTTCCCATAGTATATATCAAGTTAAGCCTTATTTTGGTTTTTTCCGCAAAAAATAATGCGTAATGAGCAGACGAAGTTCACTTTCTTTCATTTTCTCCTCAAGTCATGCGGTAGTCTGCTATCAATGGCTGCCAAACACAAACTAAATGATGCAGTTTGTTCAAATTTGTTAGTTGACAGCTAACAGATGACTGTTGATAGCAGCAGTGTTGCTCACTCAGTTAAGAGCCGGAAATTCAAAAAGTCAAGGACTTACTAAGATACAGATACTCACTTAGCTATTGAACATTATGGTATAAATAACAAAATTTTTTTACTTCGAAAATGTCGAATTTTATACCAACGTATCGTCAAATGCGCGAAGTTTTGCTTTAATTTGAAAAAAGTGCGAGGGATGGTTTGTGCCTTTTTAGAAGTGGTGATTTTGACACTGAAGATGAAGATCGCCCAACCAAAAAGTTGGAAGACAAAAAATTGGGTACCATACGAATTGAAGCTGAGAGACCTTGGAAGATGATTTTGTATGTCTTAAACGTGCTTCAAAGCTATAAAAAAAATTTTTGCACCGAATCATAACTTGTGATAAAAACTAGATCCAACACGATAACCCGAAGCGTAAGATATCGTATATGAAGCCCAGCCAACCAACCGCATCGACATTAACTGTATTTGGTGGTAGGATAGGATCTATCTATTATGAGCTGCTGATATCTAACCAGATCATTACAACGAACTTGTACCGAATACAACTGCAGAGAGCATTGGCCGAAAAATGTCCATAATATGTGGCCAAACTTGAAACATGTGGGTGCTGTGGCTTAATTGGTTAGCGCGTTTGATCATTAAGCATGATATGGTATTTGCGGCCTGGGTTCGATTGCCAGCCGCTGCCAATCAACAACATCAGTTTATAATAATTATTAGTTTAACACTAAAACGCCACCTAAGTAAAATAAATAAATAAAGGTTTTTGGCTTGAATTATGCGCCATCTCACCACCAGAGGCGCTGCCACCTGCATTAAAAACAAGCATAACGCGCAATTGTAGAGTTGTGAACAAAAAAGCCTCTCTCCTCCTTTCACCACCTTTCCTTCTACAATCTATCCCCTTTCCAAAGAAAGTAACACAAATATATTTAGGCATATTAATTGACAGAGTGTTACTTCTGTTTAAAAAAAAAAAGAAACCGTAATGTTTCATCATGACAACGGTCGCCCACATTATGCCATACCTGTTAGAAAGTATTTAAAATGAAGTGGTTGGGAATTACTTCACACTCTTTATAGTCCAGATCGTTTCCCGTCCGAATACTATTTGTTTCGATCGATGCAGAACGCTCTCACTGGCACACGATTCACTTTGGAACAGAGTATACAATATTGGCTTGATGCGTTCTTGGCTTCAAAAGATGAGCAGTTCTTTTGGCTCGGATTCCATATGTTGTCAGAAAGATTGGAAAAGGTCATAGCTAGCAATGGCCAATACCTTGAAGAAATGTATATTGTACAAGTGTTTAAAAATAAAAGCTAAAATTTGAAAAAATCACACATTTTTAAGTCATACACCCAATATTAAATGTAAACTTTGACCCTCGATGAAAGACAAACCAAAGAGATTTAAAAATTTTTTAGCATCCCTAAATTATGTATAACCATAAGGAAACTGTGTACCAAGTTTTGACAATTTTGGAATGGGTAAGATCCGATGCCTTGTCGAACATATTTGTTTCCTCTCTATGACACTATTTTCAATTGAAAATTTTCTGTATAACTACACAATTTGCAACAACTTCTACTCTGTCTAGTGTAGGGTATGTCCAACTTAACTCTTTCTTCATTCAACTGTTGGTTAATTTTTTATGTTGGCTTTTGGTTGTTTTTTTATATTTTTGTTAGTTATTCATTTTATTTTATTCAACAATGTTGCTGTTTTTGTTGTTTCTATTATGCTATTCCACATACTAATGCCTTTAGCTATTTACACTGGTTGCCTGCCCTGGTGACAATTGTGTGGCAAATGAAGCAATAGAAAAACGTTTTGTATGTGATTTTTATTGTTTTTCGTTTTGCTTTTTATTTTCACTTTTTGTGCTGTTGTGTGGCATCGTGTCATTGTCTAACAAAACTCTTAGAGGAATTGACTTTGTTTTCGTTGGTTTTTTTTTCGCAATTCTATGGAAGTTTTTTCCCAGAATGATGATGCTGCTGCTGTTGATGATGATGGTATTTATGTGTCATAATAAAAAATTCATTGGATTTGTGTGTTGAGGCACAAAAAAAAAAGAAATTAAGGAATAAATATAAAATCAACGTATATTTGTAGTAAAATTCTTCAATTTATGATGATTGTTTTAGAATTAAAATGTAGAAAAATTAACAAGAATTTTTAATTGCTAGAAATCGTAGCAGGGTTTATTTTTTAATTAGAATTGAATGGGAAATGTTCATAATTATTTGTATTGGCTATTTTCTTGGAATACACAATATTCACAGGAATTTCTTTATTAAGTTTTGACAACAATGTTAATACAAAATAATTTAAAATTAAACAAAATTTTTAAAATATCCTTTTAAACCTAACCCTGACCTTTACCTTTCCTTTAACCTTAGGAGAATAGCACAATCCTATTGCCGCAAACCTTAATGTTTTGTATACAAATAAATTAAATCAAATTTGATTTAATAATAAAAAAAATACAACACAAATCACAATGTATTGAATTTTCAATACACACAGTCAATGCAACAAATTTCCACCACCAACATCAGCATTAAACCACAACAAAAAGCAGGTAATTGACTGGAAACGTGATCAGATTTCAATATTCATTGTAGACTTTAATGGCTTAAGTCTGCAACCGTTTTTTTTTTATATAAATTTATACAGATTTTCTAAAGTATTTTTTTTCTACCGCTTTTTTGTTCATCTTGTTGGTGACAAAACCATTGAAGTGGTTCAGTTGAACCCCAAAAAAAAAAAACAGCATCAACATCATGATCAAAATACAATAGTTGAAAAAAGATACAACCATTTTTATCATATCCAAAGGAAAGCACTAGCAAACTACCAGCACTAGAAAAAAAATCTTATACAAAACACTTGTTTGAAAGGAAGTGGAAATGAAATCAATGCATGCAGGTTATTTTATTCAAGAGAAAGAAGACATGTTGATTTTACTGATACACCATTTTCGAGCATAATTTCAATAACACATTCACATTTGTAGTGGCATTTGCAGTGGAATTTCATACTATCAGTTACACAGAGTTTTATTTATTAAAATTGTATTGAAATTTAGTTGTAGTGCATTTAGTCTGATTTTACCTTTATTATTAAACTTTAACATTTTATTAATTTATGCTGATAAATGTGAAATAATATCAGATCAAGTATTCTTATCACCTCCGGTTACTCCGGGTTTAAAGCTAGGGTAATGCACAGCCTGTCCAAAGTTTTTTACATACACTTCAAATAGACTTTTCTCTGTTCCAGTTTTCACTTTCACAGATCATTTTATATTAACTTCTCAACTCTATATATTGAGCCACAATGCAGGCTTTTTTATTGAAAACAATTTGCTGCTACTCTGTGAATTATCGGGTCACACGTGCCGGTGCCCTATCACTCTCAATTGTAAGATCCTCATTAACTGATTGTATGCTGTTGATATGTGTGTGTGTTTGTGAGATACTGTATGGTTGTGTGTGTTGTACTGCTGGATGGTATTGTGTTTGTTGTATTCTTGCCTACTTCCATGTTTGTTTTGTGCACTCTTCTCTACAGTAGAATATTTTCTCTCGTAACTCTCTTTGTTGACTATCCCCTGCTGATCTCGGAATTCTTTCTGATGACAACTTTAGCTGTTGATTACTCTAGTTTGTTGTTGACTTTCGCAGCCAATACTAAACATTCCACCATCTGAATATCTGAAATGATATAATTCCAAATATGAGCAGATTATTTCTAAAACGAGTAATATTTCCTTTATTAAACTTATTACTTAGTATTGTACAAATTAATTTAAAAATTATGTCGACATAAATTTCTAGAATTTAGGTCCTCAGAGTTGTTATATTTACTTCTAAGTCAGGTAGATAAGTTTTTATATGGATTGTATGCCCATTTGTTGTTGCTCTTTGGATGGCCCTTATTAAGGCAGAGAATTGTGGTGGAACTGAACATTATTCTAAATTGACTGACTCTGATTCGTTGAATGAGATTCCTCAGCAGTTATAAAGTGTGACTTCTGAAAGATCTCGATATTGAACGGCTAATGTAATTATTCATTCTTTCCGCTTCCACGACAATTTTATCTCAGCTTTGGAACAAACCGAGTATTACTGCGAAAAATATTGTCAACTAAGTGGAGGTTTTTTTTCTCAGGGAACAATATTTGATGACATCAGACCTGTTACAACAACAACAATTCGGTCTTACTGATGGGAAGAAGACCAGCAAGTTCCATCTCCTATAAAAGCAGTTAACCAAATTGTTTAAATTCAAGAATTTTACTTTATACTCTCCATAACTTTAGAAAGTACAACAATCTTACAATGTAAAGAAAATTATCCGGTATGTTGAAAGGTGTATAGAAAGTGTGAGCAATGCTGTTTGGCGTAAGGACCAGGGCACTCATTTATATTGAAATCTTTTTACCATTAAAGTTTCGAAAGAAATTGTTGTTCTGGGCCCAGCTAATATTCTCGTACATATAAATTCTATGTTAAGAGTCAAGAGTCTGCAGGAGATAACTGAATTCTGAATTAACAGCTGACGAATCTGTGTAAACAAAATGATGGGGATAAATTCTAAGAAGACAATTAAAGAAAATAAAAATAAAGATTATTTATTACTGTGGATCTCGGTGACTGTTCTGCGGTTTGAAACTCAACACCCATCGACGACAGCTAGAAAGCTAGAAAGTTTTTTTAATCTGATTAAGTGTGACTGTGTTTAAGAACTAGGCATTATTTTTCTGAAATTAAGGAAATTAATGGTTTAGTATTATTAGCCGCCTTAAAATAAGATTTGAGTTTTTTTAGGATGTGTCCCAAAATATTTTGAGTCAAGTGACAACCGTTCGTGTTTAATATTTTTAAAATACTTATTTTTTTATAGGGTACTAGCTGACATGGTCCGCGTTGCTGGCCCTTATAAAACATTTCTTTAATATTGCATCTCGATCTAGATTTTAATATACAGTGTCCGAAAAAACTTAATCATAGATATCACCGTCATATGATGAATTTGTAGCAGATATCTATAAGTACAGTACCATGCTATGCCTTTAAAAAAAGAAAATAATGTATTTAAGACAACAGGGGATACACAATATTTCTTGTTTCTTTATGTGAAGTGAAAATATATAAATTATTTGGTGTACCAACTCGATAGCAAGCCACAAGAAATGTAAGCCAGCAATAGTCAACGGTTGGCATTGTACTTTGTTAATGGTTATAGGAAAGGCAAGACGACACAGGAACTGGAGCCACTTATATTCAAATGGTAAGTTGTTGGAAATCATCGGTATGCGTATGCGCTATGTCTTCGCCTTTGAATCTGCCACCGATGATTGTTGCCTTTATTAAAGTTGGTGACCATTTTTTGATGGTCCGTTCTTGTTTCGTTGCTTAATTTTGGCACGTTTGTATTTCGTTGTTTCGCCAGGCAGTTTCAATTTATTTACTCATTTAGCTTGTTGACATCATAATTTGTTGGTGATAAAATTACACTTTCTCACAGCCATTCCGAATTTTTGTAGTTGGTTGTAAGACTACTGGGAATACCTTGTCGACAGAAGTTCGGTCGGAACGAAATTTCGTTTGTGGCGGAATCAATTGGAATTTATTCATTTCCGAAGTCCAACAATTGTTTTGAGAATATTTCGGCAGAGGAGTGTTGCAGCAAATGCACACGCATCGATAGCATTCGGCTTCTGTAGCTTCATTTCTAGTGAAATAAATTTAAAGGAACTTCGCATCATCACTGGGAAGCGGGAGCAATTATCCAATTCTGTGGTAACTTAAACTTTAAAAGTGGGCATAAAGCCGACGTTGTTTACGATATTGGTGACCCGAAGGATGTTATTTTAAATCATGAGTTGTACTTTCGGATATTTTGAAGGAAATGCTTGGAAATCGAAGTGGCACCGGAAATGCAACTTTAAAGCGGCTCAATAATTGGTGGCAGAACAAATTTATCGTTCGAACACCACATTCCCGGAGATTTCTTAGGGAACTTCAAAACGTCGCAATGTAAGCAAAGTTTGTTGATTGCGCCAATCAGTTCTTGTGATTTTTTGTGGTCATCATTATTGAAATGAAATGCCACCAACTTTAAGTCGATTCTTTCACTTGATCAAACATTCAGGAGCGATTGGCTTCTAGTCTATCGATATGGTGTTGGGGTGTCTCTGCAGTTCTCAATGAAGGTGTACGACGCATTTGCTGAAGCCGAAATTATCGTTCTCTTTCTGTTTCCGCGTCTCTAGACATAGATGGTCTTTCCCGATTTTCCTGAAGACGTGACTCGCATTCCGTAGCTGTTTTAGCTGCTCTTCATTCCTTGATTTTCCGTGGATAGGATGTGTTTTTACCAATGTCTGTTTTTTTGGTGGCATATTATGATCCAAAGTAATCATATTATTATTTAAATTTATTTTTTGAAATACAAAATTTTATTTTAATCGGTATTAGTTTTAAGGTACTAACTAAATTCCCAATTAAAGATGAAGATAATGTAGAAGACAAAAAAAAAAAAAACTATAGAGCGAATGAGAATTGCAGACATTTAAAATGTTCTTTTAAAAATAACATAGGTTAGACAAACACCAGTACTCACAAATGGTGGGAAAGAAGACTTCTTATTAATTATGACTACGCGTACAGAAACATAACATTTAATGGTTGTACATAATAATAATAATATGTTTATATAATTATGATTTGGTGAACAATATTCATGTTTGCAATGCAAATATAAACGTTTACAGTAACTAAAATATTGTTGAAATTAAATTAAAACAACAATTGTATGTTTACGATAACAATATATTGTTACGAAGAACATAGCATAGTTCTAGTAACCTTGTCGAACCATGTTTTTTCTCTGCGTGTACATAGCACACACGCCAAAGAACGGAAAGTGGAAAAAACTCTAACAAAAATATTACTCAAATAATCACACAGAAGCGAAACCGGGTAGAGTTTACAATGATGAAAAAACCGGATGACCGGTTTTCGGTTTCGGTTTTGGATACTATTGTAAGATCTAATACCGAAAAAAAATTTAGTTTGCCCCAAAAAGTTTATTCATAAACAAATTGTGCGTATAAGTAATATTTAATTATTTAAAATTAATTATTGCTCATACTTACATGTGTTCCAATATAGGATTTTAATATGGATAATCCAATTTAAAAAAAATAAAAAATTATAATATACAGTTGTAAAACGATTGAAAGTGTTATTTGAATAAGGATATTTGAAGAGATTTTAAATTCCTATGCGTATGATTAATAATTATGTATTTTAAGTGTTAACTAAGTATTACTCATAATTACATGATTCTAAATGTAAGACTTGAATGATGATCTGTTTGTAAATAATTTAATATATGTTTAACGCATTTGAAAGGTGTTCTATACCTGAGGAACAGAAATTCACTCATTTTGGCACCAAACTAAATAAATCATGTGTTGATCTTAATGGAAACCTTCAGATGTTTTTACAAAATTTAAAAATAAATTTGGTTGAAAATTGCCCAATTTATTTATATTAGAACTGTAAAACCAGGATGCAGGTTGATAATCAGTTGCTTGGTTTTGTAAAAGTACTCAGTTTAAAGAAATGGTGTTGCACAACTACTCCACCAATTCCCATCAATAATGCTGTTGCTGATGATGATGTTGATGTCGATGATGCCACTACATCTCTATAGAGTTTAATTTTGTTTGCTTTTGCTTTTGTTGTTGTTGTTATTGCATTACGCTATTTACTAAATTCATGACGAATTGTGATTGAATTTCCGTTTGCTATTCGTCCATTGTTATTTAGACAGAAATATAAATGTAGATGCTTCAAAACATACAGAAAAAATAATTTTCTATAGAGTTTACTCTCTCGTCATTGATAATAAAAAGAATGTCAATTCTATTATTTGTTTTTTTTATTTTTATTTATTTTTCTTTTCTGTAGTGTTATGTATGTGACATTTGTGGCATGCCAAGTGTCTAGCACTGTTTGTTTTTCCATGAAAGTGCCTTAATTTTAGAGATTTGTTGTACAAATTGTTTGGAAATTCTCACAGTGTGATGTTTGTTTTTTTGTTTGTTTATTATATTTTACTGTAATACTTTTATAATGCTTTCAAAATAATTGTATTTCACTACAAAAGGTTTAGGATTTTTGTTTTTTTATTTTACTTTCAATTTGTGGTGGTTATCGTTTGTGTTATATGTATGTATTGTCTGGATTTTAAGAGATTTCATTACTGAAATTGAAAGTTAAAGTTCAAGATAATATTTAGATATGTATGTGTATGTGACAATAATGTGATATATTAAATATGTAGCAGTTTTTTATATGATAAAAAAGGAAAATAATCAATATTTTTATGATTCATGGTGTTTTTGTAGTCATGTATTTGTTGTGCTACCATTTTAAACAATACAGGATTCATTTAAAATATATATTTCTAAAGCCTAAAAGTTCAGTGTGGATTAAAGGCAAAAAATATTTATTTTAATCAACATCATATGCAAAACATTTAATGATGTCTATATTGTATTGTTGTTTTCGCTAACGTGTGTATGCTGCAGAAATGTACAAATTGTGGCCCCTAAAGATATGCTCTTAATTTAATCCATTACAATCTCTATTACAAAATACTTCCCACCTCCGCTGTATAATTTTCTAGTTGAGTTTTGAAGTCACACACTAACAGCCGTACCCAGCTAGAGTTATTCACAACAATGTGCTCCATTTTTTTAAATCATATTTTTTTCACATTGTTTGTTGTAGCTTCCACAAATAAACAATTTTGTTTTTTTTTGTTGTATATCGCTTTGCTGCATTTTTATGCGCCGTTAGTTTATGCAGCATTATATTGTGTTGCATAGGGGAAAAAACACAATATAACGCAAGAATTGCCTTCGGAGTGTGTTTCATCATACATTTTTTTTGTGCTGCTGTTGTTTCGCTGGCTGTTTGTTGTCCCTTCATTTTCACTTAGTTTGGGTTTAGAGCGCTGTCTACTTTTTTACATTTTCGTTAAGGTACGTGCACCTTTTGTACGTTTTTAATTTTCCTGTTTTATTTCCGGTTTTATGATTCCGATCTCATAGTACCAGTGATTGTTGTGATGAGTTGTTTGTGTATAATTGTATTCCTACAGTATATAAATAAACTCATACCAACATACTGTTATATGTACAGATGAGTCTTCATACCTAAACAACATCAACAACATTATTGTCATAAGCAGCAACATCATCATCATGACGATGTTGTTGCTATTGCAGATTGTGTTGACTTTGTTTTCATAAAAACTCTGCCTTAAAGTTATCATCACATCACCACCATTATGTACATAAACAAACAAACAATTTCTATTCAAATATGTATACATTTGGTTGGTTTTTATATAAAAATGATTTCTTTTGCTACTCATAAAATCCTTTTCTGTTTTCTTTTGTAAAAAAAAATTAGCTAAAACTCTTATTGACTTTAGATGTCAATAAATGTTACCTATTTATTTTTCTGTGTTTTGTGTATTTTTTATATTTTAAATTTTTGTCCTTTAAGCTTAAATGGTTAGGTTGGCTAGCAAAAACTGTATATGGCTCTAAAGTGAAACAATTTTCTTTACCATTAACCATTAAGATAAGCTTTTGGCTGAAACACATTGTATGAATGAAAATTTTTCTGGATATTTTTACATTATTTTTGGGAAAAATACCCTACGTAAGGTGAGGAATGATCAGTTAAACGTTTGTGCCTAGTTATTAAATCTATATACAATGTATACATATTAGGGTGGCCCCGTTTGTATGGAGAAAAAATAAGGTATCGATGTTTCCGCCTAAAATGAAAATTTGATTCATTCTAAGACTACCTTTTGAAATTTTTTCGTCCTTGAGTCAATATTTGGCGAGCTGGATCAAAGGATAAAAAGGTCCTTTTTTGAGGTTTTTTACATTTTCTCCATATTTCTTCCAAAGGAAGTATATGTAAGTTTGATATCATATAAAAGGTCTTTAAAAGACGCATTCAATAGGTTATTAGAATCTTAAAAAAAAAAATTAAAATTCAAAAACTTTAAAAACTTTAAAAATTTTCGACAAAATTTTAGTTTTTTTTTAATTTTTTCATAGAATTTATTCAAATAAATATATGAAATTCTTGATCATAAACATAATGTAATTTCACCGAAATGGTGAAAGCTTATAAAATTTGAGTTATTTTGATGCCCATTACATATACTAAGAATTGAGTATACAGAGATTGTCAGATAGGGATGAAATTAGGTTTAAACAAATTTGAATAAACATTGAACTGGACTGAATTTTAAAAAACGAGAAAAACCGTTTCGGTGAAATTACATTATGTTTATGATCAAGAAATTTCATCTATATATTTGAATAAATTCTATGAACAAATTAAAAAAAACTAAAATTTTGTCGAAAATTTTTAAAATTTTTAAATAAAATTTTTTTTTTTTTAAATTTTTAATAACCAATTGAATGCGTCTCTCAAAGACCTTTCACATGATACCAAATTTACATATACTTCCTTTGGAAGAAATATGGAGAAAATGTAAAAAACCTCAAAAAAGGACCTTTTTATCCTTTGATCCAGCTCGCCAAATATTGATCTCAGGACGAAAAAATTTCAAAACGTAGTCTTAAAATGAATCAAATTTTAATTTTAGTCGGGAACATCCGCAACTTTAATTTTGGGGCCACCCTAATACATATATAATAATTAATGTATGTTTGTTTATTTATATATATTTATTCCTGTCGTTCCGAGTTGGAGCATAGGGCCACTACAAATGTATTCCAATGTGATCTGTTACAAGCTATTAGTTTGATTTCGTTCCAGGACTTCCTTGTGACTGCTACTTCAGAATCCAACTGTCTTCTCCACGTGTCGGCGGGTCTTCCTCTTCTTCGGTTACCCTTCTGTCATCTGTGGGTTTACGTAGTGTGTGACCTATCCAGTTCCACTTACGCCTCAATATTTCGGTGCGCAGAAGGACATGATTTGTTGTCCACAAGTCGCAGTTGGATATAGCATTTGTTCAAAATATTCTTAAAATTCTTCTCAGGCATCTATTGGCAAATACTTGGAGTACATTTACGTCGCGTGCAGCTCCATTCCAAGTCTCACATCCATACAATAATGCTGACTTCACGTTGGAATTGAATATGCTGATTTTTGTTTTTCTGAAGATTTGGGTAGCCTTCCATACAGGGCTTAAAAGACCAAATGACTGTCCGGTACACTTGATGCGATTCTCGATATCAGCACTTGATCCTCCATTGTTGTTGATAATACTGCCGAGATAGCACATGCTCTTAACATCTTCAACCATGGTGCCACTCAACTGAAGGGTGTTGCCGGTGTTCACGCGCATGTATTTAGTATTGTCTAAGTTTATCTTTAAACCTGCTTTCGCTGTCGCTGCCTCTAGGAGTTTTAATTGAACGTGTGTGATAGTAGGCGTCATCTAAGTCACCTAGCCGCTTGTATAGGCCCCACTGAATATCGGTGGAGTTTTCTGTCACTACATCAAGAACAATGTTAAACAGCAGAGGTGACATGACGCATCCCTGCCGTACCCCTGTATTTACGTTAATCCTGTTGCCGATCCATTGTACAGGCTTCTTATAAGAGAAATTAGTTTTGGCGGGGTGCCTTTACATTCAAGTGCCTTCCAGATGGTCTATAAATACGAGATAGAAGGGAGATCTCCACTCCACAGACTGTTCAAAGATTACCCTTAGAGTGTTTACTTGATCCACACAGGATTTTCGTGGTCGAAAGCCCGCTTGCTCCGCATTAGTGTTATGGAGTGCAGTTTTAAGAGTGGCGACATATTGCGCTGCGATAGGAGCAAGTGCTAGTTTATCCACATCAAACTTAGGTGCGGTGGTCTGGCTATTTGTTGATAGCTGCAAGCTAAAGCACATTGTGCCGACAAGGAGATGATGATCACTACTAATGTCTAGACCTCTTTTGTTTCGCACGTCAAAAAAGATTCCCTCCACTTTTTACTGTATTTGAGGAGCCAGCCAACCTGTGCGTTAAAGAACGCTTCTTTGACGCTAACTTCAGACAATTCCGTGGGTGCGTAGCACTGTATGCAAGTGAGCTTTCGGGCTCTGGTTCGGAATCAAGCAGTAATAATTCTATCACTGTGCGGATTCCATTCGATAAGTTAATCGGATGCTTCTTTTGATAACAAAATTCTGATAGCATCCGAGTATGGTATCGGGATTGCCGATTGGAGCCTCCAGACAGACTTTTTTTATTACAACAATTTGTGAAATTGGGTTTTTGATGGCGCCAATTGCCCGCCATAACATCACAAGGATCATTGGCATACTCGGTATTTACAGGAACTCGAAAGTCCCACCGAGACTCTCCCCTTGCAATATAAAACAAACAAAAATTTTAAAAGTTTTGAAATTTAGTTTTTGCTTTCCACATAAATATCACTTTAGTGACGTGATTTACAAAATTAGGGCCCATATTTTTATTTGAACAGTCTTGTAAATTTTAAATGACTTTATGGTTTTTAAAACCAAAAATCTAATTTTATTATCTACTAACTAAAATCCGGTGTGTTTTCGAAAATTTAGATTCATAGTGGCAACTGAATACGTCGCCAATCGAATTTTATCGCTTCCATGTAAAATTAATATTTGCTCGGTAACTTATTCTTTTATTGTTAGTTTTCATTGAAATAAGGAATCCCAGCAACGATAAGAATGACTATATTACACGAAAACTTTGCGGTTAAAGCTCGAAGCTTAACTGATGTTGGCCTAAGTTGTGTATGTTATTTGTTTTGAAATTTCATGGCGATAGCGGAGACGTGATAAAAAAAGCAAATAGAGATATATTAAAAACAAATATAACTCTTCTCGGGCAATTCTATAAGATTTTCTGAGAGTTGATTATTGACAGACACATATTCATGTTGGATTGTATTACAGAATATTTCCTATTTACCCGCAAATACTTAAAGTGGTAGTTCCAGAACGATTGCTAACAGCTTTAAATGAGTTTATACACGCCCTTGATGTGGATACCACTTCATGTCCATTTGCGTATGTCTATATTTTATATTTTATTACCGTTAATTTTTTTAATAATATCAAAATAAACTTCTAAAGACACTTAATTTTTGTTGGATATAAACTTCGAATTAGACTTTCTTAAATTGTAATAAAATTTTTTGATTATAAATAGTAACATTTAGCATTCGAGACTGTAATGCTGAATTCGATTTGGTTAACGTTGACGAATTAAGAGCATAGTTTTTTAAAAGACACAATTCGGTCAAAATAACTAATTTAAGAATTGTTGCAACTTTAATTCGATTATTATTTTATCTTAACAATGATGAGCATAGAAAACTTGTTTTTTTCGTTACAACAATAGAATTTCCGTTAATTTCTTTAAATATTGCCGAAACCAATTTCCAGTCCAACTACATATTTTTTTAGTATAAACAGAAAATTATGCGTATACGTAATATTTAATTATTTAGTATTAAATAATTGCTCATAGTTACAGGGTTCCTAATGTAGGCCTTTAATGATGATGATTTTAAATATATTCTTGCACAATTTTTTAACTTTCTTTCAATATATATTCTATATTTGTAATATCAATATCAAATAAACATGGAAGATCTGTATCCCCACATATATCTGCAGTAATTACTATTCGATGCATTATTCATAAACAGTGTTTTATATAGAAGCGTTTTTAATAACTATCCAATTGGCAAATTTTATGGCAGTAATTTTTAAATATCATTTCATGTTACATCTTTGAACGAACTTGGTGCGAAAATTGGATTATAATTGATTTGGGCACCTAGTCAGGATGACTATGTTGTGAATAAATGAGAGGACAAACTTGGAACGAACCTCTTTCAAATTGTTGTAAGATCTTGCAGTAACAAAAACTTTTCCTGACTATTCTAATAGCTAACATGAACAATACAGTTGCTTATTTTACGGGCTCTAATATATCTACAAATAAAAAGTTTCGTTGCGATAACCGTATTTGCTTCAAATGATTTTGTCTTCATTATAAAATGTTCCAGTAATTGCTAAACACTAATTTTTAAACCACTATACAATTTTGATGTACTTTGATTCTAGTAGTACAAATATGGTCCAAATTTTAAATTCTATGGAAAAGTTTTTTTTTTTTTTTAAATTAAAAGTTTTAATGAAAAACATGTGTTAAGAATTTAACGGTCGCACTTCTTATATCAACAAACTTAACAAGAGCTAGCAAAATCATTGAGAGCTATTCAGTCAGCAATTCCAAAACATTTGGGAGAAGGTGATACCAAGAGACCAGCCAACCAGCCGAATCGACACCAAAGTCAATTGTTCTATTATGTGGTGCTGAAATCTGGCCACACTATCACAGGAAATCTGCACCAGATGCAACTAGTTCGATTGAAGCGAACATTGGCTGAAAAACACCCAGAATATGCTAAAACCGTAATGCTCCATCATAACAATGTTCGGCAACATGTTGCAATACCTTTAACAACTATTTAGAAAGAAGTGGTTGTGAAGTATTGCCTTACCCGCCTTATAGTCCAGACCTTGTCCAGTCTGAGTACTATTTGTTTCGATCAATGCAGATTATCTGGAATTGGCTCAAATGATGAACAGTTCTTTTCGCTCGATATTCATATTTTGCCAGAAAGATGGGAAGAGATCACAGCTAACAATGGAAAATACTTTGAATAATATTATATTTGGTCAATTCACAAGGTCTCTTATCAGTCATATTGTAATAATGTCCTAATATATCATCACTGGGCGGCTCGGCTTAACCAACTTTTAGGCACTCGGCGTTGGTCTCTGCTGGTTGGTTATGATAACACTATAAACATGGCATAGATAGTAGTATTATTTCAGGACATTTTTTGCTTCGAAAGCAATAAGAACCATTGTGAAATATTAGGACATTATGACAATATGACATGATAAGAGACCTTGTGTATTGACCAATTGTACAAAGGTTTCAAAATTAAATTTATAATTTTAAAAAATCCCGCATGAATTACAGTGATCTCTCAATAATTGTTACTAAATACCACAACAACCCCAGTATATGTTGATCAAGGCTAACTTTGAATATTTTGTGCAGTCAGGACTGTTCATGAAATTGTCTCTAGAGAAATTAATGACATAATTTCTATCACAAATATTTTTCAAAAACGAAAACTGTTACAATTTGCAGCTATTGTCCGTGTGAGGAGTATATCATAGACTTGTGCTGAAGATTCCGCATAATAGTCATCGATATATTTGAAGTAGTTTGGCTTAAAATTTACTTTGCTAGAATTGTATAAAGTTTTGCAGAATAATTGTATCTACTTTAAATTTTTATTATTTTATAGTTCTGTGAAGCTTTTTATTTTCCAGGGTAAATAAAATTCCACTTATACCACAACATATGCCTAAACAAATTCCTAAGCATGTTTTTTATATCTACTTTTTTACATATTTGATATTTTCTTCAGTTTCTATCCAACTTGTTTTCGGTTAAAGTTTTTCTTTTCTATATATTTTTTTCTATAAAGGTAAATATTTGCATAGAAAGGTCAGTAGCACCTTGTTGAAAAGAATATTGCTGTCGAAGTTTAAGCCAGTAAAACCTTTTTAGGCAACATTCTAAAAATGTTGTTATTATTGTGTTTATATTTAGGATTTTAGTATGCAGCTTGAGGAAAGAAAGCGAATATGTTTAAAATGTTAAAATTAATAGTAAGACTAGCAAAGGGTAGTTTTTTCTTTTATTAAAGTTGTAAGCAACATTTTGTAAAGCAAATATTCAAACTTTAATTTAAGTCTTATTGAATATAATTAAAGGTTCTTATTTAAGTTGTTTATTATTTATATCATTTAATATTATTCCCGCTTTACCCCTTTCCTTACCTATGTTCAGTTTTATGGCAGTAAACTTTCATAAAGTTTGTTTGTTTGTTCTTGTTTCTGTTGACCAAATAAATGATAAACATTTGACCACTGAAAATCACCATAAATTAATTGATATTATAGGACATGACAACAAATATAAAACACCTTATTAGGTTAGGCAAACACAAAAAGAAACATACGTACTTGTGCAAATACATGTGAACGCTGGCTTTTCAGAAACGCCCAGCTCACACCTTCAAATTGATTTTGGAAACCACATGAATTCAACAAATCTGATAAACTATTGTGTGTGTGTGAGGACATATTTGTGTTGAAAATTTTGTAATATTTTCCACGAAGGTCGTCATGTGATATGAAATATTGTATTTTGTTTTTGGTTTATGAAAAACCATTCTTTTCTGATATATTTCAAAAGTTATTAGTTTAAACAACTCCTTACAATTCATCAAAGATGTGATTATAGATTTTGAATCATTAAATTTTTGAAAACATACTTTATCACACAACCCTCATACCTGAAACAAACTGCCACTCAGTTGGGTGGACAGTTGTGTAAAACAAATGAAAAAAAGACATCAAAAATAAATACATTTGTTAAAACAATTGACACTAATCGTTTGACATTTATATTAAGTTTATTATGTGTGTATAGGTTTCTAAATAACCACTGTGCGTGTATATTTACTTGTATAAGTATGTACGTATGAATGTGTTTATAATGAGTGTGTGGCTGTTAACTTTTGATATACATGTTTAACTTGTTTGTTAGTGTCATTATAGTTTTTGGCTATTTAGTGGTTTTTCTCCAATATATAACCAGCCTACCCTTACTTAAAATTATTATTCAATCACGTACGAAAATGTTAATAAATATCAAACTGTGTCAGTAATAAATGTCATGTATTGACACTTTATACATACGAATGTAAATAGTTTACATACTTAGCTTTTTGATGGTTCAACAAATACATACACATACACAAATATATGTTGACACTTAAATCTGACCAAGCAAATTATTTGAATAGTCTGTGTTCAAGAGGGTAGAGAAGGCAGTAAGAAATGTGGAGAGGAGATGTATTAATTTGGAATGATGTATGTTACAGGTCGTAATATTAGAGTTAAATTTTAAATTTTATCGAATATTTACAGGAGATTTTTCAAGTAATATAAGTTCATTAAATAATTAAAAATATTATAAATACGCTTCTCTTGTAGCTTTTGAATTTTGTAATATAGGGCTACCGTTAGCATACAGTGGGGTCGATTGTTAAAAAAAGTAATATATCAGTGTAGTTTAAACCCTTGGTAGGCGTTCATATTGTTCAGGTTACGAAGATTTTCGTCAACTTACAAGTACACAATCCGAATGTAAACAATAGAGTATAATAAAGGGTGAAATCATAAAATTCTTAACACACGTTTTTCATTAAAACTTTTAACCCAAGTATTATTTGATTTTTTTTCTTGGTCAAGTTACCTTTGTAAAACATGTCAGTTATCATATTTAATGTCAATTATATTAATTTGTCGTTAATCTGATTGAAATGAGTTACCAGAAAAAAGTGCGTACTAAAATTATTAAATATTTTCAACAAATCCCAACTTGGTCCTACGAAAAGTTGGCCAAAAAATCAAAGGTCTGCCGTCAAACTATTTCCAATGTTATGAAACAGTATCGGGAGAACTTGTCCGTTAATAGAAAACCTGGTTCTGGTAGAAGGAATGGTCTACATGGTGTTTCTAAAGCCAAAAAATAGAAAGCATTTTAAAAAAAGCTCCAACACATCCGGTAGGAAAGCAGACCGGTTAGCTCAGTGCTCGGACTATTTGGTACGAAAAGTCAAAGCTAATGCAGGTTTAAAAACATACAAGGCTCAAAAAGTTCCTGGCAGGAACTCTGCTAAAAATTTAGAGGCCAAAAACAGAGCACGGAAATTGAAGTCAAGTTTTATAAAAAAAATATTCTTGATGCATAAAAGATGACGAAACGTATGTTCTGGCAGATTTTTCGCAACTTCCTAGTCAAAAATTCAATGTTGCTGATGCTCGAAAGAATGTTGAAGAAAAGTTTGGGTCCCAAAAGCAGACATAGAGTGTAGAAATACAAATATTTCAATCAGTGGCTTGATGTTGTTTCGGACACAAAGTATATATGAATATTCTGGATCGTTATATATAGCGAAGTCGATATAGCCATATTCTTATCTCCATCTGTATGTAGCTTCCAAATTATAAATTACTCGTTAAATAATTACAAATATTATAAATACGCTTCTCTTGCAGCTGTTGAATTTTGTAATATAGACCTACTGTTAGCATACAGTGGGGTCGATCGTGAAAAAAAGGTAATATATCAGTATAGTCTAAACCAATTTTGCCCAAGCCCTATACTCTTGGTGCTCATTTGTATTTTGTAAATGCTCTTAGCTATAGGCTGTGTGTTTCTGTTCTCAATACAGCAGTCAGCACTAGCAATATGAAATACACAAACAACTTTGTCTTGTTAGTTTTTTTGTCGTTCTTCACTGTATACACGCAAGTGCAAACCAACAACACTTTCGTATGCTTTGCTGGTAAACATTGACGAAAGCGATCATCAATGTAGATTTTGTTTTTGTTTATCGTATGGTATCGTTTAAAAAAGTGTGTATTTTTTTCATTGTTCTTTGTATGTTTTGGTTTTTACAACAAAAAATATTGAATAAAAATTTGTTTTTCTTTAAATGTATTGGTGTTTGCTCTTCCATAAGGAACTTTTGGGCACCCCTGGTCTAAACCCTTGATAAGCGTTCATATTGTTCAAGTTACGAAGATTTTCGTCAACTTAAAAGTACACAACCCGAATGTAAACAATAGAGCATAATCAATATATCGTGAATTCTTCCCGCTCGGTAGCTATTTAAAATCGAGACATTAGGCCTACAAATGGCTGAAATATAAAGAAGATACCAGGACAACCTCAATTTTCCGAAAATTTTTTATTTTAAAGTATTTTGATGAAGAGTATATAAAATTCGACACAGCCGAATTTATGCCTTTTACTTGTTTTTTTATAAATTCTTTAATTTGAAAAAAAGTACCGCTGAAGTCGGCTTTTGGCTTATAATATGTAAAATAAAACTGCCAAACTTCGAGGGATGATACGTGAACGATAAAAGAAAACAAGTTGGTAATGTAATAAAATCAATTGCTCTGTTTTTAAGTTGTTGTTGTTGTTGTAGCAGCATAAACAATTATACAGTATTTAATCTTGGGGTTTTGCAAGATCAAGTCCAAGAAATTGTGCCACTTCTACTGGGTGGGTTCATAAATCCACTGGACGTTATGAAGTAGGGTTGGCTAGACAGTTGAAAATGTGGAGGAGACCCTGACGACATGATGGGAATAAGTTGAGAATGGCACGGTTTGTGCTGGTCCAGAAGGCATTAAGCCTGTTGCTTTATCCTGTAGTGCGATTCACTAACTTTTATAACGATAATCGCATCGTTATAATAAATATAACGAAAATTTATCGAATTTGGCATTCAATAACATTTTTAACGATATTCGCTGTCGGTTGAAGTCAGCTGTTACTTTAAGCACTTTTTTTTTCGTTATTTTATCGACAATAATTTAAGTTGTGTTTATTTAATCGATAAAGTTATTTTGCAATTTTTTCTTCATTATCTTCAAGTTTTGTAGCTGGAACTATCGTAAAAATAATGAAAACACAAAAATATGAAAAATTTAGCCGAATAATAAGGGAAATTTGACGATAGACTACTTATTATTCTACTGGAAGATGTCCCAAAAGTAATCCTTTATATTTTGGACGGAAATAAGTTGTTTTTTTAGTAGTTATTTATAGAATTATGTATTTACAAACAAAAAATAAAAAAAATAATAATAAAAAAAAAGTAAGTCGCATCCACTAGTCGAACCGACAACCATCCGATTGCTAGTCAATGTTGTACTCACTACACCACTGCTTAGTTATTTTATTTTTTGTCAAATAATAGTTTTCACACAGTAATACAGAAAACAGAAAAATACAGCTGTAAACAATCGTTAAAAATAAATTACTGCATCACACTATCGTTACTGCAAGCGATTATTTATGTCGATAAACATTACGATTGTCGGATCGTTAAAAGTTAGTGAATCGCACTACTGATCTTAGTTGTGCCAGAATGACTCTTGTTTTACGCGGCAGAATTTTCTCGGCATCTTCTATCGGTGTTGGGCGACCTCCAAGTACGACATTCGTACGGTATCCTGCTGATGGCGTCTCTATGATTGTCTTTCAAAGCTGTCATATTCGAGCTGCGATTAAATGGATCCTGCAAATACCTCTATATGCTCTCTTCGTATCTGACATGCTAGAGGAGATTCCAACTGTGTGATATTGAAGTTTGGATGATTCCTCCAGTGACATCCCAAAAGGAATTGCTGCGTCAGCATGATGTTATGTTCCCTGACAGGAAGAATCTTAGTTTCCTCGTGGTGTTCGGAGGTGATTTGGAGGTAGCCTGTGACGGTCCTTAAGGCTGCATTTTGACAGCTTTGAATATTTCTCCACTGAGATTATCAGTTAACGAAGGCGACCACACTGAAGCAGCATAGTTAACCACTGACCGGACAATCATCTTGTAGGTTGCTAACAAGGTTTCTTTGTTCATACCCCAAGTGCTGCCGGCTAGTGCCTTGATCCTGTTTTGCAGTTTATGCGTGATTGCAGCAGCGTGTTCTGACGAGGTAAAAAGGCTAAAAAAATTACACCCTAGATTTTCACTGTTGGAATTTGAACCCCGTCGACCATGATGGCTAAGTTGAGTTTTACCTCCTTCGTCCAGGTGGTGATGAGAGTTGCCGATTACTTAGTTGGTGATAGCTGCAGTTTACGTGCAGTGAAGAAATTATGGATTTCGTTGAGATAACCATTTACCAAAAGCAAAGCTCATCAACGTTGTGACCTGTCGCCAAAATGGTGCAGTCTTTAGAGAGGTAGAAGTTAAATAGGAGCGATGACAGGACCCCGCCCTGAGGGACTCCTTGCTTAACTCTACGGGGTTTTGAGCATTTATCTCTAAACTCCACAAACGACTGCCTGCCACACAGATAGTTCACTATACATCTCCTCGTGTTGTTAGCCATTGTGAACTGCAGGATGTCCTGAAAGAGTGTGGCGTGACTGACAGTGTCGAAGGCCTTTAACAGGTCAAGTGAATAGTCCGTTCACAAGGCCTCTGCTGATTTAAGCTCTGTGATATCTGAGAGACTATGGCGGATAATGATGTGGTGGTGCTGTGCATCTTACGGAATCTATGCTGGTGTTTTTAAGTTAATCTGTGTTGGCAGATGTAAAAAATATTAATGTTGAATTGAAACTTGTATATATTGGAATATATTGAAATTGCTTCATAGTAGTACAAGCTACTTACCAGAGGTAGAAGAATTTGATATACCGTATCTCACCACTACTCTAAAAGGTTGGCCAGAATTTTCATTTTCTAAATGAATATGTTCTTCTGTATCATTCGATTGTACATAATTTTACGAGTGGGCCAGTGGTTTAGAATTACTTACAATATATATATTACAAATATTTTTCCGAGCGATCCCACTGTGCTTCATTAGAAATCAAAGAAAACTAGTCCGAGAATATGTAAAACTGAGATTAAAAAAAATGTATTATAATTATTTCCGTAGGGTCATCAACTCAATATTATTACCATAACAGCAATTAGTATGGAAAACTATAAAATTAAGTAAAAATATAAAAAAATTGTCTCAAATCTGATGAAAAAAACTACTACACTTATTATTTAAATATTTAAATTTTATTGGCATACGTGTGAGTACACATTTAAATTATTAAAAAGATTCACTTCAGCATAAAAAAAAACACAAACATTTTCGTATATCAAAAAATTTCAGTAACACTAGCTTAACACAAAATATAAAGCTTTTGAAATCACAAAAAAAAATATATATATAAAAAAGAATTTGTATGATGTATAAATTTATTTTTTCACATGAAGTTATCACTTATTTAAAAGTATTTATATTTTTACGAATGTTCACTAAAATAATACTCGGTATATCAAACATTTAAATGCATACAGTAGATTTACTTACTGTATGGCAACAACAACACAACAAAAAAAAAAAAAAAAAAGCTCCAAATATTCGATGGCGCTGTCAAAAGGTGTGCAGTTATAAAGGTTCACATTGACATACAAATGATTACACATGAATGAATAAATGCATTGCTATTGTCAATTGGTTGTGAGTAGTTTGTAGTTTTTTACAGCATTCAAATATTGCGGTGGTAGAAAAAAGGCCTTAACTACCAGTTTGTTAGATGTTTAGTTATTTATTTTATAAAACCAGAAATCATAAATATTGCGAACAATTTAAAAATTAAAAAAATAAAAAAATTTTTTTTATTGGTTGTATGACTTGAAAATGGGAGATTTACAATAGATGGCGCATCTTTTAAACGTGGTTTCTGTTTTTAATAACTTATATGTCATTTTGTTGAATTTTGAACTAACAAAGTTTTATACGCCGGAAGTTTTGTTTTATTTCTTTAATTTAATAAAAACTACCGCTGAAGCACACCGATTGCTTACCAAATATTATGGTTGATATGTTTTAATGGTTTTAATGTGCGAGAGGTGGTTTGTGCGGTTCAGAAGTGGTGATTTTTACACGGAAGGCAACGATCACCCTTGCCAGCCAAAAAAGTTTGAAGACAAAGAATTTGAATCATTACTCTATGAAGATTGTTGTAAAATTCAATAAGAGCTTGCAAATCAGCTACTTAATCAACAATTTCCAAATTTTTGCAAGCAGCAGGATTCATCCATAAGCTGGAAAGTTGGCTACCATACGAATTAAAGCTGAGAGACATTGAAAAAAGATGTTGTATGTCTAAATGCAGCTTGAATGCTATAAAAGAAAACATTTTTGCACCGAACGTTTGAAGGCCAACAATTGGAGTCATTACTCCATGAAGATTGTTGTAAATCTCAAAGTTTGCGACCAACAGGATTCATCTAAAACCAAGACTATGCGGTACAAAACGAATTCAATTTTTGCATGTCGGAAATAATATTTGAACGCTATGAAAGAGAATCATTTTTACACCAAATCATTACTTGCTATGAAAAATGGATCCACATAAGAGATCGTATGTGAAGCCCGGCTCACCAGCCGAATCGACGCCAAAGCCAAATATCCATGGAGCCAATCTAAATATATTTGTTTGAAGAATCCAAAAGGATCATATATGTTTTTAGTTGCTGGAAATTAGCCAGACCATGACTCGGAACCTGTACCGAACGCAAATGATTTTTTTAAATAATTCGGTATTCGGACTGAGATCGTAAAATTCTTAACACACGTTTTTCATTAAAGCTTTTAACCCAAGTATTATTTGATTTTTTTTTTTTGATCAAGTTTTCTTTTCTGACATGCTTTACAGTTAATATGTTTAATGTCAATTATATTAAATTGTTATTAGTCTGATTACAATGAGTGACCAGAAAAAAGTGCGTACAAAAATTATTGAATATTTTCAACAAAACCCAACTTGGTCCTAAAAAAAGTTGGACAAACAATCAAAGGTTTGCCGTCAAACTATTTCCAATGTTATTCAACAGTACTGGGAGAACTTGTCCGTTGATAAAAAAACTGGTTCAAGTAGAAGAAATGACATGATATTTATTAAGCCAAACAAATAGAAAGCATTTTCAAAAGAGCTCCCAACACCTCCGGTAAGAAAGCAGCGCGGTTAGCACAGTGCTCGGGCTATTTGGTACGAAAAGTTAAAACCAATGCAGGTACAAAAACATATAAGGCTCAAAAAGTTCCTGGCAGGAACGCTGCTAAAAATTTAGAGGCCAAAACAGAGCACGGAAATTGAAATCAAATTTTATAAAAAAATATTCCTGCTTCATAATGGATAATGAAGCATATGTTTTGGCAGATTTTTCACAGCTTCCGGGTCAAAATTTTGATGTTGCTGATGCTCGAGGGAATATTGAAGAAAAGTTTAGGTGCCAAAATGTCCCAAAAAGTTCTTGGTATGGCAAGCAATATGCAGTTGCTGCAAAAAAATCCAATCATTTGTTACAACGGGTTCTATAAATACCGAAATTTACCTCAAGGAATGTTTACAAAAAGGGATGCTTCCATTCCACTTATTTGGCACCGTGCCACTATGGTAAAAAATGTCTTGAGTGGTAAAAGAACAATAATGTGGTATTTATACCAAGATAGGCAAATTCTCCAAACTGCCTGTGGATATATATTGGGCTCTTGTTAAACGAGAATTGAAGAGCACAAAAAAGTGTGGTAGATTTTAATCGGAAATGGACAACCTGTTCGGACAAAGTGACAGAAATCACTATAAAAACCATAATGGAAGTGTTTCCGAAAAAGGTTCAAAATTTCATCACCAGTGATTAGAACTATAAAAAATTTTTTTTATTTTTGTAAATTGTAATAATAATTTACAAATTTTTAATTCCTCGATTTGAAATGTAAGAAAAAGTTCGTAATTCTGTTATTTTTAAGATTCATCATATTCTTTTTAATAATTTGTTTAAAATTATTAAAAAATATTTTATTGTATGTAAATAAAAGAGAAGGAATTTTACCGTTGCTAATTAAAATCAACCACAATTGAAACCATTTTCCTCTCACCAAAGCATTAAAAGACCACCAAATCTAATAAAGGTCATACCAAACCATATAAACAATAATCTAATTTGAGTGATTTATTTTTGATGATAAAATATCAGCAGAAATTTGGGTATCTTGATGAGTCATTTTCGATCTCTGTGTACAACTAAGAGGCTGTTTTTATTTTTTATGTAAGTCAATGTCGTACTCTATAATTTGTTCTTACATTATTATTTAATCAGAGTAATAGTTTAAAAGATATATGTCCATATATATTAACAACCATTGATTTATATGTAGTTGATCTAATCGGTAACCAGGTACGTATACTTAATATTACATACATAAAAATTACACATACTCACGGATTAGTGGAATTTTAAAAATATGGTTGCATACTTTTAGGATGATAAAATACATTGCTTGCATTAAATAAAATTAAACTTTTTGAAATTTTTACCGCTTCATTTTATAAAACGAAACGAAACATTTTAAAAATTAAGAAATTTGTATTAAGAATAATGGGAACTTCTTTGAACTGAATATTTTCCATAGAAATTCCTTTCGTTACATTTTACAAATTGAGTTCCTCAGTTAAAAAATTATATATTTAATTAAAAAAAATCTTTAAATATGTCCCTTAATTCCTTTTTCTCTTAATCTAACAATTTATTTATTCATATTTCTACTAGCAATGTGCATATGTGCTGATTTTAGTATAAAACGATAAGAGAATTATGCTGCATTTTTTGTTCATTGCCTCTTCTGTGCTGTTATTTTAAAGTGCAGCCAAATTATTTTGTTTGTTATTGTTTAAAAAACAAGGATTTGTGTTAAATGCAAACATATGGATTATATATAAAACAAAAACCAAATGTTGATAAAAACAAAGCCTAACAGAAAAAAAAAATAAAGTCAAATTTGATGAATTTAAATAAAATTCAGTGTTGATAAAATCATATTTATATGCAGGTACATTAAGATTAACATATGAATTTATAAAGTGCATTAAATAAACAGCATTATAGTTATAGTATTATGGGAAATAGTGGGTAAAAGAAAACAAAAAGCTGCAGAAAGTTATATTACACAGGGAAACAAGTTATTGATAATGAAAAAGTGGATTAATGGAACTTGGTTCTAAAAATTTATGTCAGAGAAAAAACTTCAATAAATAGAAAATTGTATTA
Organism: Calliphora vomitoria; assembly: GCA_942486065.2. Lineage (NCBI taxonomy): Eukaryota > Metazoa > Arthropoda > Insecta > Diptera > Calliphoridae > Calliphora > Calliphora vomitoria. The sequence continues at coordinate 63,402,905 of OW818032.2, read as the reverse complement.
GGAAAAGCAACCAAGCTTTGAAGGATAGGTCCGTACCTTTATTAGTAATATTGCAGTCTTATATTTTAAGTGAAATGAAAGGTCTTTTAATCTAAAAATCATTTTTGTTATAACACTGAAAATGGTGTTAAATAAGTGAAGTAGCAAAATATCTATTTAGTACAAAATTGTTGATATTTCTTTGGAGTACGTTGTATTTATTTTCCATGAGTTTTTATAACTTTGTTTACCAGTGTTCTAATGCAAATCACAATTACAAAAAGTCACAATTTTAAAAGATCTTTTCCTGTTTTTCTTGCTGACAACACAAGAAAAACTTACAAATCTTTTACTAACAGCTGTTGAAATCTTAATCACTTTTAGCAGTTTTTTTCTTTACTTTGCATTTTTTTTGCAAATAAAATTGGTCCAACTAAAGTTTAGCTGTTTTTTTTTTCAGTAGCACCCAAAAAGACATTTGTTTAAGTTCACTTAAGCGTGGTAATAGTATGCTGCTCGTATTTACTTACTTAGTTTTTGTTTTATTTCCGTTTTATGTTCAAATATAGTTTCTTTTCTTTTTCTCTATTAAGCATATTAAAGTCATCCACTGCCTCTACAAAGTATTTTTGTCTTTTGAGTTCATTTCAAGTTAAGTTTAAGTTTAATTTTGTATGTCTTTCATTTTTTTGTAGGGATTTTCATTTTGCTCTTTTTTCATTCTCTTTGTATTAAGATAATCTTAAGAATAAAAATATTGCCGGAGTTAAAGGCCTCATTTCGAATGAGTGAAAAGAAGGAAGAAATCCAACTTTGTTTGGTGTGTACTTAAGGAAACCACTTAAGAAGTCGTTAAATAATCAATGAATAAAGTATAAAAAGATTTTGCTTTATGTTACACTGAATAAAGTAAATTTGATATTTATAACTTGGTAGAGGAAATTGTTAATAATAGTATTGGCTGTAATCTTATGATGAGTAAAGGGGATAATAGTTTATTTTGTTAGCTAAAACGTATATATATGGTTATGATTAAAATATTAATGATTAGGTTTTTTGAAAGAGAATAAGTGATTTGGTGAGTTATTGGAAAGTAACTGAAGTTAAACTGTTGAATAGAAAATCATACAAAATAGTTTGAATTGAAAAGTAGTTGTATTATTCAACACAGTCACCTTTTTCAATATATTTTTATATTTATATTTTTAATCTAAGCACTTTAAAATATTTTTGCGTTTTCAGTATAATTTGCTATTTGCTAATTTCTTTTCCAAAAGCCATATTTTCAAGATTTAGTGAGTAAGAGGTTTGAGGATGAAACGACTTCCGCACGTAGCACAGTGGGGCGCCATGGGGGCTCAAAATTTTTAAACTATCCCGGGTCCATTTTAATAACTTGAACTCGAATACTCCTTGGATATCCCCACGTCAAATTTTATCCCGATCAGGCAATCCGTTTAGAAATACCAGATCTTTTCCAAAAAAATTTGATTCTGCCCCACTGTGCATAGTGGTAGTAAGTATATACTCGTTCCCTTCTCCATACTACACCAATAATGAGCATCCTTCCCTAAACGAAAGAAAGTTAATTGAAGTATGAAGCTCAACAACATCATGAGATTCCATCATTCACGCAAAAAATAACACAAAAAAGTTCCTGGTGGAAATAATTCTGGTTGATACAGCTGTCTCTGGGTTTAAAGCTTTTTTCAGAATGGAACTCAAGTCACTCCAGTGTGAAGATCCATTTGTGTTGGGAAAGTGAGGAACTTTATGTTTGTACTCTCGATATCTAGTCACGTTAGTAGAGATCTTTCTGAATAAATTGGATGGTATTAAAGTGTTGGGTGTATGACTTAAAAATGCGAGACTTTTTCAAATGTTTATCTTTTATTTTGAAACATTTTTACAATAGAAATTAATTTAAATTATTGGCCATTGTTATCTATGACCTTTTTCCATCTTTCTTGCAACATATGGATTCCGAGCTAAAAAAAATGTTTGAGGCCAACAACGAATCAAGACAATATCGGATACAAAAAGCGTATTCCACTTCACTTCAGAACAGAGAGCTTTATGCATAGATCAAAACAAATAGTAGTCAGATGGAGCAAGGTCTGGACTATAAGGCGGATGAGGCAAATCTTCCCAACCACTTCTTTCTGAATAGGTTTTAAATGTATTGCAACAAGTGCCCTAGCATTGTCATTATGGAATATTACGGTTTCTTGTCTGGCCGCATATTCTGGGTGTTTTTAGGCCAATTCTCGCTTCACACGAACCAGTTGCATCCGGTAGGGTTTGCCTGTGATGATCATGCCAGACTTCACCAGCTCATAATAGATAGGACCATTTCCGTCCCACTAAATACAGAGCATTACCTTAGTGCCATGAGTATATGGCTTTGGTGTCGATTCGTCTGCTGGCCGGGCTTCACATAAGATCTCTTATGCTTCAGGTTATCGTAACGGATCCATTATTAGGTCAAAAATGATTTTCTTTTATAGCGTTCAATCAGCATTTCAGACATATAAAATCATCATTCAAGGTATGTCGTCTTCAATTCGTGTGGTACCCAATTTTCCTGCTTTTGAGTGAATCCTGCTATTTGTAAACGTTTTAAAATTTCTGATTGAGTACCTCCCAATGATTTTGGAAGCTCTTGTAGAGTTTGATAACAATTTTCATATACTAATGCCTCCAATTCTTGGTTTTCAAACTTTTTTTGCAGGTCTGGACGATCTTTTACTTCCGTGTCAAACTTCTGTCACCACTTCAGCTAATTTATTCAAAAATATCATGAAAAATTTCTACAAAAGAGTTTGTATGTGACAGAATATCCATGAAGGCTATCGCGGGGTTACTTGATCATCATATTCGCTTATAGATACCGGACAGTAGAATTGGAATTTAGCATTTCTTCATCGCTCACATGTATATTAAATTCACTATTAGGAAAATATGAAATTTTGAACAAAATCCTGTGAATATTAGATATAAATATTGTTCTCTCTATAAGGCCGTGATTATTAAGAATGTAGAATCGATACAATAATCTTAGTTTTTGAATTGGGTTATTTGGTTGTTGTTTGCTTTTCAGCCTTTCAGATCAAAAGGTTATATTAAGACTATTTGATGTTGCCAACTTTCAAAAGGACAAAATGGTCTAAATAGAAATATCAATAAACTATAATATAAATCATATAAAAAGAAGGTGCAATTTGTGAATCACGAAACTAATTTTTGTTTGCGTACATATATCAGAAACTACAGACTGTTTCTGGATCATATTTATTTGGTTATTGAGGATTTTAGCTGGCTAAAGTTATAGTATATTCCTGGTATATAAAAAATACGCTCGTTTTCACGCCGAACATTTCTATAGCTATTGCTGGTGGAAAAATGTGTGTCAACTTTTTAGTGAGTGTCCAAGTTTTTTGATCGCATTATAGAATTTCATCAAAAGATCCTTTTTTCTATCACTTCAGTGTTATCTCTACAATGTTGAGTACATTGTAGAGATAAAAACGAGAAAAACTGAATTGCACACTTTTTGTTCCGCTGTCTTTCAAAGAATTTTCTGACCTAAGATATATAGAATTAAATCGTATTATGAGCAGCATGTATTATTGGCATTTAATTGCATTCATTTTGTTTTTATTTCAACGTCAATTGTTTTCGATAAGTTGCACCGTTTTGTTGGATCTTATAAATATATGGAGGTCACTATTGAAAAAATCAGTCTTAAACACTCGTTTGGCTTCGCTAGTGTCAAGCCATGTCGTTTAAGAAATCCCCAGCTCCAGTAGACTGTATCTTATAAATTTCTTGAATCTATGTAGAAGTTTCTAACAGCGTGTGCATTTTCCATGTTTTAATTCGTGATCCATCGATATTTTATGTCTATAGTTAATCCGACCGTTTTGTTTTTCTGCGGTTTCATTAATCAGTGCGGTTTGAAATGGGCAGATAACTATCTTGACGCATCCGGTCCTGGCTTTGGGCCTTCCAAATAAAGCATCCATTCTAGCTCATATTCATTTTTAATATGAAGCAATACCTTTGGAGAAGGAGATATACGATACGGCATAGCCGAATATAGCACTCTCATTTAAATTAAAATACATTAACACGAACAATGATTGACTTAGATCACAATGGTTTTCACTAGTATACTAAAGGGTGTTTTTTAAACCCAGTGGAACTTACGAAACCGTTAACTGTCAAACGAATTGTAATACTGGGCTCACATTTTGAAATTTATGATCTGTATACTCTGGCAAATCGTCACGAATAAATAGACGCCTGAACAATGCCACCAAATTATTCAAATTTACTTGGAAAATCAAAACTATGATCAACGATGTGGCTCATTTTAGTCTTCACGGGTTTGTTAACAAGCTAAATTAACGCGTATAAAGTGAGAACAATCAACAACAGACCTTATATACTCCATTACATCCAGAAAAATGGGCCGTTTGGTGCGGTTTACATGCAGGAGTCATATATTTAAATTAAAATAACGTATTTGTTGAGATAGTTGTGATTTTTTTTATTGGATTGCCAAGAGAACGTGTTCCCCCATGGCACAAATAACACTAAATTTAAAAAGAAAACTCTTACTGAGACATCCTTTATCTTATTTTTTAAAAAATTAAGCCAGAGCTCGAGTTACGGTCAATATATATCGTTACCGTAACAGGGTCAATGATTTTTTGATTGAAAATATGGATGACATAGATTCGGGCGAGATATTGTTTCAACAGGATGGCGCTACGTAAAATATGGCTACCGCAACCATCGTTTTATTGAAACAAAACTTGGGGATAACTTGATTTCGAGAAAAGGACCAGTCATTTCGCCTTCAAGGTCATGCGATTTAACTCCTCTCAATTATTTCTTGTGGGAAATCGTAAAACCACTTATTTATGCTGATAAACCAACAACAATTGACGCATTGGAGACCAACATTGTTCGTATTATTCGTGGAATACAAACAAATAAATTTTTGGATAAAGGCGTATAAAACAAAAAAATAAAATGAAAAGTAATTTTGTATATTTTTTATTTAAAAAATATAGTAGTTCTTTTACAACATAACTTAAGTTATAATACAAAACACATTTTCTTCATAATATTACCAAGAATAACAAATTTTAACTGACAGTAACAATTACCCACCATTTACATTTACACACAGACATACATAACAAAATGAATATTTCAAAGAAATTTATGATAAGTATCTTACTTAAAGCACATAAATAATAAGATAATAAGGAATATAACCTATAAAACAAAAAACCTAATATGTTAGACACTTAAAAGAAAGAAAAACCTTACATTTTAAGCTAAATTAAGACATTAAATAATAGAAATATAAAATACTGCATATAAATCAGCTGAAACCAGCAACATTAAGTTAAATTAACAAAGCAACTATAAAATGTTGGATAGAATAAAGAGAACAAGATAATGTAAAGGAAGTTTATTTAACTTACACAACAACTTTGAAACAGGATATGTTTAGAATTGTTTATTCTTCTTATTTTGCAATTAGCAGAAATTAGAAAAATGTATGAAATATATCAGAAAATTTACATGAAAATGTAATTTGCCAAGAAGTTAAATAAAAAAATGAAAGAAATATTTTTTTTTCATTTTACTTTTATTAACGCATCCTTAACGTTGAGATATGTTGGATATACATATAAAAATTAAATTAAAAATGAATTTGCAAATAAAACCAGAAATAAATTAAAGTTGTTGATAGATAACGACTTAAAGAATCGTACCATAAACTTCAATAAGTTAAATTGGCAGCATATTAAATCATCCTAAAAGTATGCAATTTTTTTCAAGGAGGAATTTCTGTAGGAGTATGAGCAATACCAACAAATTAAAATTAAGTATACGCAACCGTTTAACAAAAATTTGAACTAAGATAAATGTAGTGCATATATGTATATCTTCCAAATTAATGGCTGGATTGAAAACAGTGCATTAATAGATTATAAAGGGGGACCTAAGCTTAGAGAAAATTGAAGGTATAACAATAATGTTTTAAAACAGGTTGGGGTATAAGCCAGCAAATTTGGCCACTTCGCTTGTAAAAAAAACGTTAATGAAATGTGGATCAAATTTGCTGAATTGTTGCTTTATTTATACAACATTTAAAATGTTACTAAGAACAAGTAAACCCTTTCCCTTTTGCTTGCTGTAGGGCTCATAAAAACTAAAGGATTCGTTAAGTTAAATACACAAACACTACACATACAAAATATTATTGCCAGCGAGTAATGCTCATTTCCGTTTAATTCTTTAACAGACAAACAGCGCAAACAGAAAAAAAAACGAGAACAGGCAGTAAAAATTAAAAAATAAAAACTGAAATATTAAAACGAAGTTGACATCAACACACAGGTGTTGTAAAATCTACAAAATACAACAAATATTTATACTCGCGGAGACAGCAATAACATTTACACACAACTACATTCAACACCCTTCCATACTCCCACCAGAACGAACACCTGCCGCCTTGGTGAAGGGGCGTTGAAGGGAAGTATAAATAGAAAAAAATCCTGCAGAGGCATCATCACATGGCACTTGTCTAAGCGATTTTTGATTACACTTCCGTCGGAAATTATCATACATCCTTCAGCTTGAATAATTTTCATGAATTTTAAGCCAACATCAACATGATACTTCGAATGTTGAGTATAAAAATGTTAAACAGGTGTGTGTGTGGCTGTGTGTTTGTGTCTATGAGTGTGTCTGCATTAAGAATCGAAATAAAATATTACAGTTTGAAATGTGTGTAAAGCTGAAACTGGCTGTATATTTGTATTAAAGCTGGCAGAGTTGCTGCAGTTCTTCGTTAGAAAAAGAAAGCAAAAAACTTTATGGTTTGACGCGTCAAAAATTTGAATATTTTTTTTAGAATATTAAATTATTTACACCTCGCCGTGTGCTGTAGTTTCAATAAGCATAAAAGTTTAGTAAGAAATAGTTTTATTTACAAAAGAAAATATGCTTAATAACATTTTACAGTTGAATTCCTCTGATTTATTGACAGTTATATAAAGGATATTCATTTGTTATCAAATGCAAACAAATTTAGCTTAAGGTTTTCTAATATGTCTTCGCTGAGAAAGTATTCTTGCCCAAAATCTTTCCAACCTTCAAACATTTTAATTTGAATGGACGTGATTTTAAAATATTTTGAATTTGAGTTCAACTTTAAGTGTTTAAGTAGCCTAAGCATAGTCAGCTTAGGTCAAGATGCTTGCCGAAGAAACGTCCAATATCTTTATATATCTCTTTACTCTATTAAAATGTCAGATTCCCTAGTAGATGACTGCTCTAGGAACCAACCGTATTCAAAAATCACAAAAAATGCTTCAGTATCCTACAAAGCAGACAGTTTATCTTAAACAGGCTAACTATGGATGTTATTGTTCCATTTTCCACAATGATAAGACTATCATGATATACACATAAAAAACAGAATAAAAAAAGAAGGGCTAATCTATAGAAAATCTCGTTCGCACAGTGAAGGATTTTCTATAGAAAATCTCGTTCGCACAGTGAAGGATTTTCTACAGAAAATCTCGTTCGTACAGTGAAGGATTTTCTATAGAAAATCTCGTTCACATAGTGAAGGATTTTCTACAGAAAATCTCGTTCACACAGTGAAGGATTTTCTATAGAAAATCTCGTTCACACAGTGAAGGATTTTCTATAGAAAATCTCGTTCACACAGTGAAGGATTTTCTATAGAAAATCTCGTTCACACAGTGAAGGATTTTCTATAGAAAATCTCGTTCACACAGTGAAGGATTTTCTATAGAAAATCTCTTTCACACAGTAAAGGATTTTCTATAGAAAATCTCGTTCACACAGTGAAGGATTTTCTATAGAAAATCTCGTTCACACAGTGAAGGATTTTCTATAGAAAATCTCGTTCACACAGTGAAGGATTTTCTATAGAAAATCTCTTTCACACAGTAAAGGATTTTCTATAGAAAATCTCGTTCACACAGTGAAGGATTTTCTATAGAAAATCTCGTTCACACAGTGAAGGATTTTCTATAGAAAATCTCGTTCACACAGTGAAGGATTTTCTATAGAAAATCTCGTTCACACAGTGAAGGATTTTCTATAGAAAAACTCGTTCACACAGTGAAGGATTTTCTATAGAAAAACTCGTTCACACAGTGAAGGATTTTCTATAGAAAATCTCGTTCACATAGTGAAGGATTTTCTATAGAAAATCTCGTTCACACAGTGAAGGATTTTCTATAGAAAATCTCGTTCACACAGTGAAGGATTTTCTATAGAAAATCTCGTTCACACAGTGAAGGATTTTCTATAGAAAAACTCGTTCACACAGTGAAGGATTTTCTATAGAAAAACTCGTTCACACAGTGAAGGATTTTCTATAGAAAATCTCGTTCACATAGTGAAGGATTTTCTATAGAAAATCTCGTTCACATAGTGAAGGATTTTCTATAGAAAATCTCGTTCACACAGTGAAGGATTTTCTATAGAAAATCTCGTTCACACAGTGGAGGATTTTCTATAGAAAATCTCGTTCACACAGTGAAGAATTTTCTATAGAAAATTTCGTTCAAAAAATTAAGGGTTTTCTATAGAAAATCTCGTTCACACAGTGAAGGATTTTCTATAGAAAATTTCGTTCACACAGTGAAGGATTTTCTATAGAAAATCTCGTTCACACAGTGAAGGATTTTCTATAGAAAATCTCGTTCACACAGTGAAGGATTTTCTATAGAAAATCTCGTTCACACAGTGAAGGATTTTCTATAGAAAATCTCGTTCACACAGTGAAGGATTTTCTATAGAAAATCTCGTTCACACAGTGAAAGATTTTCTATAGAAAATCTCGTTCACACAGTGAAGGATTTTCTATAGAAAATCTCGTTCACACAGTGAAGGATTTTCTATAGAAAATCTCGTTCACACAGTGAAGGATTTTCTATAGAAAATTTCGTTCACACAGTGGAGGATTTTCTATGGAAAATTTCGTTCACAATGCGAAGTATTTTCTATCGAAAATTTCGTTCACAATCTGGAGGATTTTCTATAGAAAATTTCATTTACACAGTGAAGGATTTCCTTTATAAGTAGATAGATTTCTGTAGAAAAATTTTATTCACAAACCAACTGATTTTCATTAAAAAATTTCGCTCACAAAATAAATAATTTTTTAAATTTTCTATAATACATAGAAATTAAGTTTTTTAATTGACTGCTTTAATTTTAGCTTTTAAATTTCGTATACAATCTTTGATGCTGTATTTTATTCTCTTGTTTTCGCTTAATCATTCAACTAATATGTTTTATAATATCTTCCAACTAAACAAATATAAATTTCCTTACTCAATTACCAACTAATTACTTAACAAATTTTGTAAATGTTTTGTAAAAATAACTCCACACACAAACTTCCAAAGTATTATTACATTCAATTAATTTAGTTTACTTGTCTATCAGCACTGTCAATCTTTAGAGCACAATAAATGAGTTAAATTATCTTACTCTTGCCTGGTTTTATAAATCTTGCACAACAATCTGGCTTTTTCTTATTGTTTTGAGTTAATTTGTACTAAATTACCAAAATCGAAAAAAAGAAAATAAACAAAACAACAATGACTGAAGGCAACATTTTACGAAAAGTATTTCCGTCATCATGTTGATCTACATCCTGCTCAAACATCATCTTGTGTTCAAACTGTAAATGAAAGACAAGAAGTTGAAGGGTATTGTTTACGAAATTGTTGTATTTTATAATCACAATGTTGTACTATTTAACAGCCCAGACGGTTGGTAGACATGAAAAGTCACAATAAATATAAAAAAACTCTTCGTTATTCGAAGTTTTGAGTACAATCCATAGACAATAAATACAGAAAAATATCTAGAGATAATGCTTCAAAATACAGCAGTATTTATAGCCAAGTTATTTAGTTTCTTAACTGGATTATAATGAAAGTTTCTTCTCTTGTGGAAGACAATATTGTTAATATTTTAAATGTTTAAGAGATTTGTTGTTTTGGTTACTTCATGCTTTTCCACAATTCTGTAGGTTGCTAATTGTGGCAGAATTGTTTTTATCTTATTGGTGTTATAACTTCATTCTATATAGATGAATTTAATTGTGTTTTATTGTGTAAAATAATGTATAAATAGTTTTGTCTACTAGTTAATTGGAAAATATCATAAAAACTATTTTACTAACTCCCATTAACACGAAGTCTAGTTATGTGTTAACTAATAGTTATACTGTCGGTTAAAATTATTTTTGTATGAAAACTGTCAGTGTAACTATTAGTTAACATATAACCAGACTTCGCATTAATGGGGGTAAATGTGATAAATGTTTTAACTTTTTAAACTCATACATCGTAAAATTAAATATTAAAGTTAATGTAAATGAATGTAACTTCTTCAAAGAAAATTATATGTTCTGCAACTCTAAAAAAATTACCAAAAGCTCCAGCCATCTGGAGCTGTTATGAATCCAAATTCGAAATCGATTATAAACTAAGCTAAAAATGGATAAAAGATTCAAATTTCACTGCCAAGTAACATAATAGTTTTATCTCTATAATATTGAGTATACACAGAGAAAACAGATTCTTGATAGCAACCGAATTTTTTGCCAATCGAATGTTTCAACCTTAGTGTTCGAGTTTTACCGTTGTGGCTACTACATTTTAGAAGGGGTAACAAATGTTTGGTTGTTTAACCAAAATTCTTCTTTGTCATCTGACTTTCTATTGATGGAACCGAAAAATTCTATGTGTGTAACCGAGTCATTCGATTGGTAACAAATTCGGTTGCTATCACGATTCTTCTTTCTCTGTGTAGTTTCTAACGCCGATCTATGTTTTATTTCGAGTATTATAGATAAGCCTCTACCCTCATAGTGGATCAGAAAACCCCTCCATCCTTCTAACCACGAAAAACATTGATCGTTACGTAAGAAGTTTAAATGATAATTAAAATGGCTAAGCAATGGCTGATAGAAATTTCATTCATCATAGACTAAGAAAAGTAGATAGAATCTTCGAGGAGAAATCACAGATCAAAAATTATACAAGTGAGATACAATGAGGTATTTATTTTATTTACGTCCTACTCACGTACATGCTTTATTTCCTATATAAAAAACAAAACTGGCAAAATCTCGTCCACATTGTGACTATTTCTATAGAAGATTTTGCTCACATTGTGACTTATTTTATAAAGAAAATTTTGCTCATATTTTGACTAATTTCTAATAGGAAAATTCGCTCAAATTGTGACTCTTTTTCTATAGGAAATTTCGTCTACACTGCGACACATTTTCTTTAGAATATTTTTTCCACATTGCGAATCATTTTCTATAGAAAATCTCGTCCACAATTTGAATAATTTTCTAGAAAAAATTTCGTGCACAAATTGACTAATTTTCCACAGCAAATTTTGTTCACGTTGTGGCTGATATTCTGCAGAATATATCGTCCACATTGTGACTAATTTTATACTGAAAATCTAGTCCACATTGTGACTAATTTTCTACAGAAAATCTAGTCCACATTGTGTGACTAATTGTCTATAGAATATTTAGTCCACATTGTGACTAATTTTTTATAGAAAATCTCGTCCACATTGTGACAAATTTTCTATAGAAAATTTCGTCCTCATTGTGTGAAATTTTCTATAGAAAATCTCGTCCACATTTTGACAAATTTTCTATAGAAAATCTCGTCCACATTGTGACTACTTTTGTCTAGAAAATCTAGTCAAGATTGTGACTAATTTTCTATAAAAAATTTAGTCCACATTGAGACTAATTTTCTGTAGAAAATTTAGTCCACTTTGTGACTAGTCTTTTATAGAAAATTTAGTTCACATTGTTACTAATTTTCCAAAGAAAATATCGTCCGCATTGTGACAAATTTTCTATAGAAAATCTCATTCAGATTTTGACAAATTTTCTATTGAAAATCTCGTCTATATTTGACAAATTTTCTATAGAAAATATGATCCACATTGTGACATATTTTCTATAGAAAATCTTGACCATATTATGACAAAATTTTCTATAGAAAATAGTGTCCGTATTGTGACAAATTTTCTATAGAAAATCTAGTCCACGTTGTGACTAATTTTTTGTAGAAAATCTCGTCCACATTGTGACTAATTTACTACAGTAAATCACGTCCGAATTGTGAAAAATTTTCCATGTTGTAACTAATTTTCTGTAAAAATTTTCGTTTATTTTTAGTCAAATTTGTTGTAGGAGTTTTCTTCCACAAAGTGACTAAATATCGACAGAATATGTCGCTCCAACGGTGAACGATGTTCTAGAGAGAACTTCGTCAAAATAGTGACTTTCTACAGAGACTGCTTTTCCCCAAAGTATCTGATTTTCTAGAGAATTTTTCTAGAGAAATTTGTTCCCAGTATGGCTGATTTTCTGAAGTAAAAACTCTGTGACAAATACTACAGCATCTCTCAAAGTTAACATAACCCATGCCATCGATGAAATTCAGCCTGATTTATGCACAAAACTCATGTATAATTTCACATTTTGGATGCGCGCTACTCATCTAAGCTGCGGCGGGCATTTTCACGTTGTTATATTAAGTACACAACACTAGAGATAGCCCTTTCAAAATTGTAAAAAATGTCGATGATAAGTATCCAACACACACTTTGTTTAATTTAATTAAAGACTTTCTGTGAATATTTTACTTATCTTTCGAAAATAATTAAAAAATCTTAATATTGTTCTTTATTCTTTTTTATATATAGTCAATATTATCAGAACATAAAACCTTAGAAATCTACATCTATTGCTAGCCAGATAACTGGAAGAAAATAATATTTACTTTCACTGGAGCTGGTCTACGCACAATGGAAACAGCTCAGGCTGTAATAAATTATACTGACTACTCCAAGGGCCGAGTAATTTTCTCGACAAATGTTAATGCGCGATATCCATATTACGTATGTTTGGTATTCAAACTACATAATCTAATGCACATGTATGCATGCATATAATCAAAATAATCTAAATGGTACTAGAATGAAGTATATTTATTTCATGTGTGTATTTCGTTGTTTTAACTCACATGCATATTAATAAAAAAAACTTTTAATTCAACCATTAATTTTCCTTTATATAATAATTCTTTTAGTGTTTTCACATATCTAGTGTGAGAAAAAAAAACAATTTTCAATTTAAAAACCTCATTAGTTTTGCGCAAAAACAGCAACGTTTCCTTTTAAATCATTTCCGTTTTGAAGCCACAAACAAATAAATTTACATAAGTTTAGTTTACAGTTTTATTTATACTTACAAAACTCTATCTTGTCTATTTTTTAGTTGGAGTAAATTTTTTTTTGTTGCTTTTTGTCTTAAAGAACCCACTTACAGAATCATAAATTTATATTTGTAAAATCCATTTGAATGCACAATAATCACGTACGTATTTTTGTTTAACAAAAAAATAAAATAAAAAAAATCAACTAAAACTCATAGTTTGTACGCCAGCTACTTATGCTGGATATATTCTGGAAATATTTTTCATAAAATAAAAAAAACAAAAAACAGTTACTTATCCAACACTTGTTATGGACATGCAATATTTACGAGTTGCAAGTGGAACACACAACTTCTGCCAGCATAGCTATTTGCTGTATACATAATGATATTAATTCCGAAAAATAACAACGACTAAAAGAATAAAATAGAGAAAATTTTCGAATGCATGTACAAATCTAATAATTCTTAGCAACTGTCATTCCATTAGCGCTAAAAAATCCATATACGATGAAATGAGAACAAGGATGTATTAAGTCCAAACACAAACATGTAGGACTACACTGAGCTGCACTGGTATGTGTATGAAAGTGTTCCCCAGCAGTTTAGAAAGTAGCCAATGAATTCCTTATCTGATCAATTGGTAGACACCAGTTTATATATTTTGGGTTATTTGACACATATGTGCTCTTTGTAGTGCAAAGAGAAGTCAATTGGTTCCTTTATATATCCCATGTAATCAAGCTTGAAGACAATTGTCGCTTAAGTGTCTCTATGTAATCTATAGTGTAGTCACTTTAAACGTTTATCTTGTACTGCACTATTTTGTGAATAATTCGTACAAGCTGGTATTATGTAAATTGTGATGGTTTTTTACTCATATATACTGACATTCCATGTAATCTATCGTGAAGTCAATTGTCACTTTAGTGCCTCTAAGTAGCCTAGAGTGGAGTCACTTTAAACGTTTGTTTTATTTGCATACTACTACTTTAAAAAGTAGTTATTTAACCCACCAGAAGTAATCTATTGGAAAGTTCTCGGAGGATGGTTTGCTTACCAACAATCGGTCATTAGACTGTCTATGAGATGTCTTTATAACTGACAATTAGAGGTCAATTAACACCCGTACATGTTAAAACCTTTAGTTATGACTCTATGTAATCGGTATGTGAATCCAATACTTCGGACTAGCTTTCAGACAGTGTCATTGTAATCAAAAAGGGTCAATTGACCTGCTGCTTAGGGCATGCACGTGTTAACATTAATAGTCACCTAAGTAATAGGTAAAATCGCAAGTTCAGGACATTCACCAAGAACTGCTGGGTTGGTTGAAATACTGTGTGTTTCCTGTAGAGTTTATTTAAACTTTATAAAAATTAAATCATTTTGTTTTTGGGTTTGTGTTCTATTTTTTTAAATAAAAGTTTATTAAAACTTTTGTAAATACTCATCTCATTTCAAGTAATATTATTTATAGAGAGAGTGTGTGTTCAAGACACTAATATATATGCAAATAAAAGGACAATGGCCACATCCGTATTTCCTAAATCAACTCGTAAAAATTTGGTGATTATTTTAATGTATTGCAAATATATGGAAATAATGATTTAATGTAAAAAAAAAATATTTTAAGGACGAAAAGAAAAATTTAGATCAAAATAATAAATTTGTAAATGATAGCTATTCTGAATTCAATAATGTTTGGTATACATGTTTCAATGGTCATACAAAAGAATGTTCTCCAGAATTTTGATTTAGATGAAATTTGGAATAGGACCATTGGGGGTTCTAAAGATAATGCAAATTCAGGGATATATTTGAAATAGTTTAATTACGTTTTTGTTTACATTTCCAGAACTAATAATCCCTTTTTTTAAACCTTGACTTACATTAATCCACGAAAGTCATTTATTTGAATGTATTACTCAAAAAAAAAAAAAAAATTATTTATCAGAATTAATATAATTATTGTGATTACGGTCCTTTGAAGATGGTGAACTCGAGTTGGGAAAAACATGCCAAAAATATGATTCTAAGAATTTTCACTTAAGAAGAGTAGAAAAAGGACCATTCGCAATAGCGGCACATCTATCATCAACGATTAACTTGATAAGAGTTGAATTCGTTTTACAAACTTAATTTTACATTTAATTGTTGACGAACAGATTATATTATAGAAGTTATAAACGAAATGAAAATCTTATGTATGACGGGTATAAAAACTACAACGCCAACGCAAACACCAAAAAAAACAGAAACAAAATAAGCAAAGCAATGAAACCAACCCACATCCAAACATACGTTTTGTTGCTTTTTTGTCAAAGCATGCAATAAATTGTCTTTTTTTATGAAATTTTCAGAGGTTGTCTCTGGATCCCGAAGATATCTGGTGTCTTCAGAATATTGATTTCAACAGTCAGACAGTCAGACGGACAGACTGACTCACAGACGGACATGGCTTTATCGACTCCGTTATCTATAAGGGTCCAGAATATATATACTTTATAGCTTCGGAAAATTATATTGTGAAAATTACAAACGGAATGACAAACTTATATATACTCTTCTCACGAAGGTGAAAGGTATAAAAATATTAATCGCTTTATGGATGACTTAAATCAAAGTTACTTCAGATATCCGGATGACGTTGGGTCGAACAACCCATATAGTTGGGAGCAGGTGGTGGGTTCTCTATGTCTACAGAAGAGAGAGGTCAACAGAGTGTAAGCAGAGCGAAGTCCACACAGTGCAAGCACAGGGGAGTCAGCAGGATGTACCAGCAGATGATAGTCAAGAGAGAGAATCGAAAGAAGTAGCCAAGGATGCAGGAAACACAATATCAACCAGCAGTACAACACACACAACCACTCAGCATCACAAACACTGTATAACATCAAACAAACAGTTGATGAGGATCAAACAACTGAAATAATTTTAACTACAACCGCTATCGGTTCGTACATTTCAGCGAATGTAACAGAGCAATCGATCTCTTTTGTGTTGTAAAAGTGAACTAATAAGACGTGTGACAAGCCGGTAAGATAAAAAATAAATTAAACATGTTACAGAGCAGTGCAATGGTGTAATTAAAATGGATTTAATAACACCGATCCTTGTATAGTGCAACACTCGAAAAAATTGTGGACAAGAGTAGATTCTTGGATTACATCCTAGAATACTATAAGAGTAGTAAATAGGGGGCAGGAGTTGTAGGCCACCGGTACGTGCAACTCGATAGTTCACGGAGCAACGGCAAATTGTTCTTAATAAAGAAGCATTCAAATTTTCATTTGTGGCTCAATAGAGTTAAGCTATTAAAACAAAATAAAATGTGAGATTGAGAAAAGAACCAAGGAAGTGTTTTAAAGGACTCTGGACTAGACTGAGCATTACCCCAACTTCAAATCCAGAGTAAGCGGAGGTTCCTCATAATTTTTATTAAAAAAAATATATATTTTTACCGGAAAGTGAGTAATAAATATGACTGGGGTCCTAACTCGAAATTAATGTTCTTAATTCTTGTATTTTTTTATAAAACTTAGTTCTTAGTTAGGGAAAAACATGGCAAAAACTAAAAAAGTGGATTCTAGGAATATCATATGAAAAAGGCTACATTTGCAAACAATATACCATATTTTCTAATCAATTTTTGATTTAAAATATTTTCTGATTGTAACTTATTTTTCAAGGAAAAACGAAAATAAACGATTTTACCACCAAATATTAAATTATTTTACAGATTCGTAGCTTTTTGTTTATGATGTTCTAATATGGATGTCCTTAGGACACTTCCATGTGATATTTTAAAAGTTAAATTGTAAATAACTTTTTTGTGAAGCATGAAATTTATTAATTTCAAATCATATTAAATTGTATTAAAATATTAAATTAGTCTTAAAGATAATTGAATTTAAATGCCCACCCTGCTGATTGATGGAGGTGCGTCATCTTAGCAAAGTGTACTACATTACTGCCTGCAAAATTGAGGCTGGAATTGCAGCTATTGTGGCTCCAATTGATTGTTTTGGTTCATCCACATTTGCAATTTGTAATACTTCCTGTTTACAATTAAAGTCTGCGGAGTTAGGTCAGGCTTGGAGAGCCAACTAAATTTTGAGTTTCTTAAAATGAGCCTCTTAGGAAATTGTCTGCGTAATTCGGTCATAACTGGCTGAGCTATGTGTGCAGTTGCACTACATTTATTAAATCTCAGGATCAATATACAAAAACAAATAGCAAATTCCCGATTACTTGGATAGCAAAAAAAGTTATCAAGTTTTCTGTCATTTCAGCGACCTTGGTATCTATCTTCCATTTATTTTAAATCTTAAACGTTTCCAGTTCTCCTTATTCTTCGCTATACGATCCAAGATTTTCGGGGAACTTGTCTGAATGACTGTGCGGTTAGTATTACATACAAGATTTCTTTTACAGCAAGAGAGCAATGTGTTATGTTTATATGAGATACGGATTGATCTTATCATTTTTTGGTTCTTCGGTTCTGTCCAAATCATTGAGATACCAAACTTCAAATGACTATGTTTACCACTTCCATACTATCTTATAGGTTCACTATAACTTTACACGTAATGTTTGGAATCCATGGCTTATTCAAGACCATAATCTCCATTTTATAGCATGAAGTCTGTTATCGGTTTTCTAAGCTTTGTGACTGTGTATTCACCACAAATGAATTGGTTGTATGACTTAAAAATGTGAGATTTTTTTAAATTGCATCAATCAAAACAAAATAGTAGTCGGACGCACACGGTTTGGACTATTAGGCGAGTGAGGCAAATCTTCACAAACACTTCTTTCTAAATAGTTTTTAACAGGTATTGCAACATGTAGCATAGCGTTGTCATGATGGTCGTTTTTCGCTCAGACGAATCAGTTGAGTTCGGCACAGGTTCCCTATGATGGTCTGGTCAGATTTCAGCAGCTCATAAAATATAAAATTCTTACGCTTCAGGTTATCGTAATGAATCCAATTTTTATCGCAAGTAACGATTCGGTGCAAAAATGATTTTGTTTTGTTTATATCGTTCAAGCATAATTTCGGACATGCCAAATCGTCGTTGAAGCACTCTCAATCGTTGCCTAAAAATCTCCCAATGTTTTAGCAAGCTCTTGTTGAGTTTCCCAACAATCTTCATTTAGTAATGCCGACCATTTTTTAGTAAAAAAAAGGAACAACACAAACACAAAGTTGCTTACCATTTATTTTTGCACAAGTTTTAATTTCCGGCAAATTTCCTTAAACAATTTCCTACATTGATATTTTCTACTTACACCAACAGACAGACTCATACATTCACATCAACATATGCATAAAATTTATCACTCCTAAAATTTATATGAGTTCACTAATGCAAATAAATATATATACGAGAGAGTAAGTGACTGAATATTTGCAAATGAATGTGTAGACATTAAGGATTTATGTCCTTTTTTTCACATTTAACTAGATATGCAGCAGATATGCTGCAGCACATGTTCGATTTATTTTCAAATGTGTTTTTGTTCGTTTATGTCACCCCATGTTTTTTTTTTTTTTCTATTGCATCCCCATTCAAAATCGAAATTTCAAATTTCTGGTTTACTTGTGTTTTTCTTCGTTACAATTTTGCAAATTAAATTAGAAAAATTTTATACTTCATTACAGTTTTAGACAAAAACCAAATGTAATTTCCTAAATGTTTTACCAGTGAGACATTGTATTAAGTTTCATTTACATTGACTCGTCTGCATATATACATACATGTTAACTCTTACATATTTATTCAATTACTTGTTAGTTTTTGGTCATTTACACATGTTGGACATGATGATATTTTGATTGTATTGGACTTTTATAAATGGTCATAACCCAGCAGTTCGAGGTGACTCTACAAAGATTACAAAGATATTTTCTGATAGCTGTTACAAAATACTGTCCTTGCCGCTAGCTGCCAAGCTGGTTACTTGAACAGTTAATAGATAATGGCTACAAGATAGTAGACAGTCGAAAGGACAGCTCCTAATGCTAAGCCCAACCAACTGCCAGATATAAAGACAGCCTGTTTTTAATAATTGCATAAATTTCAGTGAACTCAGGTATTCATTATATAGAGACTGTACTTACGAATGGGTTAACTCTCCAACGAACTGTCACTCTGTACTCATTTTTTGACATATATAATCAGTAAACTATGACAAGCCATCTTGAATGTATTAACGCTTAAACAGCGCTACGAAATTATCAAAATTTACTTTGAAAATCAGTCATAGATTCGCGTAACTTATAGACGACTTCGTAATTATTCCTTCATCTGAACAAGCCTAAAGGGTTTCTTAATAAACAAAATTGCCCCATAGGGAGTGAGACCAATCTACGAGAGACCCTACGGACTCCACAATGACTACTAAAGAACTCAACTTATCTCTTTTAGAAAACAATTTTCACTAATTTCAAGTTACTTGGCTGACTCCAATTTACATATTTTTGTGTCATTTGCGACCCATGAGCTTTTTGTAATGGAAAAAAAAAGGAAATTTGTTACTATGTATATCCCAGGTAAACTTGTTTGTAGTCAATTGTCACCTTAGTGTCTCTCAGTAATCTGGGGTGTAGTCACTTATTTGTACTGTACTTAAGAATGCAGTTGTTTTACCCAGCAGAATTTATCTATCTGGAGACTTAGAAGTCACTTACAATTTTTAGCTTTTATTTTGAAACATTTGTACATAAATTTTATATAAATATGTTCAAAGTAATGGCCATTGTTAGCTATGACACTTTCTATTCTTTCTGGCAACATATGGATTCCGAGCCAAAAGAACTGCTTATCTTTTGAGGCCAATAACTAATCAAGCCAATAACTGTTTCAAAGTGAAGAGAGATCTTTCTGCATCGATCTAAAGAAATATTTGTCAGAAGGAGCACGGTCTATACTATAAAGAAGGAGAGGCAAAACTTCCCAACCACTTCATTCTAAATACTTTTTAACAGATATTGCAACATGTGGCCGAGCGATGTCTTGAAGGAATATTACGGTTTCATGTCTGCACAGAGAAAACAGATTCGTGATAGCAACCGAATTTGTTGCCAATCGAATGATTCTATCTTACTGACCGAATTTCACAGTTGTGGCTGCAACATTTTAGAAGGGACAGCAAATGTTGGTTGCTTCAACCGAAATTCTTCTTTGTCAACTGACTTTCTGTTGGCAACAAATTCAGTTGCTATCACGAATCTATTTTCTCTATGTGGCCGAAAATACGGAGAGTTATCTTAGCCCCATGGACATTTGGCTGTGGTGTCGATTTGGCTGGCTAGACTGGATTTACATACGATCTCTTACGCTTCGGGTTATTATAATTGATCCGTTTTCGTTGGAAGTAATGATTCGGTGCATTATTTCGGACATGGAAAATCGTTTTTCAAGGTCTCTCGGCTTCAATTCGAATGGTACCCAATTTCTCTTGTTTTTGATGAATACAGCTAATCGCAAATGTTTTGTAGTTGCAGCTTGAGTTGGCCCGATTGATTCAGCGAGCTCTTGTTGAGTTTGAAAACAATCTCCGATTCTCGGTCTTCAAAGTTTTCTGACTTCTGAACCGCACAAACCATCTCTCGCTCATTGAAACCGCTGGAACATATTCACCATTAGCTTTGGTGTGCTTCAGCGCCCCTTCGTAAGATAGTGGGCCACAGTTTCGAATGAAAGTGAGTGACTGAGTTTTCTTTCGACATCGTGAACCAGGCTGTTAGTTTCACTACATATCTAATTCTGTAACATGTTCTGCACAGTTCCAGAACTGCTGGGATATGATGGCTTGTCTTTTTTTGAGTATGTGTCTACAGCAGAGTCAGTGTTAGTGTTTCCATTACAAATGTTATTAACACTTGTTGCTCTGGCAAAATGTCAATCATGGCTGATGACAATGATGATGACATTTAATTGAATTATAACTGTCGTCCATCTGTAATGATTGTTTAACAATCATGAAATTTAATTTCCTACTTTTGAACAATTATATGTGTTGTCAGTATATGTATTTTGGGACTTGTTCAATGTTTGATAGTTTTAATTGTTTAATATTTGTTTAAATTTTAGTATATTTTTGTTAAATCAAATACTAAGAGATATAAACAGATAATTAAAATTAAAATTCCGAGTACAATTCAAATATAGGATTTGTCTATAGCTTGGTATACCTCTACATTCTCTGATATTTTGAACTTTAACTCTCCAGATAATGGCATTTCTTTTAAATTTCTTAAATAATTTGCCAATTTATTATTAAAAATTATTGACACAGCTATTATTGAAAACCTCAATATATTGCTTAAACCATAAACTTCTTACCTCTGTATAAATTAGTTTCACAAACAAAACATATTTTCCCTTTTGTATTCATTTTTTAAAGCATTTCATACTTCAGCCATAAATAAGTATGTTCCAAAAAACAGTCTCTATTATTTTTCTGTGAATTATTAGACAATTTTATTAAAACAAATTTTTTATCCCGGATATTTTTATACACAGAAATCTTGTTTAATGAAAATGATAACTCTTGCTAAATTTCATTCATTTTGTTTAGGGTTTAAGAGGAATTTTTCATTTTAACCAAAAATACTCGTACATACAAAAGCAATTGTGTGAAAAGCAGGAAAATATATGGTTTTAAGCTTAAGAATAATAAACGCATTATTGAGCCATTAAGAAACGCAACAAATAATCAGTAACCAGGCTAACAAACGATGTTGTGTGGTAAGGGGAAAGACTTATTATATATACAGATATAAAGGAATTAATTGACTTTACAAGAACAGTGTTAGGATTCCTGAAAAAAACATATGATTTTCGTAAAAACTAACATTGTTCATGAGGAATTTTCACCATACAACCAACTAAAGCTTGTTATAAAGCTAATAATATGCTTCATTTCAGTATCCAATACGTCAGATAGCATAAAAACCATTTCACGTTTTCCACCTCGTTCTCATCTCCTTAGGTTAATATACATAGTTACATTCTAGTCACCGAATATAATGAAATTAGTACGCAATATATTTCGTTGTGGTCACAATTGCATGTCTATTCTTCAAACACTTCTGTAAACCCATCTAAGCTTAACTCTTCAGATTGTTTGTAATAGAGCAGGAATACTTACGCCCATTTTATTGGTAATGGAGTGATCAGTTCCAAAATTAAGTTTTTTTTTTTTAAATAACTTAGCAATCTCTTAAATGAATGTGCGCCAGTCAATCAAAACCGAAGATTTCAGGGTCGCAATGGCAGCTTTACAGTCAGAATAGACTTCTTAGCCAGCTCTGGATAACATATTCACTGTCCTTATCGTTGGAATATCTACCTAAATATTAGTACACACAGTGGTTTAGAAACATTTTATTTTGGAAATAATTCAGTAGCTCATGAACTATTAAAGATATCTTAAAGAAATTTCACACAGTCAGTGCTGCATGTGTTTCTGAGTTTATTTGTATTTACATGTATTCAAAGTTGTAATGGGGTCTAGTGGGCTTCCTACCAAATTTGATCACCTCCAGCCTACAAATCTATAAAAAATCTTAAACAATCCAGTTCTTAGCCGAATGTCAAGAAATTATATATTTAGATATACAAACAAATTAAGGACAGTTAGTACAATTTCGAACTTATATATCGAACGGTATTTTAATTAATGAGTTGATATTGGGTGTGTGTCTTAACTTCAGCTTTACTTCTTTAATTTCAACAAAAGTGTAATTCAAGTACACCAATAGCTCAGAAAATCTTATGGTGAATGGATTCCATCGATTTCAAAGTGCGAGAGATTTTGATACCAAAAAGTTTGAAGACCAAAAAAGTTTGAAGACCAAGAATTGGAGGCATTATTCCATGAAGATTGTTGTCAAACTCAACAGGAGCTTGCGAAATCATTAGAAACTATTTAAGCAGCAATTCAAAACGTTTGCGAGCAGCAGGATTCATCCAAATGCTGGGAAATTGGGTATCATACGAATTGAAGCCGAGAGACCTTGAATGACTATTTTGCATGTCCGAAATTCTGCTTGAACGCTATAAAAGAAAATCATTTTTGCACAAAATAATTACATGCGATGAATAACTGATCCATTATCCGATAACCAGAAGCATAAGAGATCGTATTTGAAGCCCGGCCAACCAGCCGAATCGAATCCAAAGCCAAATATCCATGGAGCTAAGGAAATTCTCTGTATTTGGTGGGTGCAAAAATGTTCTATCTATTATGAGCTGCTGAAATCTAACCAGACCATCACAGGGAACTTTTACCGAATGCAACTGATTCGTTTGGCCGAATAATGCCCAGAACGTATGACAACATGTTGCAATACCTGTTCAAAACAATTTAGAATGAAGTGGTTGGGAAGTTTTGCCTCACCTTCTTTATAGTCCAAACTCTGCTTCGTCCGACTGATATTTATTTCGATCAATGCAGAATGCTCTCTCTGGGATACGCTTCACTTTTGAATAGAGTATCCGATATTGGCTTGATTCGTTCTTGGCTTCATAAGATCAGCAGTTCGTTTGGCCCGGATTCCATATGTTGGCAGAAAGATAGGAAAATGACATAGCTTACAATGGCCTATACCTTTGCAAAAAATTTATATTGGACAAATATTTCAAAATAAAAGCTAAACAATTTTAAAAAAATACATATACATAACTCAATTTCATAAGTTTAGTTTTTTACATTTTTGTTACCAACAAATATTTTCAATCTTTATACTTTGGTGAAGGGTAAATAATGTTCACTCCAGCCGAATATAGGCCTCTTACTTGTTTTTAATGAGATCATCGCTTTTGTAATTTTTTTCTGTGGCTTGTTTGGCTAATATTTCAAAAATATTTTAGTGATTTCATAAGATCAAAACAGAAATGTTCAGCCTTTTACCTTCAAATTATGTATTTCCCAAAGATAAATTGTGATTTGTAATCGTGTGTGCTTAAGGAGGAGATTATAAATCTGCTGCCAAAGATAGGCA
The DNA here is from genome assembly GCA_942486065.2 of Calliphora vomitoria. Lineage (NCBI taxonomy): Eukaryota > Metazoa > Arthropoda > Insecta > Diptera > Calliphoridae > Calliphora > Calliphora vomitoria. Next base: position 63,378,570 of record OW818032.2, on the reverse strand, counting down.
ACCTCTCTGATTGTAAGAATTGGAGAGGAATAACGTTTTTAAGCACGGTGAATAAAATAGTAGCGCATATCAATAATAAGCGACTATCAGACCATATGTCACATAGTCGACGGAACGAGCAGGCTGTTTTTAGAGCGCATCCATCATGCGTTTACCATGTAAACACATTGTTCATAATAGTGCAGCAATCCGTCTAATGGCAGCTCTACCTGTGCTTTATAGACTTCGAAAAAGCATTTGACACCATGAATCACAATGTAATCTTGAAATCACCAGGTTAATCAAAAGCTTGTAAGACGGCGCCACCTGCCGAATACGGCACGAACAGCAACTAAGTGTCCAAATTCCAGTGGAGGAAGGTGTGCTCCAAGGATGCATCCTATCTCCATTGCTGTTTAACATCGTACTTGATGTCGTAATGATTCGTGTATCTGAAAGGCAATCCAAAGTCATGCGCATAAATACAAATAACTTGCGAACAATTTCCGTAATTGATAATCCATTTTGTTATTTAGTGGAACAGCTGCAGACATCAGATGCCGAATTAATAAGGGGCGTGCAGGATTCAGCTCTCTCGAAAAGATATGGAGGCCACATACATCAAAAGAAGCACCAAAATTAAGATATTTAACGCCAGCATAAAATCGGTGGTTCTTTACGGCTGCGAGACATGGAACGCTGCCAACAAGGAATTGCAGGCTTTGTCAACCGCTGCTTACGGAAAATCATGCGCATCTACTGGCCGAACACCATAACTAATGCGGCTTTATGTTCGGTAATGCACCAGCAGCCAATATCATTGGAAATCCGATGCCTCAAGTTGATGTGGATTGGCAATACCCTAAGTAAGCCACATGACGATATCGCATGCTTAGCTCTGGATTGGAATCCTCAGGGTAGTCGCAGAAGAGGTAGACCAGCTAATACGTGAAGTAGAAGCACTGGAAGCAGGCTACACAAGGTGGGAAAATAAAAACTTAGCTTTAGACAAAGTATAATGGAGAGAATTTGTTAAGGCCCTAGGTTCCTTTTAGGAACTATGGGAAAATATATATATGTTGTTAATTAAACATATTGGTTTTTAAAATTGTAAAGTCTGCTGATCATTTATTAAAAATAAACCCAGATCGCTTAAAAAAAATACGGTCTCAGAACAATATTTCTGTTATATTTTATGAAAAGGAAATCGTTTCTTTACATAAAACTTCTTCACAATTTTAGACAAAATTCCTGGCTGCTTCTGATTAAACCTGTAAATTGGTCAAATTTACAAATGTTTAACTCCTTTATATGTCTGACTACTCTTTTATTCAGTTTTATCTTTTATACAGATACTTGACTAAAATATTATGACTTTTTGTGTGTTCGTGTGTAAGAATGTGCTTTATTAAATGTACGAGGATTGCTAGAAAAGTGAGATGAAAATATTTCCAAAAAATTACATAATGTTAAAAGCCATATTTACACTATTGTCATAATGTTCTAATATTTCACAAAGGTTTAAAAATTTTGTTATTGCCTTTCAAGCAAAAATTGTCCTAAACTGACCATGTCATGTTGTCATAATGTCCTAATATTTCATAATGGTTTTTGTTGATTTTCAAGCAAAAAATGTCCTAAAATAATACTGTTCTCTAAGCTATGTTTATTGTGTTATCGTAACGAACCAGCAGAGACCAACGCCGAATGCCTAAGAGTCGGTTAAGCCGAGCCGTGGAGTTATGATATATTAGGACGTTATGACAATATGACTGATAAGAGAATTTGCGAGTTGACCATATGTTTATTGAGTTATCGTAACCAACCAGCAGAGACCTGTGCTGAACGCCTAAGATTCAGTTAAGCCAAGCCACCGATTCGTGAAATATGAGAACATTATGACAATATGACATGATAGGATATCTTGTGAATCGGCCATATACTTACCTAAGTGGCTTTGAACAGACTTGTTTGCATTACATTTATGATAACTAAGATAATGAAAGTTATACATATATGAAAGTTATAAGTATTATAATCATGACTATGATATAAACGAAAAGTTTAACTATACTTAATCTACCACCTTCCCTCGCATCCTAGTAACGCCTTCATAATGATGGTGTTATAAATTTTCTGTGCCACAAAAACAATTTACTCTGTCACATTGTATTTAAGACGACTATGAAGACGATGAAGCTGATGATACTCATCGTTTAATACAAGGGGTGAGCAGTAGCTATAAATGAATACCAACACAAAAAGGAGTGTTCGAGGGGAGCTGCCATGGTTAGCTAAATGTTATTGATATCTAAAGTAGACTTGAAATACTTAAGTGTTTAAATACAGCAAAAACCAAAATGAATTTCAGAAATATGTTACACTAACATTATTGCTCTACCGCCAAGTGTTGTTGTAGGGGTTGAGGAGAAGAAATGAGCCAGCCAACTAAACTTTGGGCATTGAGTGTAAAATTTGGCTGAATTTAATACAACAAGATTTGGTGGCGCCACAAAATCTGCTCTTATGTTTATTGTCTAACACTCATTGCCGTCATAGACATGGTGACCGTTTTAGCAGGCAAAAATATTCATTGCTTTGGATTTTCTATTCATTCAACAGGGATTAAGTATTTACTTTCATAAAGATTCAATACAACGTTACAACAGCCTTTATATTGAACGTACAGTAATTTCGTTAAGCTGGGTGGAAAACCATTTAGTTTGTCCACTTTTATGTTCTAGAACAAAGTAAGAATGACGTTAAATTTTCTTTTTATAGATGGTTTTAATCGTTATTTCTTTTAAAGCGAATAATAAAATGATAAAATTTAGACCACAAAAGTAAGTAAGTAAGTGAGTTACTAAAGCTATTATTAGCTGGAAGTAAAGGCGGATGATTTTGTTTTAATGAAATTAAATTTAACTCAATGACCACTAGGGTGGGCCTTATTGAGCAATTTTTGAATTTTCGATGTACTCAGAGCCATCATCTAGAAATCTAATCTTGAATCTAAAATCGGATAACGTTTAGAGGTTGCATAGTTTTTTGGAAATTCCGAGATTTGGATCAATGTAGCAATTTAAACAAAAAATTAGTTTAAAAATACAAGCAAAAAGTTATTGTACTTCATTAATGTTAAAAGATGTTAATAAATATGAAGATATCATCGATTAAGTATGAAGTATAAAATCGGGCTTTATTTCACAGATGACTTCGGTAATGTTGGCTTTAAGGGCCGTTGTGGTTTGTGGCTTATTCGCATAGACCTGCGACTTAAGAAAAACCTACATGAAAAAGTCTAATCGTACGATCTCGGTTTCCAGTTTACGTCACCATGACGTGAGATGACCATGTCCTCAAACTGCTCGTGCAGAATGGCCAATGTGGCATGAGCTGTGTAGCACGTAGCGCCATCCATTTGAAATCAGGTGTCGTTGGTGTCCATATCAGCCAATTCTGACCAAAAGAAGTTGGTAAGCAGTTCTTGTGAGCGACGCGAAATCGACTGCTATAGATTTCCCTGCTCAAGTCAACGACAAGGGCAATGTTTTCGGGAGATCTTTAGTTTCGTCGTGGTTCATTGTAAAATGAACCAGTAGAATTACGTTTCTCCACCACAATGCGAATATTTCTCTCGGTAGGACGATTATGGCGATAGTAAAATAGGCGAATTGCACGGTACTTTGCACGAACATAACACACATTTTGATAAAAAAATTTTATAATTTGTACGTGTTGTTGAACGCTATATCAGCCCATGGTGACTTTGCAAAACAAACTACGGGTAAATTGAACATAGAAACAATTTCTAATTGGAATTAGTTTTAGGGATTTAATTTTTTGTACCAACCTAATAACCACTTTTAGTCAACTAGAATAGTAAGCTTTTACTTTTTCCATTTATTTTAAGGAAAAAGTAATTTTGCTAATCAGTGAAGGTTTTTTTTGGTGTGTTTGCTTTGGTTTTAATATTTAATGTTTATTTCCGTGATATTGTTTATCTCTTAACGCTTAATTGTTTTTTTGTATTTGCTTTTTTCTAAACTGTTTGTCTTTGGTTTTCAATTAATTAAGTAGAGATTTGTTAATAAGACATTTATCAAAGGCGTGTTATAAAGACATATTGATTGTGAAAATGTATTTTTAAATACTTTAAGAGGGTAACACTACCTTACAGCCAGAAAGGACTCCTCCTGAAAAACATATTTATTTATATAATTGAGATGCTGAATTATATAGTATGTATATGAAACTGCATGAGATCCTGATCTTGCTCCATTTTAAATTTATAATCATCCTTTTAGCTAAAGACCCTGGAAAGAATTATCAATACTCATATTAGAATGTCAACTGATCAGGGATTATTATCTGCCTCACAACATGCCTATACCAAGAGTAAATCAGTTGATCTATCGAATTCCAAAATTACACACTAGTGGCCTTTCTGGATATAGAAAAAGCAGTCACTATGACTCTTCTGAATTATAGTATTATTCGAATATTGGAACTACTACGATCTCTAGATCTGCCAAAGCAGGCACTCTCCAGGAGGGTATCCTTTCTCCACTTCTGCGGAACCTGGCCTTAAATTGTCTGCTTAGAAAACTAGATTCCCAAAACTACAAGACTTTCGCCTACGGGAATGATGTAGCGGAGGCAGTTTTAGGGACTCATCTGGGCACGATACCGTAAAGACTGGAGACGGCACTCGAAATATTAAATCGATGGAGTATCGATAGAGGTTTTAGTGTAAATCCCAGCAAAACTGAACTTGTACTATTCTCATTATGGACTAAGATCCCAAACTTCACGTTACCCCGACTGAGAGGAACCGAATTGTCGCTCTCGGACAATTCAAAGTATCTGGGCGTCAGACTCAACAGGAAATTATTCTGGAAACTCAATACAGAGGCAAGAGCAGCTAAAGCCATGACGGCTATAGGCACGAGATGGGGTATTAGACCCTGAAACATGAACAGGCTAGTTGATACGGTTACTAAATCTATATTATTCTATGAGGTATCTGTCTGCTGAAGGGCAATTGGAGGATAGGGCCTCCAATCGTATACTCTTTGAGAGGGTATTAAGAAGCATGGCAATTCTGATAACAGGAGCATTGCGAACTACACCGACGAAGTCGTTATTCACTCTACTCAACTGGATTCTAGTAGATATCATAGGCAGGAGATTGGCATTGAACACTGCATTTTGCTCAACGCCTGCAATGTATGGAATTATAGATTCTACGGTGATGTTTGAATGAAAGGAAATATACAAAATCTTCATGATCACATTGACTGCACCTGAGGATCTTCAGTTTCTCAATCCCATCCAGTATGGAATCTTACAGTTTATCTGGTAGAGATATCCGTACATATACTGACAGTTAATTCGCAATTAAATCCCTGATAGGTGTTTATGCAACATCGAATATGGTCCAGGAATGCTGGACATTCTTAAATGAGATGGCGAGACATTCGACAGTTGTACTCATATGGGTAGATGAACACATGGACAATGATTGCAATTGTATTGCTGATTACTTGGCGGGAATAGGAGCCTTGATATTGGAAGACGAAATAGACTTAATTTGTGGAATTCAATATGAAGACGATGATCACTGGACATTACCTTTTCACGACTTCTGCAGAAGTTGTCAGAATGAGGAAAAAGATAAAATCATCCTACACTTTCCTAGTAATTGTCCAGGACTGGGCGATCTACGTGCCAAACTTTTAGCTGATCGATCCTTTAGTACCCTCTCCGGGTTATCAGTGAAGGAACTAAGGTGCATAGACGCCTCTATTAGGGAAAGCTGGTGGTTGATAAGACCAAACATGCAAATTGCAGCTCATGGTGAGCCAGCAACTGTCCCATGATGGTCTGCTAGAAAGACATTTACTTTCTATATCATATTTGTAAAGATGAAAGCGAATTCTTTCAAAAGAGACCACAGTTGTTAAAATCGAATTACGCGCTCCAAAGTTATTCGATCCTAAAGCAAAGTTTTCCAAAAAATGTACGTGTTGTCGAAATTTACGTTTTCTATAGAATAGCATAGCAAATTAAACTGTTTCTATATAATACCATGGAAATGGAATCGATTCCGATAAAATAGCATAGAAAATTAAACGGTTCCTAATAGGAAACGTTTCCTAAATAATAGTATGGAAAAGGTGACGAAAACGTATAATGGATTGAAAATTAAACGTTTCTGAATGAAAAACTATAGATTTCCTGTAGAAAATCATGAAAAAGGTACCGCTTCCTATAGAAAAATAAGCCAAATTAAACGTATCTTATGAAATAGCATGGAAAAGAAAACATTTCCTATAGAATATCATGACAATGAAAACTGTAAACTATATAATAGCTAAGGAAATGTTTCCTCTATAATAACAGTGAAAAGGCAACATTTCGTAAAAAATAGCATGGAAAAGGCACGCAAACATAGAATAGCGTGGAAAAAAACGATTCCAATATAATAGCAAGCAAAAAGAATAATAGAATAACATGGAAAATAAAACATTTCTTATAGAATAACATGCAAAAGGAAAAATTCAACGTTTCCAATAGAATATCGTGGAAAATTGAACGCTTCCTATAGAATAGCATAGAAAAGCAAATGTTTCCTTTAGAAAATGAACCGGTTCATATAGAATAGCATGAAAACTTAACGTAATCTAACAATTAGTTTTAAAATTGATTGTAAAACCAGTTGTGAAACTAACATAGCAATTTTTTAAATTGGAAATACATATGATTTTTGTATATAAAATTACAAAAATAATTTCTCATCATAAAAAACCTTAACCTTTCAACAAACTTTAAATTAAATTTTCTTTTAAACTCAATTACAATATTACCCATTCCTAAGTTAACAAACATTTAAAACTGACAGCATCAAATAGAAATCATCACTAAGTCTCTGCCATGAAATTTCAATGAGTTTGTCTATTTCTAATAAAATCGAAACGTATCTAAATAAACAAAATGTTTGCGATATATAACCTACAGTCATAAAAACAATCACACATTCAAATTTACTTACTAAATACTAAATCCTCTTTTTCTAAATCTTTACAATTCCTACCTGCCTGCATAGAACAACAGCTGCCTCTACATTTTTAATACACTTGCTCTATCTCTCAAATGTACTACTGACTGGCTGGCTAAATGCTTTTTGAACCATGTTCAATCACTATTTTGGCAATAAAAATATTCCATTTTCAATTGTTTTTACATTTTTTCCCAGCACCTTTTTTTCTTTTTTTCTAATTTTGTGATTTTTTGCCATGATTCCACTTTGGAGTCAATGATGTGTTGTGTTGGATTAGTGTAGTTTGATAGTTTGTTTTAGAAATGGCAATAACAACATCACTATTCATATGAAACTATAAAATCAACAGAAAACGGCACAAAAAAATGAAGGTGACTAAAGAATGTGTGGGAATTGTGCCAAAAAGTGTTGGCCTATCCATGATGCTGCTACTTCATTGTTGTTATTGCTATCCCTCAATACAAACATCAAAATGAAAATGCCATTTAAAAAGCATTGGTTGTTACAGGAAAAATGAAAAACGAATGAATTGATTTGCCTGTGACTATGTATAGCAAAACAAAAAAAATAAAACAGAAAATTTCAAGTGAGATTTTAATATTGACTTTATTACACTTGAAGTATGGCACAATAAATAGAATTGCATGGAAATAAAACTGTTAACAGAGAATTTCATACAAACGTTAATATAACAGCAACAATATATTTATTAAATCATGTAAAATTTAATAAAAAAAAAGAACCGGTTCCCAGAAAATCGCGCCAGTGGAAACGTTTTCTACAGAATAGCATAAAAAAGGAAACGTTTAATATAGAATATCATGAAAAAATAAATGTTTTTTATACAACAGCATACAAAATGGAAATGTTTCGTATAGAATACCATGAAAAAGGAAACGTTTCCTACAGAAAAGCAAGATAATTGAAATGTTTTCTATATAAAAGCATGAAAACAGAAAGGTTTCCTAGAGAATTTCGTGAGAAGGGAAACGTTTCCTTAAAATATTAAGAAAATTTAAACATTTCATGTAGAGTTGCAAAACAGAGCTACTATAGCAGAAATTATACAGGTATGAATCAGGTGGTTTCAGTAATATGGCAATAGATAATAAAAAGAAAATGTCAAAATGATTGGAGTTTGAAAAGAGAAACAAATATATATCACACTCGTTGCCTATTAAAAATTTTATGTTTTCTCTCGCTCTGGAAATCACAACCATTGATATTACTCTTTAATATATATCATTTGTTGCATATCTATAATAATCTGTGTATTATAGTTTTCTAGATATTTGATTTTTTAAATTAAAACTTAAAATTTCAAAACAAAAAGGAGCCTATAGTTTCTTTCATACATACAGGAATATACTGTAAAAATTTTATATGTCCACCAATAATAACACGATCATTTTCAGACAAATTACGTAAAATTATAAAAGAAATGTTTCAGACAAAGTTTGAATAATCTCGCAATTCTAGTTATCCAGATATACAAAATTGACTACGTACTGTGTACGGGAGTGTCCACACCCACCGTTCCTATCCCGACCATTTTTAACTAAACTCCGTACAGTGATAAGAAAAGTTGAAATACTTTTACAACTTTAGTTCTCAAAATATTCCAAATTAACTTCTCACTTTGTATGGGATGAGCCACGCCCACTTATCTATTCCCGACCATTTCCAGTCAAACTATGTTAATTATAAGAGAGCTATTCGGACAAAGTTATACTAATCTCGTTACTATAGTTCTCAAGATATCTCCCATTTTTATGCAGTGCACTATGTGGTATATAGTACGAGCCAAAAGCCAAAACTGCGGAAAAAATTATTTCCAAGCCATCATAAAACATTGTGTTGAGACCCCTGTTGCATTGAGTAGCAACATATTTCTGGCCAAGGTTTTCAACTGCTGAGTATCGTTAGCAGAAGGATTTTTTTTATGCTTGATTCTGGTTATATCGGCAGCTAAATGACACAGCTGTTTGAGGACACTAACCTCTAGCACATGCACGAATAAATGAACAGTTTTACGAATGTACAACTCAGATATGCCTAAACTCTTAATAAGATTTGAAAGAGTGCTTGTAACATGAGAGTCAACTTAATTGGGACAATTGTCAGAGACTTGGTATGATAAATAATATACATTTCAAAAGCTGGCTCTGTTGTGGTTTTATCTTTTTATCTTCCATCAAAGATTCGGAAATAAACTGCAAAAAGTCTCTGGCAATATCTCCAACAATAAACGTCCACAGTGCTGCACTCTATCAACTTGTTCACGCTGTATAGTTTCCAATATAAATACCAGGAATTTACCATAGTCAAGCACACCCCGAGCTATAAATGAAAAATATTCAACGGCAAATTTGATAACATGTCCTTAATAGCGTCTCTTGTCCAGCAAAGGTAGAATACAATTGAAGACAACGGCAATATATTTCATTTCAAATAAGGCTTAAGAACCTTATATATAACAGCCAAATACAACAAATTTCAATCCAATTTGTCAGCATGGTGGGTATTGAACAAACGTATTAATCTCTCCAGGACACGTCGGAAATAGGGATAAATGTATTTTTGCACAACTCTAGCCAATAAATACAGTAGTTTGTAGAACAGTCTAGTTTTATAAAAGTAAGTCGATAACAAAATCATTTTTATATAACAATTGGGACAACGTTACAATGAGTATTTCTCGGATAAATTTAAAACCATCTATTTTTTTAAAGTCTGGTGGGAAAAGGTTTTATTATCTTCAGACAGCTCTTCGTTTTCATGACCTTTGTGATATAAAGCCAAACGTCTTAGATTAATCCGTTTTTTATTTATTTTAAAGATAAATTACACAGTTTTGTAAATTATTACATAGTTACTACACATATTTCATTTAAAATTTCTTATCTAAGCCAATAGGTAATTCAAGAATACACTTTTCCTAAAAACTATATTAATATAACTATTGGAATTAGTAACTTCTTCTTCGAAGTTTTTTGTTTATTTAATTGTCAATTGAAAATATTTTTGGTGGAAAAGGGTACGTATATATTAAATTAACTACATGGCAAGTCCTCAACTTTTGAATTCATCAATCAAATCAACGGATGAGTGTAAAAATGATAGCCGCCCCGAAAAGTTAGAAAAACAAACAGATAATGAAAATTTAGCTGGTCTCTATTATCAGCAGCATAAGTTTTGAAAATATTTGGGACTAACCGGTATGACGACGGCCAATGCAGTATCGGAATTGGCTCAATGTAATTTAGCTAGATGCCCTATCCGTGACTTACGCCAGCAACAAAAGCGCATGAGTTCAAGGGTCTGAGTGATTCTGATGCGAATCACGTACAAAAAAGCATCTTCAAACAATTTTTATAAAATTTCATTTACTTATATACACCTGAAATTCATTTTGTAAATACTTTTTTTTAAATAAAAGATTTTCTAAATAAAATTTGTAAATAAATTCATTTTATGTTACAATTGTTCCATAGTCAAATTACCAAAAATTAAACTATAAATTTACTTTGCTTTCATTGGTGAATTAACAAATATTATAAGGAATTTTAACAAACAATTTTAGGTGATTTTTCGAACATTGAAATTATCTAAAATTTAAGTCATATTAACTAAGAAACCTTGTAAATGCCATTCTACCCTTGCGCTTAGTTAAATGTATACTATATTTTTAGGAAATATAAGCTATGGATTTTTTTGTGTGTATCCAAAAAACAAATAAAAATCAAACGTTCTGTTTTGCTTTGTTTAAAATTCATTTATTGGCTTCTTACAATATAATTCTATGCTCTGCAATAAGTTCTGAAAATCAGTTTCAAAAGTTGTGACGATTTTCTATATAAAGATTTTTTAATAAATTATTTTTATAATATTGGTAACGGTATTTGCCATTATGTGGGTAACTTTGCAATCATATAGATGTTTTTATAGTTACGTATAAGTAATATTATGCAAACTGTCATAAAAATTGCTCATACGCACAATACAATATAATGAAGAACAAACTTACAACTGCAAAATGTATGCATACTTTTAGGAGCATTTGTAATATAATATATAATTGTATAATTTTTTTTTTTTACTTTTTTATTGCAGAATTTTGCTAGGGTCAAGGTTAAAGCAATGTTGTAAGCCTTCGTTTCAGTGTTAAGCATATAATTATATACAAGTATTACATATTAAAGTTTTTGGCCAACAGCTTATTGCTAAATTATATACAATTATATAGCTACATTTAAGCAAAACATATTTTTTTTAATTTTTTTGCCAAAAATACTTTTTTTCGTGTACTTTGTATGAAAAAATAGGAAAAACAATTTTCTCACTTTTTTTAGAATAACTTACACGGAGTCCTCCAGCCAGTTGTTAAGTTTCCTTTTAGTCACAGACAAATAAACAGACATATGTACATTTGTTATTATATGGTACATAGATTTAAACATTTATTTAAAAATAAAGTCACAACGAGTAGAATTGATCCCCAAAAAGCATTAACATTTTTTAGTTTATCAGCATTATTTTCTCTAATCCAACTCATATACTCAAAGACATCTGTATAAACAGTAGGAAAGCCATGTCCACATTGAAAGCCATAAGAAACCAGACCTGCTAAAATATCTAAATAAATAGCATATCAGGCATATTAATATATTCAATCTATCATTAAGGCAAACTCCATTACCTCCACATATTAGCGGTCCCCCAGAATCCCCTGAGCAAGGATTTTTTTCATAATCCAAACTATCGCTAGCGCAAATTTTTGATGTACCAATATCCAGAAAAAGCAATTCGCAGAACTTCTTACTATGAAGTGTGACATTTAGTTGTAAAACTTCATTAGCCAAAGGACCAAACTAAAACTTAGAGTGTGATAAAATTCCTGAATTGGAAAATACAACACAACTTACTAAATACAATTTTCCCCAGCCTAAAACAATGCAGGAGGCTGAACCGTTGATCGTCTGCTGAGGCAGTGCAATAGCTGCGGCGCAGTTGTTATCCAATTTTATGTGTTTACTCAGTCTCAGCAAGGCTATGTCGAAATTATGGCTTAAACTTGAAAACTTTTCATGAACTATAATTTTCTTAACTCGTATTACTTCAGAATCTGGAGTTTTGATTAATCTAACAGGTGTCTTGGCCACAACTTTTATTGATGAAGCACGGATTATTTGTTTATTACTGGAAATAAACAAAAATTGGATTTATGTTGTATTTATATTACACTGCAATTTACCGTATCAGACAATGAGCCGCAGTAAGTATTAAATTTGATTGTATAATTACACCGCCACAAAAATGTGTATGACCAAAGTTGTCATCATTCTCCTTCCTTCGAATGGATACCATATATTTAGCAAAAGTGTTATGACAGTTGCGATTTCTTGATGTTACGTTGTAATTTAATTGGATTTCTGCTGGACGAAAAGCTCCGGTTAGGCTAGAACTTGGTATATCTGGTTGTAGGACATTTAAGTGTGTAGTATATTGGCTTTTAGTGATTTCCGGGAACATAAATATAAAAATTATTTCAATATTGAAGATTTTTAAATAAAACATTTGAAATATAGAAAATAAATTTGAAAATAATAATAGATATTTTTAATCGATAAAATTGTTTACTTTTCACTGTGATTGCAGATATTAATCAGATGGTTTCAGTAATATGGCAATATAATTCAAACAAAAGAAATTGTCAAAATGGTTTTCGTTTGAAAGAGGGACAAATATATATCACACTTGTACCTATTGAAAATTGTATATTTTCTATCGCTGTGCAAACCACAACCATCAAAAAGTTCTTGAAGAACATCGAGCGTTTGCTTTATAAAATTTAGTATAAATAAAGCCACGATTACTTTATAAACTTTAGTATAAATAAAGCCACGATTGCTTTAAAAAATTAAGTATAAATGAAGACACGTTTGCTTTATAAAATTTAGTATAAATAAAGCCACGACTGCTTCATAAACTGCCTTATAAAATTTAGTGTAAATGAAGCCACGATTGCTTTATAAAATTTTGTATAAATAAAGCCACGATTTCTTTATGCAATTTAGTATAAATAAAGCCACGATTACTTTATAAAATTTAGTATAAATAAAGCCACAATTGCTTTAAAAAATTTAGTATAAATCAAGCCACGATTGCTTTATAAAATTTTGTATAAATAAAGCCACGATTGCTTTATACAATTAAGTATAAATGAAGCCACGTTTGCTTTATAAAATTTAGTATAAATAAAGCCACAATTGCTTTAAAAAATTTAGTGTAAATGAAGCCACGAATGCTTTATAAAATTTTGTATAAATAAAGCCACGATTGCTTTATACAATTTAGTATAAATGAAGCCACGTTTGCTATATAAAATTTAGTATAAATGAAGCCACGATTGCTTTATAATATTTAGTATAAATAAAGTTACGACTGCTTTATAAAATTTAGTATAAATAAAGCCACGATTGCCTTATAAAATTTCGTAAAAATAAAGCCACGATTGCTTTATAAAATTAAGTATAAATAAAGCCACGATTGCTTTATAAAATTTAGTATAAATAAAGCCACGATTGTCTTATAAAATTTAGTATAAATAAAGCCACGATTGCTGTATAAAATTTAGTATAAATAAAGCCACGCTTGTCTTATAAAATTTAGTAAAAATAAAGCCACGATAGCTTTATAAAATTTAGTATAAATAAAGCCACGATTGCTTTATAAAATTTAGTATAAATAAAGCCACGATTGCTTTATAAAATTTTGTATAAATAAAGATACGATTGTCTTATAAAATTTAGTATAAATAATGCCACGAGTGCTTTATAAAATTAAGTATAAATAAAGCCACGATTGCATTATAAAATTTAGCATAAGTAAAGCCACGATTGCTTTATAAAATTAAGTATAAATAAAGCCACGATTGCTCTATAAAATAAAGTATAAATAAAGCCACAAAACATAAGAAATATAGAAAATTAATTTGAAAATAATAATAGATATTTTTAATCGATAAAATTGTTTACTTTTCACTGTGACTGCAGATATTAATCAGATGGTTTCAGTAATGTGGCAATATAATTCAAACAAAAGAAATTGTCAAAGTGGTTTTCGTTTGAAAAGAGAGACAAATATATATCACACTTGTTACCTATTGAAAATTGTATATTTTCTATCGCTGTGCAAACCACAACCATCAAAAAGTTCTTGAAGAACATCAAAGGATTGCTTTATAAAATTTAGTATAAATAAAACCACGATTACTTTATAAACTTTAGTATAAATAAAGCCACGATTGCTTTAAAAAATTAAGTATAAATGAAGACACGTTTGCTTTATAAAATTTAGTATAAATAAAGCCACGATTGCTTTATAAAATTTAGTATAAATAAAGGCACGATTGCCTTATAAAATTTAGTGTAAATGAAGACACGTTTGCTTTATAAAATTTAGTATAAATAAAGCCACGATTGCTTTAAAAAATTAAGTATAAATGAAGACACGTTTGCTTTATAAAATTTAGTATAAATAAAGCCACGACTGCTTCATAAACTGCCTTATAAAATTTAGTGTAAATGAAGCCACGATTGCTTTATAAAATTTTGTATAAATAAAGCCACGATTGCTTTATACAATTTAGTATAAATGAAGCCACGTTTGCTTTATAAAATTTAGTATAAATAAAGCCACAATTGCTTTAAAAAATTTAGTGTAAATGAAGCCACGAATGCTTTATAAAATTTTGTATAAATAAAGCCACGATTGCTTTATACAATTTAGTATAAATGAAGCCACGTTTGCTATATAAAATTTAGTATAAATGAAGCCACGATTGCTTTATAATATTTAGTATAAATAAAGTTACTACTGCTTTATAAAATTTAGTATAAATAAAGCCACGATTGCCTTATAAAATTTCGTAAAAATAAAGCCACGATTGCTTTATAAAATTAAGTATAAATAAAGCCACGATTGCTTTATAAAATTTAGCATAAATAAAGCCACGATTGTCTTATAAAATTTAGTATAAATAATGCCACGATTGCTTTATAATATTTAGTATAAATAAAGCCACGATTGTCTTATAAAATTAATTATAAATAAAGCCACGATTGCTGTATAAAATTAAGTATAAATAAAGCCACGATTGCTCTATAAAATAAAGTATAAATAAAGCCACAAAACATAAGAAATATAGAAAATTAATTTGAAAATAATAATAGATATTTTTAATCGATAAAATTGTTTACTTTTCACTGTGACTGCAGATATTAATCAGATGGTTTCAGTAATGTGGCAATATAATTCAAACAAAAGAAATTGTCAAAGTGGTTTTCGTTTGAAAAGAGAGACAAATATATATCACACTTGTTACCTATTGAAAATTGTATATTTTCTATCGCTGTGCAAACCACAACCATCAAAAAGTTCTTGAAGAACATCAAAGGATTGCTTTATAAAATTTAGTATAAATAAAACCACGATTACTTTATAAACTTTAGTATAAATAAAGCCACGATTGCTTTAAAAAATTAAGTATAAATGAAGACACGTTTGCTTTATAAAATTTAGTATAAATAAAGCCACGATTGCTTTATAAAATTTAGTATAAATAAAGGCACGATTGCCTTATAAAATTTAGTGTAAATGAAGCCACGATTGCTTTATAAAATTTTGTATAAATAAAGCCACGATTTCTTTATACAATTTATTATAAATAAAGCCACAATTGCTTTAAAAAATTTAGTATAAATGAAGCCACGATTGCTTTATAAAATTTTGTATAAATAAAGCCACGATTGCTTTATACAATTTAGTATAAATGAAGCCACGTTTGCTTTATAAAATTTAGTATAAATAAAGCCACAATTGCTTTAAAAAATTTAGTGTAAATGAAGCCACGAATGCTTTATAAAATTTTGTATAAATAAAGCCACGATTGCTTTATACAATTTAGTATAAATGAAGCCACGTTTGCTATATAAAATTTAGTATAAATGAAGCCACGATTGCTTTATAATATTTAGTATAAATAAAGTTACGACTGCTTTATAAAATTTAGTATAAATAAAGCCACGATTGCCTTATAAAATTTCGTAAAAATAAAGCCACGATTGCTTTATAAAATTAAGTATAAATAAAGCCACGATTGCTTTATAAAATTTAGTATAAATAAAGCCACGATTGTCTTATAAAATTTAGTATAAATAAAGCCACGATTGCTGTATAAAATTTAGTATAAATAAAGCCACGCTTGTCTTATAAAATTTAGTATAAATAAAGCCACGATTGCTCTATAAAATAAAGTATAAATAAAGTCACGACTGCTTTATAAAATTTAGTATAAATAAAGCCACGATTGCTTTATAAAATTTAGTATAAATAAAGCCACGATTGCTTTATAAAATTTTGTATAAATAAAGCCACGATTGTCTTATAAAATTTAGTATAAATAATGCCACGAGTGCTTTATAAAATTAAGTATAAATAAAGCCACGATTGCATTATAAAATTTAGCATAAATAAAGCCTCGATTGCTTTATAAAATTTAGTATAAATAAAGCCACGATTGCTTTATAATATTTAGTATAAATAAAGCCACGATTGTCTTATAAAACTAAGTATAAATAAAGCCACGATTGCTGTATAAAATTAAGTATAAATAAAGCCACGATTGCTCTATAAAATAAAGTATAAATAAAGCCACGACTGCTTTATAAAATTTAGTATAAATAAAGCCACGATTGCTTTATAAAATTTAGTATAAATAAAGCCACGATTGCATTATAAAATTTAGCATAAATAAAACCACGATTGCTTTATAAAATTTAGTATAAATAAAGCCACGATTGCCTTATAAAATTTAGTATAAATAATGCCACGAGTGCTTTATAAATTTTAGTATAAATAAAGCCACGATTGTCTTATAAAATTTAGTATAAATAATGCCACGAGTGCTTTATAAAATTTAGTATAAATAAAGCCACGATTGCATTATAAAATTTAGCATAAATAAAGCCACGATTGCTTTATAAAATTTAGTATAAATAATGCCACGATTGCTTTATAATATTTAGTATAAATAAAGCCACGATTGTCTTATAAAATTTAGTATAAATAAAGCCACGATTGCTGTATAAAATTAAGTATTAATAAAGCCACGATTGCTCTATAAAATAAAGTATAAATAAAGCCACGACTGCTTTATAAAATTTAGTATAAATAAAGCCACGATTGCTTTATAAAATTTTGTATAAATAAAGCCACGATTGTCTTATAAAATTTAGTATAAATAATGCCACGATTGCTTTATAAAATTTAGTATAAATAAAGCCACGATTGCATTATAAAATTAAGTATAAATAAAGCCTCGATTGCTTTATAAAATTAAGTATAAATAATGCCACGATTGCTTTATAAGATTTAGTGTAAATAAGGTCACGATTGCGTCATAAAATTTAGTATAAATAAAGCTACGATTGCTTTGTAAAATTTAGTATAAATAAAGCCACGATTGCTTTATAAAATCTAGTATAAATAAAGGCACGATTGCCTTATAAAATTTAGTACAAATAAAGCCACGATTATCTTATAAAATATAGTATAAATAAAGCCACGATTGCTTTACAAAATTTAGTATAAATGAAGCCACGATTGCTTTGTAAAATTTAGTATAAATAAAGCCGCGATTGCTTTATAAAATCTAATATAAATAAAGCCACGACTGCCTTATACAATTTTTTATAAATAAAGCCACGATTGCTTTATAAAATTTAGTATAAATAAAGCCACGATTGCATTATAAAATTTAGTATAAATAAAGCCTCGATTGCTTTATAAAATTTAGTATAAATAATGCCACGATTGCTTTATAAAATTTAGTGTAAATAAGGTCACGATTGCGTCATAAAATTTAGTATAAATAAAGCTACGATTGCTTTGTAAAATTTAGTATAAATAAAGCCACAATTGCTTTATAAAATCTAGTATAAATAAAGGCACGATTGCCTTATAAAATTTAGTACAAATAAAGCCACGATTATCTTATAAAATTTAGTATAAATAAAGCCACGATTGCTTTACAAAATTTAGTATAAATGAAGCCACGATTGCCTTGTAAAATTTAGTATAAATAAAGCCACGATTGCTTTATAAAATCTAATATAAATAAAGGCACGACTGCCTTATAAAATTTTGTATAAATAAAGCCACGATTGCTTTATAAAATTTAGTGTAAATAAAGTCACGATTGCGTCATAAAATTTAGTATAAATGAAACCACGATTTCTTTGTAAAATTTAGTATAAATAAAGCCACGATTGTTGTATAAAATTTTGTATAAATAAAGCCAAGATTGCTTTATAAAATTTAGTATAAATAAAGCCACGATTGCTTTATAAAATTAAGTATAAATAAAGCCACGATTGCTTTATAAAATTTAGTATAAATAAAGCCACGATTGCTTTATAAAATTTAGTATAAATGAAACCACGATTTCTTTGTAAAATTTTGTATAAATAAAGCCACGATTGTCGTATAAAATTAAGTATAAATAAAGGCACGATTGCCTTATAAAATTTTGCATAAATAAAGCCACGATTGCTTTATAAAATTTAGTACAAATAAAGCCACGATTATCTTATACAATTAAGTATAAATAAAGCCACGATTGCTTTATAAAATTTAGTATAAATAATGCCACGATTGCTTTATAAAATTAAGTATAAATAAAGCCGCGATTGCTTTATAAAATCTAGTAAAAATAAAGGCACGATTGCCTTATAAAATTTACTATAAATGAAGCCACGATTGCTTTTTAAAATTTAGTATAAATAAAGCCACGATTGCTTTATAAAATCTAGTATAAATAAAGCCACGATTGCTTTTAGTAGAAATGAAGCCACGTCTGCTTTATAAAATTTAGTATAAATAAAGGCACGATTGCCTTATAAAATTTACTATAAATGAAGCCACGATTGCTTTATAAAATTTAGTATAAATAAAGCCACGATTGCTTTATAAAATTTAGTATAAATAAAGCCACGATTGTCGTATAAAATTTAGTATAAATAAAGCCACGATTGTCGTATAAAATTTAGTATAAATAAAGCCACAATTGCTTTATAAAATTTAGTATAAGTAAAGCCACGATTGCTTTAAAAAATTTAGTATAAATAAAGCCACGATTGCTTTATAAAATTGAGTATTAATAAAGCCACGATTGCTTTATAAAATCTAGTATAAATAAAGGCACGACTGCCTTATAAAATTTTGTATAAATAAAGCCACGATTGCTTTATAAAATTTAGTGTAAATAAAGTCACGATTGCGTCACAAAATTTAGTATAAATGAAACCACGATTTCTTTGTAAAATTTAGTATAAATAAAGCCACGATTGTTGTATAAAATTTTGTATAAATAAAGCCAAGATTGCTTTATAAAATTTAGTATAAATAAAGCCACGATTGCTTTATAAAATTAAGTATAAATAAAGCCACGATTGCTTTATAAAATTTAGTATAAATAAAGCCACGATTGCTTTATAAAATTTTGTATAAATGAAACCACGATTTCTTTGTGAAATTTTGTATAAATAAAGCCACGATTGTCGTATAAAATTAAGTATAAATAAAGGCACGATTGCCTTATAAAATTTTGCATAAATAAAGCCACGATTGCTTTATAAAATTTAGTACAAATAAAGCCACGATTATCTTATACAATTTAGTATAAATAAAGCCACGATTGCTTTATAAAATTTAGTATTAATGAAGCCACGATTTCTTTGTAAAATTAAGTATAAATAAAGCCGCGATTGATTTATAAAATCTAGTATAAATAAAGACACGATTGCCTTATAAAATTTACTATAAATGAAGCCACGATTGCTTTTTAAAATTTAGTATAAATAAAGCCACGATTGCTTTATAAAATCTAGTATAAATAATGCCACGATTGCTTTTAGTAGAAATGAAGCCTCGTTTGCTTTATAAAATTTAGTATAAATAAAGGCACGATTGCCTCATAAAATTTAGTATAAATAAAGCCACGATTGCTTTATAAAATTTAGTATAAATAAAGCCACGATTGTCGTATAAAATTTAGTATAAATAAAGCCACGATTGTCGTATAAAATTTAGTATAAATAAAGCCACGATTGCTTTATAAAATTTAGTATAAGTAAAGCCACGATTGCTTTAAAAAATTTAGTATAAATGAAGCCACGATTGCTTTGTAGAACTTAGTATAAATAAAGCCACGATTGTCTTATAAAATTTAGTATAAATAAAGCCACGATTGTCGTATAAAATTTAGTATATATAAAGCCACGAGTGCTTTATAAAATTTAGTATAAATAAAGCCACGATTGTCTTATAAAATTTAGTATAAATAATGCCACGAGTGCTTTATAAAATTTAGTATAAATAAAGCCACGATTGCCTTATAAAATTTAGTATAAATAATGCCACGAGTGCTTTATAAAATTTAGTATAAATAAAGCCACGATTGTCGTATAAAATCTAGTATAAATAAAGCCACGATTGTTTTATAAAATTTAGTATAAATAAAACCACGATTGCCTTATAAAATTTAGTATAAATAATGCCACGAGTGCTTTATAAAATTTAGTATAAATAAAGCCACGATTGTCGTATAAAATTTAGCATAAATAAAGTCACGATTGCTTTATAAAATTTAGTATAAATAAAGCCACGATTGCCTTATAAAATTTAGTATAAATAATGCCACGAGTGCTTTATAAAATTTAGTATAAATAAAGCCACGATTGCATTATAAAATTTAGCATAAATAAAGCCACGATTGCTTTATAAAATTTAGTATAAATAATGCCACGATTGCTTTATAATATTTAGTATAAATAAAGCCACGATTGTCTTATAAAATTTAGTATAAATAAAGCCACGATTGCTGTATAAAATTAAGTATTAATAAAGCCACGATTGCTCTATAAAATAAAGTATAAATAAAGCCACGACTACTTTATAAAATTTAGTATAAATAAAGCCACGATTGCTTTATAAAATTTTGTATAAATAAAGCCACGATTGTCTTATAAAATTTAGTATAAATAATGCCACGATTGCTTTATAAAATTTAGTATAAATAAAGCCACGATTGCATTATAAAATTAAGTATAAATAAAGCCTCGATTGCTTTATAAAATTAAGTATAAATAATGCCACGATTGCTTTATAAGATTTAGTGTAAATAAGGTCACGATTGCGTCATAAAATTTAGTATAAATAAAGCTACGATTGCTTTGTAAAATTTAGTATAAATAAAGCCACGATTGCTTTATAAAATCTAGTATAAATAAAGGCACGATTGCCTTATAAAATTTAGTACAAATAAAGCCACGATTATCTTATAAAATATAGTATAAATAAAGCCACGATTGCTTTACAAAATTTAGTATAAATGAAGCCACGATTGCTTTGTAAAATTTAGTATAAATAAAGCCGCGATTGCTTTATAAAATCTAATATAAATAAAGCCACGACTGCCTTATAAAATTTTTTATAAATAAAGCCACGACTGCTTTATAAAATTTAGTATAAATAAAGCCACGATTGCATTATAAAATTTAGTATAAATAAAGCCTCGATTGCTTTATAAAATTTAGTATAAATAATGCCACGATTGCTTTATAAAATTTAGTGTAAATAAAGCTACGATTGCTTTGTAAAATTTAGTATAAATAAAGCCACAATTGCTTTATAAAATCTAGTATAAATAAAGGCACGATTGCCTTATAAAATTTAGTACAAATAAAGCCACGATTATCTTATAAAATTTAGTATAAATAAAGCCACGATTGCTTTACAAAATTTAGTATAAATGAAGCCACGATTGCCTTGTAAAATTTAGTATAAATAAAGCCACGATTGCTTTATAAAATCTAATATAAATAAAGGCACGACTGCCTTATAAAATTTTGTATAAATAAAGCCACGATTGCTTTATAAAATTTAGTGTAAATAAAGTCACGATTGCGTCATAAAATTTAGTATAAATGAAACCACGATTTCTTTGTAAAATTTAGTATAAATAAAGCCACGATTGTTGTATAAAATTTTGTATAAATAAAGCCAAGATTGCTTTATAAAATTTAGTATAAATAAAGCCACGATTGCTTTATAAAATTAAGTATAAATAAAGCCACGATTGCTTTATAAAATTTAGTATAAATAAAGCCACGATTGCTTTATAAAATTTAGTATAAATGAAACCACGATTTCTTTGTAAAATTTTGTATAAATAAAGCCACGATTGTCGTATAAAATTAAGTATAAATAAAGGCACGATTGCCTTATAAAATTTTGCATAAATAAAGCCACGATTGCTTTATAAAATTTAGTACAAATAAAGCCACGATTATCTTATACAATTTAGTATAAATAAAGCCACGATTGCTTTATAAAATTTAGTATAAATAATGCCACGATTGCTTTATAAAATTAAGTATAAATAAAGCCGCGATTGCTTTATAAAATCTAGTAAAAATAAAGGCACGATTGCCTTATAAAATTTACTATAAATGAAGCCACGATTGCTTTTTAAAATTTAGTATAAATAAAGCCACGATTGCTTTATAAAATCTAGTATAAATAAAGCCACGATTGCTTTTAGTAGAAATGAAGCCACGTTTGCTTTATAAAATTTAGTATAAATAAAGGCACGATTGCCTTATAAAATTTACTATAAATGAAGCCACGATTGCTTTATAAAATTTAGTATAAATAAAGCCACGATTGCTTTATAAAATTTAGTATAAATAAAGCCACGATTGTCGTATAAAATTTAGTATAAATAAAGCCACGATTGTCGTATAAAATTTAGTATAAATAAAGCCACATTTGCTTTATAAAATTTAGTATAAATAAAGCCACGATTTCTTTATAAAATTTAGTGTAAGTAAAGCCACGATTGCTTTATAAAATTGAGTATAAATAAAGCCACGATTGCTTTATAAAATCTAGTATAAATAAAGGCACGACTGCCTTATAAAATTTTGTATAAATAAAGCCACGATTGCTTTATAAAATTTAGTGTAAATAAAGTCACGATTGCGTCACAAAATTTAGTATAAATGAAACCACGATTTCTTTGTAAAATTTAGTATAAATAAAGCCACGATTGTTGTATAAAATTTTGTATAAATAAAGCCAAGATTGCTTTATAAAATTTAGTATAAATAAAGCCACGATTGCTTTATAAAATTAAGTATAAATAAAGCCACGATTGCTTTATAAAATTTAGTATAAATAAAGCCACGATTGCTTTATAAAATTTTGTATAAATGAAACCACGATTTCTTTGTGAAATTTTGTATAAATAAAGCCACGATTGTCGTATAAAATTAAGTATAAATAAAGGCACGATTGCCTTATAAAATTTTGCATAAATAAAGCCACGATTGCTTTATAAAATTTAGTACAAATAAAGCCACGATTATCTTATACAATTTAGTATAAATAAAGCCACGATTGCTTTATAAAATTTAGTATTAATGAAGCCACGATTTCTTTGTAAAATTAAGTATAAATAAAGCCGCGATTGATTTATAAAATCTAGTATAAATAAAGACACGATTGCCTTATAAAATTTACTATAAATGAAGCCACGATTGCTTTTTAAAATTTAGTATAAATAAAGCCACGATTGCTTTATAAAATCTAGTATAAATAATGCCACGATTGCTTTTAGTAGAAATGAAGCCTCGTTTGCTTTATAAAATTTAGTATAAATAAAGGCACGATTGCCTCATAAAATTTAGTATAAATAAAGCCACGATTGCTTTATAAAATTTAGTATAAATAAAGCCACGATTGTCGTATAAAATTTAGTATAAATAAAGCCACGATTGTCGTATAAAATTTAGTATAAGTAAAGCCACGATTGCTTTAAAAAATTTAGTATAAATAAAGCCACGATTGCTTTATAAAATTTAGTATAAATAAAGCCACGATTGTCGTATAAAATTTAGTATAAATAAAGCCACGATTGTCGTATAAAATTTAGTATAAATAAAGCCACGATTGCTTTATAAAATTTAGTATAAGTAAAGCCACGATTGCTTTAAAAAATTTAGTATAAATGAAGCCACGATTGCTTTGTAGAACTTAGTATAAATAAAGCCACGATTGTCTTATAAAATTTAGTATAAATAAAGCCACAATTGTCGTATAAAATTTAGTATATATAAAGCCACGAGTGCTTTATAAAATTTAGTATAAATAAAGCCACGATTGTCTTATAAAATTTAGTATAAATAATGCCACGAGTGCTTTATAAAATTTAGTATAAATAAAGCCACGATTGCCTTATAAAATTTAGTATAAATAATGCCACGAGTGCTTTATAAAATTTAGTATAAATAAAGCCACGATTGTCGTATAAAATCTAGTATAAATAAAGCCACGATTGTTTTATAAAATTTAGTATAAATAAAACCACGATTGCCTTATAAAATTTAGTATAAATAATGCCACGAGTGCTTTATAAAATTTAGTATAAATAAAGCCACGATTGTCGTATAAAATTTAGCATAAATAAAGTCACGATTGCTTTATAAAATTTAGTATAAATAAAGCCACGATTGCCTTATAAAATTTAGTATAAATAATGCCACGAGTGCTTTATAAAATTTAGTATAAATAAAGCCACGATTGCATTATAAAATTTAGCATAAATAAAGCCACGATTGCTTTATAAAATTTAGTATAAATAATGCCACGATTGCTTTATAATATTTAGTATAAATAAAGCCACGATTGTCTTATAAAATTTAGTATAAATAAAGCCACGATTGCTGTATAAAATTAAGTATTAATAAAGCCACGATTGCTCTATAAAATAAAGTATAAATAAAGCCACGACTGCTTTATAAAATTTAGTATAAATAAAGCCACGATTGCTTTATAAAATTTTGTATAAATAAAGCCACGATTGTCTTATAAAATTTAGTATAAATAATGCCACGATTGCTTTATAAAATTTAGTATAAATAAAGCCACGATTGCATTATAAAATTAAGTATAAATAAAGCCTCGATTGCTTTATAAAATTAAGTATAAATAATGCCACGATTGCTTTATAAGATTTAGTGTAAATAAGGTCACGATTGCGTCATAAAATTTAGTATAAATAAAGCTACGATTGCTTTGTAAAATTTAGTATAAATAAAGCCACGATTGCTTTATAAAATCTAGTATAAATAAAGGCACGATTGCCTTATAAAATTTAGTACAAATAAAGCCACGATTATCTTATAAAATATAGTATAAATAAAGCCACGATTGCTTTACAAAATTTAGTATAAATGAAGCCACGATTGCTTTGTAAAATTTAGTATAAATAAAGCCGCGATTGCTTTATAAAATCTAATATAAATAAAGCCACGACTGCCTTATAAAATTTTTTATAAATAAAGCCACGACTGCTTTATAAAATTTAGTATAAATAAAGCCACGATTGCATTATAAAATTTAGTATAAATAAAGCCTCGATTGCTTTATAAAATTTAGTATAAATAATGCCACGATTGCTTTATAAAATTTAGTGTAAATAAAGCTACGATTGCTTTGTAAAATTTAGTATAAATAAAGCCACAATTGCTTTATAAAATCTAGTATAAATAAAGGCACGATTGCCTTATAAAATTTAGTACAAATAAAGCCACGATTATCTTATAAAATTTAGTATAAATAAAGCCACGATTGCTTTACAAAATTTAGTATAAATGAAGCCACGATTGCCTTGTAAAATTTAGTATAAATAAAGCCACGATTGCTTTATAAAATCTAATATAAATAAAGGCACGACTGCCTTATAAAATTTTGTATAAATAAAGCCACGATTGCTTTATAAAATTTAGTGTAAATAAAGTCACGATTGCGTCATAAAATTTAGTATAAATGAAACCACGATTTCTTTGTAAAATTTAGTATAAATAAAGCCACGATTGTTGTATAAAATTTTGTATAAATAAAGCCAAGATTGCTTTATAAAATTTAGTATAAATAAAGCCACGATTGCTTTATAAAATTAAGTATAAATAAAGCCACGATTGCTTTATAAAATTTAGTATAAATAAAGCCACGATTGCTTTATAAAATTTAGTATAAATGAAACCACGATTTCTTTGTAAAATTTTGTATAAATAAAGCCACGATTGTCGTATAAAATTAAGTATAAATAAAGGCACGATTGCCTTATAAAATTTTGCATAAATAAAGCCACGATTGCTTTATAAAATTTAGTACAAATAAAGCCACGATTATCTTATACAATTTAGTATAAATAAAGCCACGATTGCTTTATAAAATTTAGTATAAATAATGCCACGATTGCTTTATAAAATTAAGTATAAATAAAGCCGCGATTGCTTTATAAAATCTAGTAAAAATAAAGGCACGATTGCCTTATAAAATTTACTATAAATGAAGCCACGATTGCTTTTTAAAATTTAGTATAAATAAAGCCACGATTGCTTTATAAAATCTAGTATAAATAAAGCCACGATTGCTTTTAGTAGAAATGAAGCCACGTTTGCTTTATAAAATTTAGTATAAATAAAGGCACGATTGCCTTATAAAATTTACTATAAATGAAGCCACGATTGCTTTATAAAATTTAGTATAAATAAAGCCACGATTGCTTTATAAAATTTAGTATAAATAAAGCCACGATTGTCGTATAAAATTTAGTATAAATAAAGCCACGATTGTCGTATAAAATTTAGTATAAATAAAGCCACATTTGCTTTATAAAATTTAGTATAAATAAAGCCACGATTTCTTTATAAAATTTAGTGTAAGTAAAGCCACGATTGCTTTATAAAATTGAGTATAAATAAAGCCACGATTGCTTTATAAAATCTAGTATAAATAAAGGCACGACTGCCTTATAAAATTTTGTATAAATAAAGCCACGATTGCTTTATAAAATTTAGTGTAAATAAAGTCACGATTGCGTCACAAAATTTAGTATAAATGAAACCACGATTTCTTTGTAAAATTTAGTATAAATAAAGCCACGATTGTTGTATAAAATTTTGTATAAATAAAGCCAAGATTGCTTTATAAAATTTAGTATAAATAAAGCCACGATTGCTTTATAAAATTAAGTATAAATAAAGCCACGATTGCTTTATAAAATTTAGTATAAATAAAGCCACGATTGCTTTATAAAATTTTGTATAAATGAAACCACGATTTCTTTGTGAAATTTTGTATAAATAAAGCCACGATTGTCGTATAAAATTAAGTATAAATAAAGGCACGATTGCCTTATAAAATTTTGCATAAATAAAGCCACGATTGCTTTATAAAATTTAGTACAAATAAAGCCACGATTATCTTATACAATTTAGTATAAATAAAGCCACGATTGCTTTATAAAATTTAGTATTAATGAAGCCACGATTTCTTTGTAAAATTAAGTATAAATAAAGCCGCGATTGATTTATAAAATCTAGTATAAATAAAGACACGATTGCCTTATAAAATTTACTATAAATGAAGCCACGATTGCTTTTTAAAATTTAGTATAAATAAAGCCACGATTGCTTTATAAAATCTAGTATAAATAATGCCACGATTGCTTTTAGTAGAAATGAAGCCTCGTTTGCTTTATAAAATTTAGTATAAATAAAGGCACGATTGCCTCATAAAATTTAGTATAAATAAAGCCACGATTGCTTTATAAAATTTAGTATAAATAAAGCCACGATTGTCGTATAAAATTTAGTATAAATAAAGCCACGATTGTCGTATAAAATTTAGTATAAGTAAAGCCACGATTGCTTTAAAAAATTTAGTATAAATGAAGCCACGATTGCTTTGTAGAACTTAGTATAAATAAAGCCACGATTGTCTTATAAAATTTAGTATAAATAAAGCCACGATTGTCGTATAAAATCTAGTATAAATAAAGCCACGATTGTTTTATAAAATTTAGTATAAAGCCATGATTGTCTTATAAAATGTAGTATAAATAAATCCACGATAGCTTTGTAAAATTAAGTATAAATAAAGCCACGATTGCTTTATAAAATCTAGTATAAATAAAGTGGAGTTGTTTCTCCTCTTTTGTGACTACTGGCGGAAAAGTCTATTCTAATAATCTTTGAGTCTAAAAGTAGAAAGATAGTCGCCTATGTGGATGACGTGGTGGTTCTGTTACATCATGCAATAAGCACTTGCTAGTCTCTTGTCCTGGGCAAGTACTAACGGGTTGTATGTAAAACCATTGAAGTCAGAATTGGTGCTCTTTACCCATAAATATAGGGTGGAGATTTAAATTTTCCGGCGTTGAGCTGATTTTATCAAGGGAAGGCAAGTATTTAGGAACCTTCCTTGAAAGCAAATTATCATAGAAAATAAATACTTAAGAGTGTCTAAAGAAAGGTCTTGATGCCTACTACACACGCAGGAACTCCACTGGAATAAGTTGGGGTTTGCGACCAAGTATGTGGCAGCACGCCACTCTACCCCACACGCGGATTTGAATGTAATCGTACACCTATTATCTATTGAGAATTATGTTGAGAGTGTGGTGCCTAGAAACATACATAGGCTATTTGAGTCCACGTTAGTAAAACTATAGCACTACTGACCATAGAGAAATATACATAGAGCGGAAACTCTCCTGTCAAAGACCTAACTCAGTTGTCTAAATCCTAAGTGATTATTTTGAGTTAAATTTTAGTTTGAGTCTTTTTCTAGTTTCCTCTCTTGTTTCTCTATAATTGTTTTTTTATGCTACTGACTAGGTAATTATTTTCTACACCATAATAAAAAAAATCCAAACTATTGACGCGTTCGTTGACAATGTAATCAGAAATACACTAGAACTGTTGTCTCTAACGTATCTGTACTGACGTTTAAAGGAAAGTCTTCGAAATTTTAGTTAGTGCAATTGTCGATAGACAAAGAGTGTTGGCATAAAGACATATGATTCTAGACCGAATGTAGGGAAGGTACGTTTTCACTAACACATGTTTAGAGTTAGGTACTGCTGTTAAATAGTCGGGATACTTGTTATATTGTAATACACAGTAATATTTAATTTTATTTTGTTTATTTTTCTCATCCTTTAACTGTGTGGCTTCAGCATAGTGTTATTTTATTTAGTTTCTTTTTTCATATTTATATTTTAAACAATCATACATATTGAAACTTTCGTTTCTTAAATAAATACTGCTAGGATATTTAAATAATTGTAAATAATCGTAACATGTTTTTTCGTATTCCTTTTTGATGACAATTTAATTGATTTAGTTGAGAACGTGACCAAGAAAATAAATTTTGCATTAGTTGTTGGTCGTTTATAATTTGGTTGGCGTGCCGATTTACAATGAAGCCTAAAGTATTTTGTTTTCATTTATTGCAGTTATTACAAGACTCTTTTCTATTTTTGTGCTAAAAAAGTTTATTTATAAAACGATTTTTGTATTTATTTAAATATATTTTATTGGGGTCACAAAAGCTCTTACATTTAACATGGTTGTCATGAAGTGCTTAGTAATTAAAACAATCAATATAATAAAAATAGCAATTCAGTGTTGACTGAAATATATGAAAATGTTTCTTTATTTCAAAATGTATGCTAAAATACAATTTATTAAAAGCATCAATGAAACTGGCTTAGGGGTCTGATGGCCAGACTTGTTAATCCAATCTACATATTTAAAAACATTGGTGTAAATACCAGCATGCCCTGCAGCACAGCCATAGCCATAGGAAACAATTCCTGCAATAACATCTATTGATATATTTAATATAAAATTTTATTCAATTTATTTAAAAGGAAATACCATTGCATATCAGTGGTCCTCCTGAATCTCCTAAACAGGCATCCTTCTCTTTATCGTAATTATTTGAGGCACAGATTTTCTTACCGCTGAAATTGGGAAACTTTCTCCTGCAGTATTTTCTTGAATGCAAATGTAAGTCAACATAAAGTATTTCATTAGCCAGTGGTCCATGCTATTGCAAACTAAACTTATATTTACATAGAAAATATTTCGAATAAACAAAAATGCAGCATACCATATATAATTTTCCCCATCCCACAACTGTGCAAAGTTTCCCCGTTTGGAAGTTCTGCTTGGGTAGTGAAATTTTAGCAGCAAATTTTGAATCCAACTGAATATCATCTTCCAGAATCAATAACGCAATGTCATGAAATAATGTACTGTTCGAATATTGGGAATGTGTAATGACTTTCTTAATATTATTTTCTTGGGTCTGAGTAGATCTATTTAAGCGCACTGGAGTTTTTGCTACCACTTTGTATGCTGAAGATAAAGATTTCTTACCATTTCTACAATAGTAAAAGGAATATTATTATATTATATTTGATTTTATTTAATTACTTACCTGTGAACACAATGGGCAGCGGTCAAAATCTTATTGCCCGCTATTATTGCTCCCGCACAGAAATGAGTGTAACCAAATTTATTAGCTGTTTCACCTCGTTGACGTATAGAGACAACATATTTTGTTAGGGTGGCAGAGTTGGGACGATAACCACCAACTATGCGAGGCTCAATAGTTACCATTTCTACTACATTATTATCAGCATCGTATTTATGGTGATCGCAAGACACAAATTTTAAGAAACATACGACGAAAATTATAAACATTTTAAGAAACATTGCCTTTGACATTTTATTGATTAGGGCAAACATTTACCTCGAAACAACAAAATTGAAAATTAGTTATCGAAAAAAGGGTGGCTCATACAGAATATTAAGGAAAACTAACCGGTTTAACGGAATAGCAAAAAAAATTAACTTAAGAGTGCGGGATTTTCAATAGAGCCCGGGTTTTGTTTCTGTAATTTATATGTCATTTTGAAGAGTACATATCTGTCATTTATTCTCATTTAGTTATTAAATATTGTAGTGTAAACAAAAAAGTTTTTAAATTTGAAAAAAGTACCGCTGAAGCTCACCGATTGTTTACCGAAGCTTATGGTGAAAGTGATTGATCGGTTAACACGGAAGGCAAAGATCGCCAAGGCCAGAGTGAGAGAAAAGATACGAGAGAGAAAGAGAAATGAGAGTAGACTATCATTGGTCACTCCATGGAGATCCCCATAATAGGTCTGGTTAGCCAATTACTATTCCTTACAAAGGCATAAATGCACTCAAGCCTCAAATTCGAGAGCTCAGAGAGACTATTTAGGGAACGATGTCCCAGAAACCTTAAGCGAGGATTTTCCAATGCCGGACAGTGACAAAGATGATGAAAAATTGTCTCATCCTCCTCCTCGTTTTGACAACTTCTGCAGAAGTCACTGTAGGGCAAGCCAAGCCTTCTCGCGTGGTTGCCAAAAGTGCAGTGACCGCAAATGACCGCCATCATAACGCTCAATTGTGAGCGTGTCAAGCCAAGAAGATATGTTAATCGTCCGCGATTTAGTCGGGGCCATATCATTCTGGTAATAGTACATATGGGTTCACAAACCCATTTTGCCTGAGCAAGCTCATACTAGAAGTAACTAATGTGAAGCTTGCATTTGGATAACGGAATCCCACAAAGCAAGTCTATGTGTCCGTCATGCATTATGGCGTCCTTTTTCGCTAATTCATCAGCAACACAGTTGCCTATAGTATCTCCGTGTCCACGTACCCACTTGATTATGACTGTTGAATATCTCGCCATCCTGTTCAAGGATACCCGGCATTCCTGGATCAAATTAGATGTTGTATTTGTACTTGTTAGAGATTTTATTGCGGCCTGACTGTCAGTGTATATACGAATATATCTACCTGATATCTTGTTATAACTGAGCCAGTTAGCCGCCCTTTTTATGGCTGATATTTCAGCCTGAATAATGCTGCATTCATTTGGAAGTCTAAAAGATAATCTAGTTTCGAATTCCTGAATGTAGACACCTACGCCAACTCGATCTCGATCACCTAGGCGCTAAGGTGTTGCTTTGTATTTGGTGAGACCAAGAGTGTTCTATCTATTATGAGCTGCTGAAATCTGACTATACCATCATAGGGAATCTATACCGAATGCAACTGATTTGTTTAAAGTGAGTATTGGCTAAAAATGCCCAGAATATGCTTTATTCTGCGTGCCTTATAGTATGGACAATGTCTAACTACTATTTGTTTCGATTGGTGGAGAATGCTCTCCCTAGGATACGCTTCACTTTGAAATAGGGTATCCGATGTTGCCTTAATTAATTATTGGCCTCAAAGATTTTCAATACGTATTTAAAGTCTTATTAACATTTATGTGCATGCTGTTTGCAGAAAACCATCCAGTCCAAAAAATATATATTTATTCATATATTGAATAGGTGTGAAACTTCAATCACATATAGTAAGTCATTAGCGGTATTCACAATGTGGAGTACTTGGCTCGGTAATGTATTAAAAGAGCACAATATCAAAAAAACTAAAAACAAAATACATTAGAAATTAAAATGTGCATCAATAAATAGCTTTTCTGTTTTTTTACTAGGCCAAGTACTCTTCATTGTGAATAGCGCTATTGGCAATTTAATTATTTCTAAAGTACTGGAACGAGCAATAAAATAACCATGTATATCCTAAGTTTGTGTAGCATTTTTTTTAAACAATAGTGGCTTATGTGGAAGACTTGTAATCATCACTACCAAAATACTGTACTAATATTTAAAGACCCTTCAACAAAGTTAAAAATATGTATTATTTTAACTTAAAGAACAACCCTCACAGGAACAGCAAATGTTAGTTTTTTTAAAGCATGTTGTCTTCATAGCAATTTTCAATATTTGATTTCGAATCTTACTTCTAAAAATTTACTTGGTTGTTAAAAAACATCAACTACTTTTCTTCAGATATCATATCTTTGAGAAGTAGTTATTGAGACATTAAATAGAGTAACCATGTCAAAGTTGCAAACATTTAATCTGTTCATTTTTATATGTCAATGTTTTACTAGATACTAATTTAATTATAAAAATGGTTCAACAAATACTGGGGTAATACTATATCAATTTATGCATAATTTAAAAAATTACAGAACGATTGGAAATTTAAACAATAACACAGATGCAAGCGGTTGGCCACCTTATACTCTTTCATATGCATTGTAACTGAATATAGATGACCAGAACACCATGTGTGGTTTAGTTATTTTCCTTGTCAAATTGCAGACAATTGTCTATTTTTAAGAGATTATCATTATCAAGAAATAAGTAAAATGTTTAAGGTTTTTAGAAGTTAGTAATTGAAAGAATAATATTAACAAAAATCTTTAATTTTGAAGGGAATTTAATAGAAATACTCATACTCTACTCATACTCTACTCATACTCTACTCATACTCTACTCATACTCTACTCATACTCTACTCATACTCTACTCATACTCTACTCATACTCTACTCATACTCTACTCATACTCTACTCATACTCTACTCATACTCTACTCATACTCTACTCATACTCTACTCATACTCTACTCATACTCTACTCATACTCTACTCATACTCTACTCACACTTTATCCATATTCTACTCGTAATCTATACCCCATATTTTCATACTTTATATCTCAAGCTTAGGCGCTCTTGTGCTGTCAGCCTCAAATATGCTTAATTTGACTAATCGTTTACGTTCTATGAGTTGAAGTAAGACCCCTAAACGCATAAGTAATATTTTCTCATGGAACCTAATTAAATATCACTCATACGTCTCAATGTCAAGATTTGAATTTTCTTATTATTTTTTTTAATATATATAACATTTTACAAAAATTTAATTAAATTTTACATTCATATATCATTTATCATATGATTTGTTTGACTCTAGTTGAAAAATTTTAAACTTAATATAATTGCTATTTTATATGCTAAATATCAAGGTTCATTTTTAATTTGTGCTCACGAAAAGGAAAAAGAAAAACATGTCCATTACAAATCTCAGACACTTTAAACAACTTAAAAGTTTTACATGCGTTACAGTTCATTTGTCAACAAAAATTTAACAAAAAAAATCAACCTTAGTGAGATAGCAAGAAAAACAAACATAAAAAGATAAAATAAAAACGAAAATTACGTTTTACTCTATGTCATGTTGAGAGAATAAAATAGTCGACAAAAAAAAAAAAATAAAAAAATATATATATATTAAAGCAAGGCAACATCGACTTGAAATAAACCATTAATCATATCCCAATTATGTTCGTATTTTTTTTATAGGTGAAAGTTTACCAGTTAGTCTATATATGAGTCTATTATGCTCCATAATAAAGTCTTTAAGTAACCAATAATTAAGATTTCTGGGAAAGCCAGGAGCTCAGAGATATTAGTTCTAATTAGTTATATACGTTGATCATAGTCACTATTATTATTAATACTAAATTAACATTTTTACAAACCTTGTGACTCACTAAACTTGCCAACATTTTTAATACAAATCAGAACGTAAAAAAATATAACAATGTAACTAATTGGCTTAAGAGTGGCAACAACTTTTTTCATTACTCTTTGTAGATTGTAAAAGAAGACAATCAAAAAATTCTAAAATGAAAACCAGGACAAAAAAAAACTGAACTTAAATGAGAGAAGATTTTATTTAAAACTAAATGACTGAGTGACTGGCATTACAAAACTGTTGATGTTTAATATTTTTTTTTTAGTTTATTTGTTGTTGCAACTACATGTTAAATTAGAGCTAGAATTAAAATTAAGCAAATTTACTCGCTGTCTCTAAAACTAAAGAAAATGTCGAATTTTTTTCATATGCGGGAAGTTTTGGATTACTTCTTTAATTTGAAAAAGTGCCGCTGAAACACCCCGCTTGCTCACCAAAACTTATGGTGAATGTGTTGCATAGGCTTCAATGTGAGAGAGAAGGTATGTGCGGTTCAGAAGTGGAAATTTGGACATGTTTAGGCCAGAAAAAACAAATCTGTAAACCAAGAGTTGGAGACATTACTCCATGAAGATTGTTGTCAAACTCAACAAAACTTGATTTGTTCTTGGCCTCAAAAGACGAGCTGTTTTTTTACACGCCTTAAAATAACCCGTAGTTTTTTATGATGGCTACCAAAATATTTTGAGTCTAGCACTATCCGTGAACTGAACAATTACAACCAAT